>BMAV01025590.1:0-133326 GCA_019973955.1 Trichonephila inaurata madagascariensis
GCTCAAAATTTATAAATTTAAAAATCTCTAGTCAAATAAAGAAATCAAAAGGTAGTTTCGAACACAAAAAAGCACGGCTTGACGTCATGAGTGGAGAACAAACTCAAGCATCGTCCTTTAACCCTGTTTTAAAGATATAAGGTCCACTCGTTTCTAATGTAACTTCAACTAACCAATCAATAACAAATGGGAATTAACTCCTAGATATACAAATAAAACGGAAATTGAAGGATTCTTTATCTTTTCCCAGGTGGCCATGACTTGATCACGAGTGGTCATGGTCACGGATTCGTAGACGGCGTGTCATGAGTTCGTGTCACGAGTGAGTAGATTAACGTATATTAACCCTCTAAGCGGCAAATCTTTAGTAGAAAAAGGACTCGAACCCACGACTTAACAAACGCAACACCAATCACAAGTTGGCGACCATAAGCACTCGGCTGATTAAATTGAAGGGCTGCGGTAGCCCAGTGGTCAAGGTATCGGCATGTCATGAGTTCGAGCCTGGTACCACTGAAGACCCGCCGTGTAGGGCAGCGATGCACGTTAAATCTGTCGAGCTGAAACGTCCTCCCGTTGGTGTGGTTTTGGAAGGGTAGGGGTCCCAGTCCTTGACCATGGCTCAAAATTACATGATCCGTCACCAAAAGCCCTCATGTAGCTGAACATTGCGACGTTAATATTCACTCACTCACTGATTAAATTGATTTTTTTACGTTACACTCTCAAACAGCGTGAAAGCTATTGGTGAAGAAGCTCTCGCCTACATGATTCTCTAAAGATCCCATGCGGATTGTAGAAACGTCTTAAGACTTCGGCCTTTACGCAAAAGTAGACCTTAGGCCATACATAAATGTAGCCCTCTCACCCAACCCCCATCATACTTAAAAGTAGACAGTACATAATATTTGTTGTCAAATACAGGTACAAACAATAACCCGAAACAAATACTGACAAAAACCGGATCGGCCTACTGCCGCCTTTTGACTAAACGAGTAGTGATGGTAGTAGGCATAGGCCTGTAGAAGGACGAAGGTCATAAAACGTAGCCAGTTGTCATATTGTCTGAAATTCCCAATTTTTCGAAGATTACAACCGGAAATAACTTTTGACCTTTGAAATTATTCGAATTGTGATCTTATTACTCTCAAATTTTGGGAGAGAGCCAAAAGAGTAAATTGCAGCACTGGAATGAGTACAGATGTGCAACACACAGAGACTCAAGACTTCTCTTTCACATGTGGAACTTCTTATCAAGAAACACCAACTTCCTCTACTAATGACTCTCCGTGTTCCTATACAGTTCTACTTCACAGTCACTACTTCCCTTCCATCTAAACAGCTGAACCTAATTAACATGACATCAAATAAGGGTGATGCCTTTCAAACGAGTTCATATGGCTGGACTGTGGCTTACAATGGGTCCGAAGACAAGTTGGGATTACGGCAATGAGAGATCCGACCAAAACTCCAAGCATGGAGCTTAGTCGTCTCAACCAGAAGTCCCCTTGACTCTCAGAAGAGCAAAGAGCATTATTACCACATTTTTGAAAAACACTACTGTTACCCAAGAAATACTGTAGCCATGGGAAACTCTGGCTACTGCGAGTCCAGTCCCAAAGCACCTGGAGAGAGCCGAGGCTGTTGCCCGCTTACGTCTAACCCCGGACATGATTTTTGGGAGTATACCTCCAATGGCTTGGCCTGGCTGCTAACGAGACCTGCCCACTCTGCGGCGATGTCAGAATGGATGGCAACAACCTGCTCCAATGCACTGGACTCTATGAATACCCTGCTGACGACATATCAATCGGTACTGGGATGCTCGGCGTGAAATGGTCAAGAAGCCAAGCACGAGCGTTAGATAAATAAATAAATAAAAATTCTGATCTTATTAAGGCTGAGTCGAGAATGAGATGAAGTCCCATTGTGACCAAAGCCCAGGGACCAATTGGCCCATGCCTCAAGACGTCCCTGGTGGATTGGTGGGGCTATCAGAGATGGTACTCCTAATTTTAAATCACGATCAAGTGGTATGAACAACTTCTGGTTGATAATTCCACACCAAGTCACATGAAATTTGGGTCAGTTTACCATTTAATATGCAGCAGTCTCCAAATCCTACCCTTTCGGGGTTTTTTTAATAAAATCAAGAATAAAAACCACTATTCAATTTGCACAAGTGACATATTTACTACATTTACAGACATTCCCGTAAAATATCCGAGCGCCAGGTATATACGTCGCGGGGAAATGATTAAATTAGGGATTTCCTCAAATCCCTAAGGAGATGATCAATTCACGCAAGATGTTAAAATAAGAACTCTGTAAGGTGATTTCCCTAAGGAAAGTAAGTGATTTGATGAAATCCCTAACCTCTGTTTCAGTGAAATGATGAAATAATATTGTCAAGAGTTTAGAAATGTTTACTTAGCAAATATGGTGCATTATTAAAAGTAGAGTAATTAATACAACAATAGTAATTGAATTACAAATTATTTATTCGAAATTAATTAACAAAATAATTAGATAATAAAGCTGGTATTTTTTTTAAAAAAAGGATATTTGTAGTAGAATTTGAAACATTTTTTTTAAAAAAGTTGTACATTAACGTAGTATTTAGAAATAATGTCCTGCTTTATTTGTAGCACTGCGCGCGCGCTTTTCTTTTGTCCTGCTTTATTTTGTTATTATTTCCCTTTTCAAAATAGCTTTTTTTTTATCAAAAAGCTTTTTTTATCTATAAAGAGGGCGTTCGAATGAACTATTTTTTTTTGTTTACATTTTTCAATTGAAGTTTTATCCAGTTTCCAATTTTCAGGCTATATAACAAAAGTGATATATCTCGATCGAAAGATAATAATGCAACGAATATAATTAAATAAAACTAAAAAATGATATTTGGGTCATTTTGTTCTGGTGCGTCACGTCAGAAGCCCGGCGCTGCCTAGCACGGACGAGGAGAGGGGGGAGGTAAAAGGGAGTGGTAACAAGTGAAAACAGAGCTCTACAAATGCTGACTTATTCATTTCATCATTTCACTAAAACAGTTCGGGGATTTCATCAAATCACTTGCTTACATCAGGGAAATGACCTCAAAGAGAAGTCATTTTAACATCTTGCGTGATTTGATTATCACCCTTAGGGATCTGATGAAAACCTTAATTTCATCATTTTCCTGAGACACATATATAACGCGTACCTAACCTTTCAAGCTGAATTTTTTTAAATTTTTAGGTATATTCGCCGTATAACGCGTACCCCTTCTTTACGAAGGAACATGTAATGTACATGCGCAGTGCTATTATGTTTTGAAGTCATTAATTCGAAGTATTATCTCAGATTTTGAAAAAAAAAAGTGCCTTCCTAGAACTACAACCCTGTAAATTCATTAAGTACGTCATTTCTTTTAAATAAACAGTACTTCTATCTATGTAAAGTCTAACGCTTATCTCCCCTATTTTTGAAGCTGTTATTTTTATATAAATCCAGGGTATAATGGGCCCTACACTTTAAACTTATTTTTTGTGTTAAAAGCGCGTGTTATACGAAGGATTTTACGGTATACGGAGTAATAGGCATAGGTACTTTTTAGCAAAACTGAAATTGGTGAGGAAATTTGATGTTAGGGTATCAAAGGAGACTTCTCCGTAACTGGAGCTCTCCAATGCAGTCACTAATTCTTCTTTTCATTGCAGTTTCATAACGATGGGGTTCACATCTTTCGAAGGCCATAAACGTTAAAAAAAAGTGATAGAACTTAATTTACATTTGATTTCGACCGAAGATAATAGAACATTCACGATGATCGACATGAACCTTAATGTCACTCACACCTCCTCCTTGTTCGACTACAGATGTGCTGACACCAAAGATAAAACTCTTCGCTTATCGGAAAAAGTAAAATAAAATCACCCCCAACCCTCTCCTACCCTTTAACACTAATAAATTTAAAATGCACTTGATTGGTTTGGTCAAGGTCAAAGTTAAAACAGAGTAAACCAATTCTGTCATCATCCCCATGTAAATTTTGAGAATGTTTGTTCTGATTTTAAGTACTGCGTGCCTTAGATGAGTTGATGATCGCAGAAGTGGACATGCAAAGTGTTTTAAAGAACTAATTTTAAATTAACAACATATTTGAAATAATTTTTACAACTATATAAGTATTCTTTTAAAATTAAGTTAATTTCTTTTTGCATTCTAAGTTAGGGTATGGCCAAAACATTCCCAAAAGTACGAGAACTTTCAGTTAAATATATATATATGTATGATGCCTTCACATCTGGCTCAAAAAAGAATATATTTTTGTAACCTATACAAATTTAAAAGTTCAACAAAAATATTGAAACATACTACAAATAACAAAGCCCGAAAACTATTTTAAACAAGTAATATAAAAAAAAAATTTAAGTCAATTCCTACTTGGATCAATAAAGAAAAATTGTATTTTAGCTACTTTTTTTATTAAATAGTTACAATTAATATACGTATGTATATAAATATGACAGAATCACAGTATTAAGTGGTATAATTAATTTGTATTAATCATCATTAAAGTATCGTATTGCCATCCCAAACAATCGTGTATATAAAATTTCAGTTCAACTGAATGCTTTAAAACGTGAGAAAAAAAACCTTTTCAAGTTGTGACACAAGTCGCCAAAAATGATGCCAACGTGGCTGTATTTGTAATTATTTAAATAATTAATTTTAATCAATTAATTTTTATTAATTATAATTAAATTACTGTATTGTCATCCAAAATAATCATGTATATAAAATTTCAACTCAATTGAGCGCTTTAAAATGTATTTTACTAACGATTGAAAATTCCACCAAGATAAATAAATAAATAAATATATAGAGAGTGTGAGCTAATAGTTAGGAATTGAAAAACAGCCTAAAATTGCCCAATATAAATGTTCTTATTCCTAAAAAGGCGTGGTTAAAATTTATCTACAAATTAGTGATATCTACAGAACATTTTTTTAAATATGGCATGTGTTGTATATACATGAACCCTTGTTTATAACATCATGGACTCTTTGACATATTAAAAAAAATACCCCTGCCTGCATAGTTATACTTCAGACAGTTGAATCATGGATTTTTTTAGCCTTTGAGGTGACAATGCAAATGTTCGAGAATATTAATTTTGTAATATTTGGATAGTCTTTGAAATATTAAAAGTTCGTAGCGCAACAAACTATCTAGGAAACCAATATGTCTCAAAATGTTTGATTGCGCTAAACCAGGAAACGAAAACATCGAGGCCATTGCATAAATGGCTTAAGTACAAGCTCCATACCACCACAAGAAATAATAAAAGTGCAGTGTCACAAATCTGACTAAACCTCGAAATCCTCATATGGCATGCAACCAAAACTAGGCAGCTAAGTATTGACGTTCTATAATAGAACTAACTGAGGTTTTTCTTAAGGTCAGTTCCATATAATATTTCTTAAGTCAGTATTTCTCAAACTTTCAATGTTTGCGACCCAATATTCATCCATAATTTTTATCGCGCCCCTCTTCATACAATAACAATGTATTGAATTCAATGATACTATACTTTGACGCTAAACCTACAACACGATTTTAACCTCTTAAGTACCGTCGGCGTATATAAACGCCTCTCAACCAGTGCGTTAATTGCCCTGGATGTATATATACGTCTTTCCGAATTACGATCTTTTCTGTGAACAGCTCTCCATAAAACTATTCCGAAGGCTTTGGAATGCAATAAAATCATCTTGACAGTGTTTACGAAGGATTTCAGAGGATTTGCTTATTTATTCCTTTGCTACCCCCCTTCCCTCTCAATACACCACATACACTCGCCTACGTATTAAACAACGGCATTGAGGAAGTCGCGTAGTTCTTAATCGGCATTTAAGGGATTAATTATAAACCATACAAATTATTAAGATAAATGTTAATTTTTGCATATAATTTTATATATGAGAAGCCTATGGTGTCACTGATATTTAATAAACCTGTTCTTAACTTAGTATTGCTAAACTAATTATAAAATACATTGCAAAGTGTATTATATAATATATATAAGTATATATAATTATAATACACTACGCAAATTATTTGTAAGTGTATTATATCAGTGTTAATATGTATTTTATCTTTTATTATGTCAGAATATATTTTGTTTGTTTACTTTCAAAAATTAATAATTTTTTTAAATAACATTTTGCTTTCAACTTTTCAATATGCTCGCGCCCCCTCGCGAGTTATCACGCTCCCCAGGGAGGCGCGCCCTACAGTTTGATAAACACAGTCTTAAGTGACCTTTCTTACATCTTGTGGGCTTTGTTATCTTTGTTAAGGTTGTTTTCAGCTAATGTACAAGAGCCTGAACTAAACTCGGAGCACATTTTTAGACAGAAAAATGCTCTCAATTTTCATGAAAATTTGCAACATTATAAAACGTACACACTGCGTCAAATAAGTTTTAAGACTCGCCCCAAAGCTCAGGTTCTAATGGTACCGTGAGTGTAAATGCACATGTGTCAAAACGTCCATGGTCTGCTGACACACTGCAAGCAAGTTGTACGCATTCAGTTGCGACGAATCTATACGCGTTCTCTCACTAATCCTCTTGGGGAATCTTTGGGATAGCATTCGCGTTTGATTCACAACCATCCCTCTCAAGAACAAACCGTAATATTCAGATTAGTCCGACTATATAAAGTCAGAGTTTTGTAATTATAGAGAAGGAGGTAGGAAGCAGCTACATTCTCTACGCAGGTGAGCTTGAATGTTTACTTTCGCATGTAAAGATTAAGAGTGGTGTTTTGCTACTGTGTTGAATTAGTAGATTTAAGGTTAGCAATAAAAGATAGATTACATTGAGTTAAATAAGTTGATTTCACATATTTGCTTAATAATCATTGCTTTCTCCGTGCTACTCATTTGACAATCACTTAGAGAACAGATTGTTGTTGGTTCGTTTGTTTGACTAAATAAATAATTGTGATTATGGAATTCTCTGGTTTTGTTTTCATTCCTTCACACCCTTAGGTAGGCAAGATGGTGAGAGAGAAAATTCGGAAATAAGTTTATCACAATGTCACCCAGCGTGGGACCATCAACTGCTTTATTCACCAAGTGAGTGAGTGAGTGAATATTAATGTGGCATTATTCAGCTACTCGAGGGCTTTTGGTGACGGACTTCGTAATTCTAAGCCATGGTCAAGTGACGAGGACGACACTTAAGCTGGAACCCCCCTCTCCTAACTTCCGTACCACACTAATGGTAGGACATTAAAGTTCTCGACAGATTTAACGTACATCGCTCCCCTACACGGCGAGTCTTCAGTAGTACTAATGCTCAAACTCATAACACTCAGGCCACGAATCCGTTACCTTGACCACAAGGTTACTGCGACCGCTTTATTCGCCAAAGGTCTTCGACATATCAAGGGCTGTTTTGGACGTCTTCAGTGCCATTTCATTTCTCAACTACCCCCATGTAGCATTAGATTTAGATTGCAGACAGAACCTGAAGATAGTAATTATTAAAATATTTTTGGGTACAATTTATATGAAATGAAAACAGAAGCAATGATTTCGTTTGTTTCAGGCACTCTGTTTCTGTGGATGTTCTGGCCGAGTTTCAATTCCGCTTTGGCCGTAGGAGACGAACAGCACCGGAGCGTCATCAACACTTTCGTTGCGTTGCTCGCCTGTTGCGTCGTCACATTCGCCATCTCTTCGTTGGTGGATGGCGAAGGAAGATTCAATATGGTGAGCATACACTGCAAGACATCAAAACAGTGCAGGACTTTTTCATTTCTTTGATGGTTATAAGAGCGAAATCTGTTCACGCATTGTGCCTCTTCTTTCAAACACTGGTATTCTTATGTGTTTAATTCTTTTAATGCCGCTTTTTTTAAACACGATTGCATAGAACACTAAAAATTAACCACGAGCTCATCTAGAGCGTGTACCCTTTGAAGCAAAAACCCGTGTTCAGGGTGCTATTCGTGGGTAAAAATTCGGTTGGATACTATTTCGGTGCCAGAATATTAGAATTATATACGATAGTGATTTATTTTTAATTACCAATATTTTTACTGTCATAAATATACTAATGCAAATATGTACGGAAAAATATTCAATTCAGTTTACCTAAATTTTTAAAAAGTTAACTCAGCTTGTGAAACTAATATGTCGAATTAATAAATATTTTTTTAAACTTTTAAAACTTACTATTATTGATTTTTTTTCTATTACCGTTGACATGCTAACTAAACCAAGTTTACTTAAACCTCTGCAGATTGATTGATTGAGTGTGTGTGTGTGTGAGAGAGAGAGAGAGAGAGAGTATATATATATATATATATCGTCGTGGGGCCTAACTATCCGAATGTGTAACTCCTTCTGGAGTATTAATTTGATATAGGAGTGCTACGTGCCAAGTTGTTGTTTATGTTCGCCAAGATGGGCGTTAACATTACAATATGGTTACCTTGATATTTTTTATAGTGTGGCAATGTGGTTGCCAAGGGCATAATGTATATTAAAATAATTATTATTATGTATTTATAATTATTATATTACATGTGCATTATTATATATAATAATTATAATGCATGAATATTATTATATACAATAATTATTATTATATATAAATTATATGAATATTATCGTATATCATAATTACTATTAAATTATATTATACATATATATTGTGACATAGCCATCTGTCGATAGCTATGTCTTGGGGGTTCCGCGTAAGTTAGAGGTGTGGGATTATCGGAAGGATGAGACATTCTATAATTCTTAATATGACCTTTATTAAGAATTTAACTTAAATTACTTATATAACGAACAAACTTATATTAAGTGAGAATAAACCAAAGTACAGCCGTTTAACTAAGTCAGATCGCGCAATTAGATCATTTATCAATATAACTAATTAGATCCTCCTAATCTCAATTCAATAATTTACTAGCGTTCAGAATATAATCCTCCTACTTGGGTTGAAGACTCAACGATTCTGATACTTTCAGGTAGACTGATGTGCTCGTGTGCAATAGTTGCTCCTTGTAAATATTAGCGAGGGTGGGCGTCTCCGTGATTCCTGAGTAGACCGTCTAAACACACTTCCAACTGTTCCACACTAAGCTTTCTCTAAGATTGTCATTTTTTCTCACTAAACTTTCTATCCTTTTAAAGGTTATCTTATTTGCATTGTTGCTTCGTTTTTCCTCTTGGAATTGGGTTGGAAAAGTTTTGCCATTAATCGTGGCCGTCAAAGAACGTAGGAGTTATGTTAGAAGAAGAACGCGAGAGATGTCACAATATATAGTAATAATATATTACATAATATTATTAATATTATATATATATATATATATATATATATATAATTTTATTATATTATATTGATATTCATTATTGATTGATATCGGTTATTTTGAATCTATTCCTATATTCTTCATTTGAAATATATTTCAAAACAGTTCTTTACAATTATTTTCCTGACGATTTGTTACCACTCCGCTAGGTCGCCATCTTGGATTCCACGCAATTCGGCAACAACCGCTGCTTGGCGCAATTAATGAATCGCGCCAAACAGCTCTTGGCACGTAGCACTCCTATATCAAATTTAGTTCCCTTGTACAGTTATGCATTCTGATAACTAGGCCGACGATATAAGTGTACGATTAAAAAATTCTGTAGACATTTTTACTTGTCATGCATAAACGTAGAAGCCCTTCTTTTTATTCATTTCATCATGATCACAACAAAAATAATAGTTTTATGTTAATTATGTCTAATTTTTCCAGGTCCACATTCAAAACGCCACGCTAGCCGGTGGTGTGGCCATTGGCTCTACGGCCAACATGATGGTCCATCCTTATGGTGCCATGATGATCGGAGCTTTGGCAGCTCTCATCTCCACCATGGGTTACAGATTTGCGACAGTAGGTAGAGGAAAGGGAATTCCATATAAAATCAAAATAGTTTGAATTTATTAATTTGCTTGTTTACTTTAAGTTTACAAAAAAAAAATGCTTTGTATCATGGTGCTCATTGCAAAAAAGACTCAGATAGAGTAGCGTTTTTGTAAATATTTCTGGCTGATTATTCAAGATATCAGACTTTTTTAAAAAAAAATTTATAAACCCAAGCAGTGGAATAGAAACTTATATGTTCCTATTATCTAATGCAGAGGTTGCCAAAGAGGTGGTCTGCGACAAAATTTCGCTGGTCCCCAGAAAAATGTGGACTATACTTTCTCATCACGAAACTACGCAGCGAAAATTCAGGATAATAATTTAAGCATGTATCTAAGCATGTATCGATCTATGGTCCAATGAAACTCTCAAATTTAAATTTCATTCATCCTTATCAAGATCTTAGTTTTGGCTTTCCATAAAAGGTGAATACTTTTTTCTTAGTACAAACAGGCGATGAAAATTTTGATTCAGCTGTCAACAACTTATTTATAGGAAAAAGCCTTTTCATCTGTCACAGCCATCAAAATACGGTACCGATCTCAGTTTGAAATAAATGCAGTTCTCCGTCTTGTAGTTACAACAGTGGATCCAAATATCCATAATTTTATTTCAAGTAAGCCGGAACATCCATCGCACTAGGAATGTATGATGCTAAAAGTTTGATATATTTAAGTCAATTTTTTTTTTTACAGTTTTTTTATTTTGTTTACTTTATTATGGTTTATAATTTAATAAACTTTCATATTAATTAAGCTTTCATAATTTATTTACAACTAATAGTTTCATTTTATTAACCAGGTACATTTTATGTGTGTTCTTAGACAACAATTTTTTTTTTATAAATATATTTAACACTTAAAAAATCCTATTAATGGTCCGCGGGATTTAAATTATGAATTTACGGGTTCGTGATGTCAAAACGTTTGGCGATTGCTAATCTAATGTACACTAACAGGAAATTTATTACTAAACTCTCTTATATTATCATTCAAGCCCTTCTTGACGAAGAATCTGAAAATACATGACACATGTGGAGTGAACAATCTACATGGCATGCCAGGAATCTTGGCAGGAATCGTCAGTTCAGTCGTCGCTGCCATGGCTAATGAGGAAAATTATGGTTACAGGTGAGTAAAATTATCCTCTCAGTTGGAATTTAATGTTAAGGTATCCGACTACGTTCGGAACCGTGATTTTAAAAAAGCGCATAGATGGATAATTTTCTTGATATTTAGTGTCACTTAGATTAGAATACATGTATAAAATTGTTTTAAGAACATTTTGACAAAAAACAATTATTTAAATACAATATTTCGGCAAAAAATTAACAGAATAACCTTTTTTCAAAATGTTCTCCTTTTGTGAAAAATGCTTCTATTATAATAATATTTTGCCTGTATATAGTTCAGACCTCTGTACAGAGGCTCTACTATGATTTTTAAAAAATTCACATTATTGTCAGAGTTACAACCTATTGAAATAATTATCGGCGTTTTTTTCTTAAAATTTCTCCCCTCTGTTGTCGTAAAACATGGATAAACCCACTTCTAAGTTATATATTTCTAAAATTCTAGTTGAGCCTCTATACAGAGGTCTGAGCTATATACAGGCGAAATATTATTATAATAGAAGCATTTTTCACAAAGGGAGAATATTTTGAAAATGGGTCATTCTATGCTCATTTTTTGTCAAAATATTGTACTTAAATAATTATTTAATTGTAATACTATTCTTAAAACAATTTTATATACATTTTCTAATCTAAGTGACACTAAATATCATAAATATTATCCATTTATACACCTTTGCAAAATCCTGGTTCCGAACATAGTCGGATACCTTAAACATCTCTGATAATTAGAGGATTGCTAAGACTGCTAGTGATTTGGCTACATGCCTCAGCAAGATTTATCGACGATTGTTGATGAACCTCTTCTTAATAATAATTTTAATCCACAATATGATTTATAAACCACATGTTTCCATGACCAGAAGAGAAAAATAGGCCCTACCAGAAAATTTCAATATCGTTAAGATGGTTGCGATGTCCAAGTGGTCATGGCCGTGAACTCGTCAGCGGTGTTATTTCTGTCCAGTGACACGTTCCAGTCCTGGTGCAACTAAAGACCTGCCATGTAGAGATAATGATGCAAGTTAAATCCACCGAGACTCAAAGTCCTCATGTTAGAATGGTGTTGAAGCTTAAAGCGTAACGTGGTATAGCTCAGGTGTTGTCCTCATTACGTCCAAAATGACGAGGTCCTTCGTTAATAGCCCTTGTGTGACGTTAACAAATAATCAATTGACGAGATTTCTCTAGAGTGCTGATAGCTTAAGAATACATTTGAAGTGGCGCACACACCCTTCGGTTTCGTAAGCACGCAACATACCACTAGACCAAAATGATCACTTCAGTCCAGCGGTTGTTACAGGCTTATATATATGATATCGCTACGCACTTTCTCATCAATGAGTCGGTGGATAGGCGAACAAATGATATAACGGTTATGGCAAGCGTGTGAGTTGTAGCTGCAGTTAAAGGATTGCGTCAAGTGAGTCTGACGAGTTTGTTTGCAGCGTCAAAGGAGTCTGAAGAGGTTTTAGTAGCTCTTTTTGCGGTAGATGGCGCCGCGACAAATCAGAAGGTTGCGTGTTCAAATCACGTTCGGGTCACCTATGAAGTGGAGCATATCTCCGGAGAACAGAACCCACGACCTTCGGTTCTGTAAGCACGCAACATACCACTAGACCAAAATTATCACTGATGATCAAAATGATTCAGTCCGGAGGTTGTTACTGGCTTAATATATATGATATCGCTACACATTTATTAAACGAGAAATACACCATAAAACCTTAATAATTAATCTTAACCTTAATCTTTTCAGTCTGTACCATCTCTATCCCGCTCGTTCGCCCGCGGAAAATACGACGGAATTCCACAAGATACACTCCGTGATGATCGGAATCGAGCCTGGAAGTGGGTGGTCCAAGGCAAGTCAAGCCTATGCTCAGCTAGAAGCTCTTCTTACCACCTTGGCGATTGCCGTTGTAGGAGGAATCATCACGGGTGAGGCATTATACTTTATATTCGATTTTATCCCACGTGTTTTGTTAGCTCATAAGATTATACTTGTATATTGATCTTTTTAAAATTATTGGAAACAAATGGCAGGATTTTTTGTTATTGAAAAAATTCTGAGTTGGCATTTTAACTTTAGTTTTGAATAATACCTTATTTATGACACATCGAATATATATATTTTATTTACTTTGTTTAAATCAGAATTTTTTGAAGAGAATACTTTTTACAACGATCCTTAATTTTAAAAAAGGAATGTTTTTAAATACTATTACTCAAACAAAACCAGACCTCTCGTTAATACGCATTTACTATTCATTTTAATTTCTCATAATTTGTGTGAGCAATTTTCAAAAGAAAATGGAAGACACTCTTAATTATTCCAATTTTTATCCAGCTGGACAAAATTCATATCAATGTTAAAAATGAAAAGAAAATTTACTGTGGTTTAGGGTGCCCATTGGAGAAATTGGCCAAATTATCGATAGCCATCTGAAACTAGTTATAACACGTAAAAACCAAACATTCTAACAATGAAAAGTACAAATTAGTTTTTAAAAGAGAATTATTAAACTTTAAAGATTTAAAGCAAGTTTTTAAAATTATGAAATAAAAATTATATTTAAAAACACATATATATAAAGATGCTTTTATATTACAATGCTTATTCTTCCTAAGAGTGGCAAATCTTTTTAGAGTCTTTGAGGATACAAAATCACTCAATCACATTATGGGTGCCACCCATCCGGTATAGTGGTTAGCGACGCTGACTGCTGTGCCGTTGGGCCTGGGTTCAAATCCCGGAGAAGACATGGATGTTTGTAAATGCAAAGTGCCTTTGCGGCATGGGGGTACTTTAAATAGCCGTCGAGCCGCAAGTCCTCTCGTGAAGTTGGTGGAAGGGGAAGAGAGGTGGGAGACCCCTGACCACCCTCAGGGTGTTTTCTCTCAAAATTGAGGTGGAACAGAGCCAAATCACACTGTCACCTGTATGGTGCTCAAAACTAGGGATAACGACAGGCGTCACTTAGCCCTTTACCATAATGAATTTCGTGGGCCTTGATCTAGCCTTTGCCGATCAGGAGCATTAGTAACAACTTATTATAGATTTGTGCATCCTTTTCCTCATGAACTTTAAAACTGAAGAATGTGTAGCACTCTGATTCTCACATAAAGTGATTTAATTTTCAAGAGAAAAAAGTATTCTTTGCGACAACTATCTCCCAGATATAGACCAAAAGCCCTCGAGTAGCTGAACAGAGCAACTTTAATATTCACTCACTCCCAGATATACATTTCAAATGGAATTGAATAACATTTGGTCTATATATCGGAACCAAATAAATATTCATTTCATTAAAATTCTAGATCACACCTAATTCCCATTTTATAATCAACTATTCTTATTTGTAAACCTACTAATGCCCACAAATAAATTCCTCGAATTTCAATTAAACGTTTGTTATTTTCGCAGACTGAACATTCGGCATAATTACAAACCAGACCTTTAGGATGTACTATTATATCTTGTCTATTTTTTCTTTCACTCCAAATCATGAAAAAAAAAAAAAAAGGTAAAATGCATTTCTGAACAATATTTTTTCAGAATAATGAACGGAACCAAAATTCCACCGAAAATTTTAAAAATCGAATTCTAAACTTTTGCAAAATCGTCATCGCATTTTGAAATCTGAAAATCGCCACCAAATCTGTGATGGAGATCCTATTAATTCACTGAACTCAAGAACTAATTTTATTGCATTAGTTAAGTACTTTTAAGATTACAACTTATATATATTTTTCTAAAATATACATACATACTGCCTTCTATATATACATACTGCTTTCTGTATATACATACTGCCTGGCCAATGTATTAGAAAGATAAGATCAATATTTTATTGGACCACATCTTTTATATATATATATATATATATATATATATATATATATATATAATATATATACGTGGATAATTGATCTGACTCGTTTGTGCATCGAGTGTACATGCTCTAGGAGTGCATTTGCGTCCAGAGAATACCAGGCATTGCCAATGAAGCTTTTTAGATCTTGTAAATTAGATGAAAGAGGATAGTGCTTTCGAATGCGCCTTTCCACCATATACCACACATTTTCTATGGGGTTCAGATACAGGCTATGTGATTGATAGGAAGGTGTCGAATGTCAGCCTGATGATCAGATGGCCAATTTTGAACATTTATGGCACAGTGTGTAGTTACATTATCGTCCATGAAATATTCGCCACCGTCAAGGTAAAAGTGCAACATTGCAGGGTGCATTTGATCTGTCAGTATAATTGAGTATCTCACGTGGCTATTTGCTTACCCTCGAGGAACACCAGGTTACCATTTCCATTCCAGCAAAACGTGCTGCATATCATGGTACTCCCACCAGACCCTTGCCCTAGGCGAGTGATGCAAGATAGATAAATTGCTTCGTGGGATTCTCGCAGTGGCGTGATGGAGAACATTTGGGATCCCCATGCAGAGTCAGGTTTTGAGGCCCCAAGTTGGATTTTATAAAGGGCTTGATGGCAGTCAGATTTTGGGCCCCACGATGTGGGGATTGCCGGGTGTTCGTTACGCCACTGGATTCTCGACAAATTCGACGTCTTCCACCAGTGCAAAATAAGGTGTGGTGTGATTCATCCAATCTCATTACCCCTTTCCAATCCTCAGATGTCCAGAGTCCTCTTTCTCTTCACCACAGCAAACGAATTTTCGCATTTCGGGCACAAATGAGTGGTTTCCTCACAGGCCCACGACTATGCATTCCTATCCTCTGCAATCCTTGCGCATGGTTCTAGCTGAATACTGTTGGGAACAGCCTTGGTTGACGATTTGTGTCAGAAAAGTCCCTGTTTTTCTGTACGGACTCGATCACGCTTCTGGGAAAACCATACTCGAATCGCAGTTACGTTTTTTAAAGAACTGAGAGTTCAGATTTTAACTTATGAAAACCTTTGATATGGCTACTTTTGAGAACCAAGTGAGTATTTGCTATCTTCGAGATCGAGGCTTCTGCTAAAAGGGCACCAACAAAATGTCATTTTTCAAAGGGGGAAAGAGATGTGTCGTTTTTCTCATTTTACATCATTCATCGTAAAACACCTTCTTACACTTTTGTTTAAATTAGCATTCTAACTACGTATAAACCACGTCATTAAAAAAAATGCATTATTTATCCCTAGCACACATTCAAATAAAAATCTCAAAGGTTTCTAATTAATTGGCCAGTGCATATTGTATCGTCGTGAGTAGATAGCAAACAAAAAATTGTCACAGCCTAATTTTAAAATAAAAGTATTATTTATTTGCTTCTCAGGTTACTATAATTGAAGCAATAAAGTCCAAGTTATACGCCACGCTGGTGCAATCAGTCTACATCATGGGAGTTCAATCCTTTTTCCCGAAGGGCACTCGCTCATCTCTTTCATCTATTCGTTCCAATTCTCCAACGCCACCGACGTTCATCGTCTCTCCTTTCTGTCCTCCACCATCCAAGCCTCTTTTTTTTTCAGGGCTCTTCTCCAGTTCTCTCCATCCAGGGCTCTCCTTCCAAAAAACCCTTTTAAACACCAGGGTGGGTCCACACCACACCCCTCGTCTCTTCTCATTGGCGGGCCACAAAAGGCTGCCCTCGTCCCCGGGCCACATTCGTGTCCTATTTGTGCAGCAAACACAAATGCATACCCGATCAGTCTGGAATGTATAGGCGCCAGTAGTCTCGTGAAACATCTGCCACTTTATTCATCCCCTCACATTGGTTCCATACACCCATTCTCTCGGGACCTGTCGTGACGACCGGGTTCTTCTCATACAGGCTTCGACTATTGCCAATAGGGTGCCGGCTCTCTTTGGCCATTATGACTGCCAGACTGGATGTCGGCGTTTGCCCGAAATCGGACAATAAACAATGACCCAATGGCCACGTGCACTTGTCACTTAACATCTGTTCGGAGCCATAAAACTTAAGAGTAAAGAGAGGGGTGGGGTTAACTCCAATCGAAGACGTCACAATATATATTCAAAATGAAATAGGGAATAATTTAAATAGAGCCTCCAAATTTTGTTTGAGACCCTTCGTTATTTCTAGATATATTTAGGAGGAAAAAACGCTAAGGTGTTACATTTTTTTCACGACAAGCCATTCAACTGCAAACCATTTAATAGATTTATCATTTATATTATTTCTAATTACTTTTCATGTTAATATTTATATATTATTCTACATCTCGGTTTATTTCAGGGAGTTATATTTTTTAATCATTGTGGATGGCTCAAAAATACAAAGTGTGTTAAAATAATATATGATGTTTATTGATTAAAAAATACGCGTATATTCCACAATTACATAAATCGTGCACTGAATACTTTTGGCTGTCTCGCACATCTCTTAACTTTTCACGGTTAAAAGAAAAGAAATTGTTAAAATTGTTGACTATCGTACTTCATTATAACTTTGCATTTTTTATACAGAATACCAAAATAGAGCGTATGCCGAACGCAATTACGATAACGGGAATGTTTAGAAAAGAAAAAAAACTGTCAAAAATCAATTGGCGCCAATAATAGAACATTCGTAGGCTGTACTGTTATTATTTCAGTTAATTGTGCCGTGTAATAAAATATTACTGTGTTTTCTCACATGTTTTGTGTTATTCGGTAAGTATAGTTTTGTGCAGTGATAAAATATATTTGAACAAATGAAAGAACAAATAGTTCTATGGGGAAAATAATTCCCTATGGTCCATATAAGGAATTTTTTATAAACTATTGTTATCTTTTTCTCATAATTTGTATTTCATGTCGAAGCAATTTAAAATAAATAGCTACATTTTAATGTTTACTCTTACAACCTTGTGGTTCTGTAAGGGTAAATTATTCTGTCTCTGTCGTAAGCAGTGCTAGCACTTTTTGAACATAACTCGTATTAAATTAAAATTGCGCATGTAATCAAATTCCCAAGTTTTATAATATTGTTAAGAGGCATGTGTACTGATAAAAGCATAAACTGGTTTTCAAAATTAGGTCTCTTTTCTTTAAGACCGCCTACGCACTTTTATGCTTATTTAATGTTGAGTTAGGCAGGCTCCAAAAAACTTGCCACCTCAGATTCCCTAAAATGTCCTACGTAAGTTACTTCATTCGTTCCCGTTTGTTTAACACATTTGTTTTTCTTGCCCCTACAGCGAGTCATAACCAACGATAGCAAATATTGTTAGCAGTACTGTGTGTGCTCAATTCGAACTGTGAGATTAGCACAAGCTTAATTTAAAGACTCGGCATTGATGTTGTGACGTGTGAGATAAATAACGGTAGCGTGATATTGGTTAATTTAAATATTAACTTTATTTACGTCACAGGTATTATTTACATAATTATACATTTAAATTATTAAACTTATTAAAAGATTATTAGAGTTCAAAACAATGGTTTGTGTGAGATGAGGGATAACATCGGTGACCACTCCCATGAAGGTTCAAAGCATCTCTCCTTTGGTTCTCCCTCTCTCTTCTCGGGGATAGAGGGGAGGCGCTGCTTTTTAGCATCTCGTTACATTCTGCCAATGACAAGGGTCGATGGGTAATCCAAGCTGGTACTACGCAATAATTCAAAATTGCACAGTTGTCTTTGCACGTGTGGTGATTATTTCCACAAAGACTCCGATCAAAGCTGCGAGACGAAAACATTACAATGCGTATGAAATGGAGTAGAAAGACAAACTCCTTACGCGGTGTGTAATAAAAGTTAGGAGAATGAATTATCTCAAGTGCAATTTTCGTTATTTGATCTCTCTCTCTCATACGGTTCAAATTACAAGAATCACCGTCAATTATCTTGTTCTACCGTAAAGTTATTCAAAATTTAGAATCAAATTGAAGTAGTCGCTGTCTTCCTCTGTCTTCGGACCACATCTTTGACATTATTCTTCGAAAGAAAAAATTAATATAATTTAACAATTTTCATTCGTCACTTCAGAAGATGAGTGGCATCACCAAATATTTTATCCCGCATATATTTTCCACACAATAATTTCTCGAGTATATAATTATGAATAAAACATAAACATTGCAAAATTCATTCATATATACAACAGAACGTCGTTTATCCGAACCTATATTATCCGAAGCGTCTAATACCCGGACCATTTTTTTGTCAACTACATGTACTATATATGGATACGTTTTCGAACAGTGCAATGCTCATCAGTTGTTTCGCGTGAGGCCAAAAGTGACGGGAACACCCAAGGTCAGGGATATTTGGGGAATTTCAGTTGTGTGATTTGGTAAACATCTGAGCGGAATATTGGGTCAGTTTGTTTCCTGTGGATTTCAAATGCTAAATTATGATGAGATTGTGATTTCCGTACAAGAAGAATCCCACCCCGTATACGATGAAACAGATGAAGACGAGGACAACAACAACGACGAAAGTAGCAAGGGTCCATCCAATGCTGACGCGTTTTCCGCGTTAGAGTTGGCTATGAAGTGGTACGAACAACTGAGTGCTGTCCTACTCAACTGCTACTTCTCAAGAGAATCAGAGACCTTGCAGCGAAAAACTGAAGGAGTACAATGGTACAGTGAAAAATAAGTGATTATTTTCCCCAATAAAGATAAAATTGTGACACTTTGACCTTATTTTGCTTTTTTTTCTAGCACGTTTCCCGCAAGTGATGATTTTCAATATTCGTATAGAGTGTCCGGTTTCATATACTAATGGATCGCATTCGGTTATCGGTTATACGAACAATCGCGTATCCGAACGGTGTCCGGTCCCAATTAATTCGAATAAACGACGTTCTACTGTATATATATTTGGTAAGACTGTAAGCGATGGCGATTTTTTTAAAATTAGTGTTAAAATCTAAACTTATACACACAATAATACACACACAAATACAACTAAAAAATAAATTTTATGTGCGTATCATTTGGCTTAATTGCGCTAAAAATCCGATTTGCATTTAATGTTTAGAAACTACGATCACTGATAGTCTTACATAGCTCAATATTTTTAAATTAAAATCAAAAATTAAATTGCAGTTCTCTTTTGCGAGAACACAATTGTCTTCGCTTGTCTTTTGCTTGGATGAAGTCAAAAATTATCAGTTGTGAACATATTTTCTTGTTTTTGTGGTACCTATATAAAGTTGTGAGCTTTTAAAAAAGATCAAAGAAAGAAACTTGAGTAAAAAAATATGTTACAAAAGTCTTTTCTTATGCAAAAGCTGAAAACAAATATTTCAATGTGGTAAATTTATTTACTTTTCTTTTATATATGTACATAACATACTTAATTAAAAAATATTCTAAAATCAAATATAATATTTCGCTATATACATATATATGAAATAAATGCAAATCCACATAACGGGTTTCGTGAAGAACATTTATTTGAAATCATGAGCAGGTGGTTTTTGTGAAAAATGATTAGCAAAAACATGAAGGCGAGCTAAAGGCAAAGAAAAGCTAAATATAGCCATAAGTATCAATACAGTTTGGACAGGTGACATAAACATCAAATAACGATTTCTTTCTTTAAGTAAATATATACACAAATAAGATTTTTTTTTTAAAGAAAAACAAGACAAAAATAGCAATATATATAGAGAGATTGATGGATTCCAAAAGTTACATTAAAAAATCTACTTTAATGTGGAAGTTTTTTCCACAATAAAAAACATTCACCGAACTGACATTAACATATGAGGCTTTTAATTAAACTTATTAAATTTTTAACTTGATGTGTAAGTCAAATGTATTAAATTATCGTAGAGAAGAAAGTCTATTGTGATATTCTGAATTTTAACTTTTTTTGTGCTTTAAAACTTATCAGAAAGCATAGGGAACGTTCATTGCTTTTTTTAACTAAATATTGCAACACTACTTTTGTTATGATTTCTTTTATTCATTACTGATGTAGATAAGTAAAAAAAAATGTGTAAATTATGAAATAATGATTTGAAACTATTAACTAATAATTTCATGATAGAAGTAAATTATGCAATAACTTTGATTTCTTAACAATGGTTTTAAAAATACTTTTTACTGGCCTCAAGAGAGGAAATAATTACTAAACAAACGAACGATAAAGTAAATAACTCTCAATTGGTACAGACAATAGAAAGATAAAGATAAAATCTTTCATCATAAAAATAAGATTTATAAATACAATATTTTTTAATAGTCATTTTTTAAAAAATTGTTAAGTAAATCATTTTAAATACTTGGAAGACGACAGATAAATTATGCATGTATTTTCGAAAGAAAATATTCAAATATTAATAATGACATTTGTGGTTATGTGGAGACAAATTTGGGTCATTCATTTTGGCGCCAGTTTGGAGTCAGAATTCGTAATAATGCCTGTGAATCATGATCAGGAACGAACAACTAAAATTGGGGTCTGATGCCATGTCAGCAGACGGAAAATAAACAAATTTTGATCGATTCTTCGTCCTCAGACGAATTACGAACAATTTGTGCCAAACGAATAAAATTAGAACAAGTGTTCAGCTCAGTAAACGCACGAGTATTCTATGTCCTGGAACTTTTCTGTTCATTTTGTACTTCAGTTTTTATACCAGGATAAAACAATAAAAAAAATTGAGCTGATGAGACATTAATAATAAGGTGATCATTTTTTTCACAATGAAAAGGAGGACGAAACATTTAAGAAAAAATTACAACTTAAATATATGAAACGTTTCATTAATTCAAACAAAAATACGCTAATTACGCATAAATTCCTTTTAATTATTTTCTTAAATGAGTATTTTTCTATTGAATGAATTTTTTTTATCAACGTATCATTTTCTAATGCATCGGAAATTTCGGGGTAAAAAATATCCTTCATACTGAATTTTACGGTAAGCACTGCAGTTAAAATATTAACGTCCAGTGGCGCACACGAGGGGGGGGGTCCGGACCCCCTCCAAAGCCCTTGATTTTTTTTTTCCGATTGATTATAATTATAAGCATATAGTACGTAAAATTTAATTATTTGTTATTAATGATTAATTTTATTAATTAATGCTAATTATTTATTCAATAATTAGTTTTTTACTGTGTTTTGTTCCCGAAAATCGACAAAATCAAAAGGAGCATGATACAAGACTGGTGAACTTTCAACCCCAGACCCCCTCCCCTCTTGAAAAATTCCTCTGTGCGCTACTGTTAACGTCCAATATTGATTTCTCACTGGTACAAAAATCATTATCTATTGAAAAACAACTCTTTCAACTGCTGCATTAGTTCCAGTGTTGTACAATGTAAATTCAACAAGTATAACCGAATTTCATGTGGAATGAGTTCATTTTTGAAATGGTTAAATATTTCTTCCCATCTTTTATCAATTTCACACGCTGATTTTTCCATTCTCCTAATTTATCAAAATTTAAATATACATTCAGTCTTCTAATTTCTTCAAACAGACTATTGTCATTGATTTTAATATCAGGCCTTTCTCTTTCGATAAAAACTCAACACAATTTTCTATATCTACCCAATTTGCTAAATAGGAAGTCAAAAAACACTGTTGAAAACTGTTATTTCTTGTGATATTTGTTTCAGACCATTCTTCGACATTTTGAAAACATGTTTGGTTCATCTCTTGATACAGAGATAAACAGATCAGTTTTAAAATATTGAAAAGGAGGACACTTTTCGAGGAAGAACAGAACCTATAAAAGGAGGACGGTTGGTCACCTTATTAATAGTGCGTGTGTGTGTGTGTGTGTGTGTGTGTGTGTGTGTGTGTGTGTGTGTGTGTGTGTGTGTGTGTGTGTGTGTGTGTGTGTGAGTGTATGTGTTGTGGTGTTGTGTGTGTGTGTGTGTGTGTGTGTGTGTGTGTGTGTGTGTGTGTGTGTGTGTGTGTGTGTGTGTGTGTGTGTGTGTGTGTGTGTGTGTGTGTGTGTGTGTGTGTTTTCCATTTTATCCTTCATAAAAATTTGTTTTTAAAAAATTTAATAAATTTCGGCCGTTTTCTCATTTGATTTTTTTAAATTTATTTTTACCATTACTTACATTTTTTATTTTATTTTCCTGATACGTGAATTTTTAAAAGTAATTATTTCTAAATACGCTATTTAAACAAATAGTTGTGTTCAAGTTCTTTATTTATTGTTTAGATAATTTAAAAGAAAGAAAAAGAATTTCAAATTGTTATTTGCAAGTTTGCTTTGAAAATTCCTTTTGAGAACAATACTTCAATTGTAACTGAAAATGCAATTCGAACTTATTCAAAGCTTTTTATTCACTTAGTCAATTTGATATTTCGATTTGCTGAGGCAAAGAAGTAGTTTTTCAAAGTTTCAGCTATGTGCCACAGTGTAAATGATAGCTTAGTTAAAAAACCAATCTATAGTTATTCTGCTTGACTTCTAAAAGAAAGCGCTATTAGAAAAAAGAAAAATAATACATAACATAAAATAAATTCCAGATTCGCATTTACATGTTTGCAATATATCGTCATTTACCCTTGTATGAGTTAACATATATATATATTCGTAAAACTAAAAACATTAGGATAATCATTACGAACGATTTATTTCCTGTAACTTCATTATACTTTCATGCAGACAATAATTTGTTCAGCAATAGAGATAACCAAGGTTTACTTAATTGAATAACTATACAAATTTTTTTGCACCATATTTTATTGTCTCATTTTGTTTCAAGGACATCAAAGTAAGGAAATAATTCTTACATAATTTCCATGTTGGATCAAATAAGGATTTTTCTTTTCAGTCGTACAATAATGTAACATTGTTCCAAAAAGTTTCCCGCGAGAACATAACACTGGAAATTCTCATTTGTGAGAAAAAGCGCCACACCCGATCCCATGTCTGGAATAAAAGTCGCGACCGGACAAAAAGAAGAAAAAAACTCACTTTTCTGTTACAAATTGTAAAGACTATTCTCATAAACTAGTTTGCTTTCCAAAAATAAGCCTAATAATAAATAAAATATGGACTAATTATACCCTCTGCTGATCAATATACATTTCAAAGCATTTCTTTCTTGTCGTGGATGAAAATAAATCACAATTGAATTGTTTATTAAAATTTATTACATTAATTATGTAGTTAGTCCTAAATTATGGAGATAAAAAAGATTTAGAAAAAAGTCACAAAGATTAACATTTTGTCCAGGAATTTGGTGCAGTATTATTTTTTAAAAACCTTTTTTTTTTTTTGCACTCATACTATTTTGTTACTAAATTATTTTTCGATTTAGGTTGAACACAATTTTTTGCGTAGTAGAATACTCCCATGAGTATCAAAGCATAAAGAATATGAATCGTAAAATAAATTGACTGTCGCACATATTAGGTTTTTAAAAATATATTTCAAGTGAAAAGAATTTTCGAATTCTCAGTAATCGATCACAAGACAAAGCGCTCTAAAAATATTTTTAAGAAGTTTATCATAATACAAGAATCTTGTTTGTGTTTCAAAATGTGTGTATTTTTTTAAATGTACCTCTTGAAATAGAACTTGAATTGAAACAGTATGTTTTGACAGTTTTAGTACAAATAAAATCATTAAAAAGAAATTGAAATTTCATTTTGTTGAAGAAAATGTAAATTGATCATACAATCGTACAATACAGGTGACATTGAAATGTAGGATAGAATTCTTATCAAATAATATAGGATTCAAAATACTCTTGTGGTAGGATTTTGAGGTAGATTTTAAATTTTGCAATCATGTTTCTTTTACGTAGAGATCCGCAAACAACGGATTTTTCGGAAATTTCACTCTCAAGGGAATTGTAGGGATGTTTTACATAAAAAAAAAACTCCTCTTTTTGAACAATTAGGTTTACAGACTTTAAATTTAACAAGCTGTTTCTTTGAAGTGGAGATCCGCTAAGAGTGGGCTTCGAATCTCAAATAAAAAAGGGGAGGAGGGTTTATATATACGGGAGCGTTATGGATTAAAAAAATACCCTTTTTAAATTAGATCTAAAGACTTTAAAATTGTCACGCATGTTTTATATTTTGAGAAGATTCCGCTAATTCCAATTTCCGCTAGGATTTTGAGGAAATAAAACTCCTCCCACAGAAGTTGGGAAGTTATGAGGGTGTAAAAGATAAATATACTTCCGTTTAAAATCAAAAGGAGAGAGCCATAAAAGTGTTGTTGTTTTTAAAAATACAATTGAAAACTTTTATGTTAGGACTTAGACATTAATGTGTGTTTGTAATATGTATATATATACATATTCTTGTTTATCATTTAACATTTATAGCAATTCAGTATATTATTTGTTATACGTATAAAGTACAATCATATGACATATTATGAATTTGGAGGTTAAATGTAAGGCGCAGATTGATCTTATTTGGGGGTTAAAAGTATAAGTTGCAGATTGACATTTTTCCCTCAACTTTAAAAAAGGTCACCAAACTACTTTAAGAGATCGATAAGAACTTAGATCGTAAAAGTTAACCAAGGAGTGTGGAATAAAATCGTCATTGCCAAATTTGCACAATGCACTTAACTCATCCTTTTAAACTGTTTTTGTTATAAATAGAAATGTATGTAATTTAGCATACAAAATCAAGTCCCAGTTATGGAAATTGTGTAATTGGATAAACTTTAAACACGTACCTGAAATTCGACTCGTTTCGGCCGAGTCAAACTGAAGATGAACTTATTCTTGAAATTCTCCATAAGAAAATATGATTCGAAACCAAAAAAATCTGACGGTTACGCAACCTACGTTTTGGATTAACTCCAGAGTTCCTCTGCTTAAAATTTGGCAGCTTTACCTTTTGAAAAACATTCATATCCCTTTAATCCAAACGGAGTGTTTGTGAGGTCTGTAAACTCTTTTTCGTCGATTGAGTACGCGGATCTATTAACTGTAAAAGAGAAATGTTCCAATTTTTTTTATAGTATATTGTCTTTTTTATCTCTTCAGCACGTCAATAATCGAAACAATGCTGCTAGGGGCAGTCGACTTTGTTTGTTTATAAAACAAAATACCTAGATAAAAGAAACCTGACACTCCGTAGAAGAAACTGATTGTGGAGATCATGGAACAAAGTTTGAAAATTTGTATTTGATATCTTTTCGAAACTGGCAATAACCTGTGATTCTTTTAATTGTGTTTCCTGACGTAGAATATGTACTCTCACCAAATTACTTTGCCCGTGAATATGTCAGGGTAGATTAGTCGTGTTATCACTTGTACAACAAACTGATAGTAGCAAAAATGATTGAGCATATGCAAAATGTATTCTATAAATAATTTTTTTCGTAAAAGTACGTGATAGTTTCGTTGAATAAATTATAGTTTCAAAAAACTAAAAAACACGCTTTTATTGTTATTGTTAATCGAACTAAAAAGTAAAAATTAAAATGATTAACGAGAAAATTAATGCCATTGTGGTAAAAGCGTGAGATGCTCGATATCAATTGTTGTAATTTCGTGCTAGTTCTATTTCGAATTGCAGAGTTTAGTGTAAAACAAAGTAAAGTTTAGTGTAGTACAATACCCCCCCACACACTTTTACCATGCCCCTATCTTTTCCTTACGGTTGCCAGTTTAGGACACGGGGGAGTCAATAGGTGATGTATAATGGAAAGACTCTCCTAACAGCAAACGCAAAGTATTGGAAAATCTCTCCCAAAACAAAACTGGCTAGGCTGGGGGTGCTCTGGAAATAGTGGGGCGGCGTAACAACTTGTAGTGCCTAGGCCGCTGAGGAAGTTGAAAACGGCCTAAGGTGACGTCCTCGTATCTTAATCGCGGTACTAAATTACGAAGTCCGTTGCCAATAGCAGCTTCTTGGTGACGACACTAATAAAATCACTCACTAAATTTAATCTTGTTCAATTTGAATACAAATGAAATTCTCAACGATTTATTTAAAATAATTATTTTTCTTTCAAATGCCCAGTTAAGATAATTTTAGGGCCGTGGATAGCCTAGTGGTTAGAGCATCGGACTCCAAACCGGAAGGCCTGGGTTCGATGCCCGATACCACCAAATACCCTCCGAGTACACACGGAGTACGTGCTCGTTAAATCAGTGGTCTTGTGGGCTGAATCACGAGTACAGGGGACTAGAGAATATTTCCCTCACCTTCAGTTCCATGCTTAAAATTGTGGAGGGGAGATAGGTGGTGTCGCCATCTATCGTCCCTTCGAGGAATTTCACAGAGCTAATTCGTACTATCACCTGTATGGTGCTCAAGGCCAAAGTCAACGACAGACGTACTTCTAGCTCCTTGCCACGATGAATTTCGTGGGCCTCGATCTGACTACGTCAGACAGGTGGCATTAGCCACAACAACAACAACGAGATAATTTTAATTCATAACCTCCTTAGGTAAAAAGCTTTAATGTTATTTAAAAGAATAAATATTTTACGTACAACTGTTGAAACATTTAAATAAATATTGTAAAGCCTTATACTATTTTTATTAAATGTTCTTGTATTCCTTTCCACACTGAAGTAATTTTATTCTTAAACTATGTACTGGTGAAAAAAAATTAAATATTTAACAGTGTCTACTTAAAAGGTTATTTGTTTCCTTCGTGTAAAAACAGTAGCTAAAGAAAGCGTTCCTAAAGTTAGTAAGAAACTTGTAAGCATCCATTATTTTATTTATTGAAGAAAAAAAAATCAATTGTCTGCTTATTATTCCTTTTTGTTATCGATTAATTGATATCTTTTCAGCACTTTGTTTTATTAAAAAATGATCAATCATTCTCTTCCTTCATTTTTTTCATTACATAATCATCGATAATTAACAAATTATAGTTTAATGTAAATACTTTGGAATATTTTTTTTCCGTTGTGTTTTTTATTCGATAATATAGGTAATTTAGGTTCAAGCTGAATTCGAAATTTTGAAATTACTCACGCACGAAACATTCAATAAATAGAATAAAAAAGGCCTATTAAATTACACATCTAAAGTTCTAAATATTATCCAGTATTTGTCGAAATTTACGTGTGAAACACTAACATCAAATAACTTGGAAGCCTTTCCAGAATTTCAAAAACACTTTTTCTTAATCCTTTTATAAATTGCCTCACGGACGAGTATGCCTTTTTCGAATTCGAATTATGATTCAATACACAGCGTTAGTAATTCGCTCCAACTGTTTCAAAAATTTCATTATTTTAAACTAGTGGAAAAAATAAAACTCAAAAAATGCACGCCAGCATTTTGCAGAAACTAATCGCCGATAGAGAATTTAAATCAGAGATTGAAGTCTAGAATAATTCTATAAAAGGATTAGATACAGAGAGAATGAATTTTGATATGGATGGATATTTTTAAAAAGATATGACTAACGTGATTTCGCAAAATGTAAGTAATATCATAAGTTTGTACGTGCGTATGGCGCTCCAGACGCACTTTTTATTAATCGCCAAGTCGAAGTATTCGACGCCATGCTGGAACATATGCTTAATGCAATTTGCGAAATCGATTCTCAAAAGTTCTGGAACGAACAATATTAAATTTGTTCTAGGATCTAAGCCAGACATTCAATTAGGTGAACTTTTATTCCAGCGTCTAATGGAAGATTATTGATTCGTGTCAGAATTTTTACTTTGTAAAACTGTCGTTTGGAATTCTTACATTTTTAGTTTTTTCTCTGTCTCAGGTGTTGTGAACGATGCTCTCTAATTTGTTTTTGTTTGTTTTTTTCCTTATGCAATTCTGGTGCTATGATAAGCAAAAAAAAAAGTTTTATTGATTTATTACTTTCATTGTAAAATTTTTTAGATTAGAAATTTAATATAAAAATATAGAATAAAGAAGTGTAATAGAATTAAAAAATAAATATAATCGAAGAATAATATTAATTTATTGTATTACTACTATTTTTATGTGTATAATTTTGTTGTTGCAATAATGTAGTTTTCTGTTAAACACATTGCTGTACAAAAGCTCTTCTAGTAAATTTCCAAATGGTTATAAAAATTAATGGGTAAAATAATAGGTTTCATGTGAAATTGTATTGGGAATAATTTGATTGTAAATTTAAAAGAACACATCCTCTATTTATTCAATTATTTTTTCCTGAACTGTTCTCTCAATATATTTTTAAGTGGTTGCAAATTAATATATACTGGACACGAGTTACAAATTTAGAATAAATTACAGAAGATATTACTAAATTTTTAAAAATTTATATAAAATAGAGAAAATATAATTCTTGTGTGCGTCTATAACATTCGTTATACAGGGTGTATCTAAACTCTGCGGCAAAACTTTAAGGGGTGATAGTACACAACAAGACAAACAATAGTAAATAGGAAACTTAGGGTCCCAAAGGAAACTTAGGGCATTAAAGTTTAGGGTCCGAAATTTCAAATGATTATAAAAAAAGGAAAAATGGGTCGATTCGTTAGCGGTTTTTGCTAAAATTTTTCTTTTTTGTCAGTATTTTCTTGAAAAATAAATTTTAAAGATAAAGCTAAAAAATTTCGATAGAGGGCGCTTTAGACTTTGGAGTAACGACGAACTATTTTTTACTGCTATTTTTGTATCACATTAAATGCTTTCAAAAGCTTAGACTTTTTTAGACTAAGACAAATTTTGAGCTCAAAATTTGAATCATTGGGGGTGGTTAAATAGCGCAAACTCAACTGTGTTCAGGAGGGGAAATTTGAACTCACCTCCTTCCCTAGACACAGTTCAGTTATTCACGATCTTCGATGCTCGGTCGTAGACTAGGCTGCAGCTACTACCCACTAAACGTAAAATAAACGAGAGAGGGATGAAAAAATTAAATAAAAAAGTTATTCATAACAGACATGAGCAATCTCTCCCCGCAAAATACCCGATTTGCTTGCAAAGTGTAGTACACAAAGATTTAACTGTATGGTGCTAATTGTATGTAAGGATGTAAAGTTCTACTGCAAAGTGCTCTAGCCAACATTAATGCTCGTATGTGGTTGCAACATGATGGCGCGCCTGCACATTTCAGCGCAGATGTGCGAAGTGCATTGGATGCAGCATATCCAGGGCGATGGATTGGGCGGGGTGGTCCAGTAAATTGGCCGTCGCCTGATCTCTTCTGCCTAGACTTCTTCCTCTGGGGCCATATGAAGAGTCTTGTTTACGCAAGCCCCGTCGACTCCGACGAGGCCCTGGTTGCGAGGATTGCCGTCGTGGCAGGTGAAATCCGGGAGATGCCCGGGGTATTTGCTAATGTTCGGCATTCCCTCCACCGGTGGTGTGAGGCCTTTATCTTTGCTGGTGGGCGCTTTTTCAAGCAGTTTTTGTGATTCCGCAAGAAAATCATGCGTGTACCATTTTCTACATGTCATCATTCATTCAACCTTCATTCATACGCACTACGTGCGTACATCAAATTGTTTTTGTTTTTTTTTTATTTTGAGCAGAGAAGTTGCTCATGTCTATTATGAATATTTTTTTTTAAATTTTTTTATCCCTCTCTCGTTTACTTTACGTGTATGAGGTAATAGTTGCTGCCTGGTCTACGACACCAAGATCGGGAATAACTGAACTCTGTTCAGAGGGAAGGGAGTTTCAAATCTCACCTCCTGAACACAATTCCATTTGCGCTACTTAACCACCCCAACGAATCCGATTTTGCTCAAAATTTAAGTTTAAGTCTAAGCTTTTGAAAGTATTTAATGTGATACAAAAAATAACAGTAAAAAATAGTTGTTCGTTTCTCCAAAGTCTAAAGTTACCTCTATCAACGTTTTTTTAGATTTATCTTTAAAATTTATTTTTCAAGAAAATACTGACAAGAAGAATAATTTTAGCTAAAACCGCTAACGAATCGACCCATTTTTCTGTTTTTTATAATCATTTGAAATTTCGGACAATAAACTTGATTGGCACCTGTCTCCTTCGGAAGACGTTTGGGACCCTAAGTTTCCTATTTACTATTGTTTGTCTTGATGTGTACTATCACCCCTTAAAGTTTTGCCGCAGAGTTTAGATACACCCTGTATACGTTTTGATAAAATCTAAATGTTAGTAATTGCTCTGTACCAAAAAAATATATATGTGACTGTATAACATAGACGCATCTTTGAAAGTCGGTATCACAAAGCCTGCAAATGCTACAAAACAGTGGTCTTCAAACTTTTTTAACTCACAAAACCCCTAGCACAATAAAGTGCTTTTGTGGAACCTCTAAATTTAAAAACTGTTTTCGTGGAATCCTATTTCACACATACAAGCTTATAGAATTTATCTTCAAAAATTATCTGAATATCTTTTATTAATGCTGGTACACAGCGTTTTTCTTTAAAATATTTTTAAAAATGATATTTTATCTTATTAGAATACCAACTTTAAACTGAAAAATCAGGTTTGTGAATTAAGTATACATTTTATTCCATTTCAGTCCTTTACACTTTTGCACCCCAAAGGCAGGAAGAAAATAACAGCTCTCTCAGAAATTCAAACTACCATACAACTTTTTCTCCCAAGTTGTCCAAGATGTCAAACTTTAAAATGCGTTTTACTCGAAATGTGTGATTTTTCGAAAAGCTCAAACGGGGACAGCGATTCCTGAAAAAGTTTTTAAAATAAGTTAATGAAATTTTTTTTCTGTATGTTTTGTATAATAGTAGAAGTGTTTTAACCTTCAGATTTATCAAACTCTGTTTTATTACAAAATTTACAATTCTTTATGTGAATATAATCACTGTTTTTTTAAGAAATTTCATATAATCACTAAGATAAAGAGCTCTAGTTTTTATAAAAATTAAAATATCTCTTATCCTGAAGGTCACTTCAAAAAGAAATAGCAAAGATACATCAAAATTGAAAAAGTGAGAAAATTGGTTCACTTACTATTTGTACAGAGCGGACTCCGTTTATGTAATTTTTTGTCAATTTTTACCCATTTTTTCCCATTTTAATAGTAATAATTTATTTTCCTCTTCTAAATTTTAGCCTTTTTTTCTTAAAATGTGCTAAATAAATCTAAAATCGCCAAAAAAACCCTCCAAATCTTATTTTTTAAAAAAAAAAAGAAAAAAAAGTTGTCGCAAGTAGTCGGATACCTTAATATTCTTTTTGTTCTCTTAAGGTATCCGACTACGTTCAGAACTTGATTTTTCAAAAGCGTATAAATGGATAATATTTATGATATTTAGTGTCACTTAGATTAGAAAATGTATAAAAAATTGTTTTAAAATTAGTATTACAATAAAAAATTATTTAAGTACAATATTTTGAGAAAAAATGAACATAGAATGACCCATTTTCAAACTATTCTCCTTTTTGTGAAAAATGCTTCTATTATAATAATATTTTGCCTGCATATAGCTCAGACCTCTGTAAAGAGGCTCAAATGGAATTTTTGAAATATATAACTTAAAAGTGGGTTTATCCATGTTTTACAACAACAGAGGGGAGAAATTTTAAGAAAAAAACGCCAATAATTATTTCAAATGGTTGTAACTCTGAAAATAATGTGAAGATTTCAAAACTCATAGTTGAGCCTCTGTACAGAGGTTTGAGCTATATACAGGCATAATATTAGTATAATAGAAGCACTTTTCACAAAAGGAGAACATTTTGAAAAAATGTTATTCTAAGTTAATTTTTAGCCGAAATATATTGTATTTAAATATTTTTTTTTGTCAAAACGTGTCCTTAAACAACAATTTTATACATGTATTCTAATCTAAGTGACACTAAATATCATGAAAATTATCCATTTATGCGCCTTTTTAAAATCATGGTTCCGAACGTAGTCGGATACCTTAAACATGCCATATAATATTGAATGCGTTTTTGTTACTATTGCAGGGGGCTTAAGTGTATCTCTTCTTCAATCATGAGTGAATTTATGTATACAATTAAATAAATGGTCCTGGAATTTACTTTAAGAAATGTCTTCCCAAGGCGGCATTTTCTACATTCGGTACTTGTGTCCGGTCATACATTATCATGAAATATCTAAGCGAAACCGGTGTTTAAGGGTTAACTAATAGACATTCATTGTAGAAAATTTGCAATCAAAAACATAAAATCGAGACTAATGAAGGACAGAAAGAAAACTCAAAAATGAACGCATTTGATTTATAGAATAAAATCAAATTTTTCCTTACCACATCGAGTTGTATACTTGAATAAAATTGTAATCTTCCCATTGTTTTAACTAAGTTCACTAAACTTTTCACTATATATTTTTACATTTTTGATAATATCGCCAACTACTGCGTGATAGTATACTAAAAATAATTTTTATCTTTGGTTTTCATGATTTTTTCGTAATTATTTATGCGAGGCTTATCTAAATAGGAAAAAAATACATTCTGTTTTGAAATTCTGATTCTGAGATAAAGTTGAAATATATCGTAGAAAAAGTATTAGTTTTTTAATTTGTATTCACAATGCAAAAAAAATTACAATTTACAAGTCGAAGTACCAGTATCTCCAAAGGTAAAAGGAAAACAATATAAGGGGTTTTTCATTCATTTTTTATGAAATTAAAAACGATTAAAAAAAATGGAAAAGAAAGTGCACGTACAAGTACAAAAAGGGAAATTTTCGAAGGCGCTTATCTGAAATGAAAGTGAAAAAAACAATTGTTCCGAAGATTAAACTGATTGAATTGAAAATACTTTGTTGCAAATGTGTGAAATGATTTTTTTCATTTAAAATAAATGTTACAGGATACCCAGAAATACAAAACATATCCATTTTTAATTAACACTTTAATCCTTGTAAAACAAAATTAAAATCCATTAATTTGTTTTGTCGAAAATGAGATGCTGGAACACATACGAAACAAAGCGATATAAATAAAAAAATATTCATAAAAAGCTTTTGTTTTTCTTATTTGATTTAAATTAATATTCCTTAAGCTTATTTACTCAGTTTTTTAGTAATTTTTCTACACACAATCTAGCAAAAGATTTTACTGTCCTACTCTTTTTGCTTGTTTAAAGAGAGCGGGAAATGAAAGATTTTTTAAAAATGTATTTCACAAGATAACATTAAAATAAAAACTGTATTAATAACTGAATTAATTTTTGATGTAGAGGGGGGAGAAGGGATATATAATTAGAGGGAAAAATAAAAGACAAGAAAGAAAGGGGAGGAATATTTGTTTACCATATGTTTTGGATAACAAATGAATTACAACATGCAAATAAAAAAAATACAATTTATAAATTTAACTCGATAGACACACAGACAATTCTCTCAATAGTTAGAGGAGAGGAGGGTATTATGGAATAGTCGGGGAAAAAATATGGAATTCTGAGGTTTTGGCTGTGTTTGTGACAGTTAACGCGAAAGAAAACTATGAACTACTCAAAAATTTCTAGGATGCATTGCAATGAGTTGATTGCTTATTGTTGTCGAATAAAAAGTGAAAATAAAAGGCTACAAAATAAAAGGCGTTTTGTGATTTTCAAAATTTTCACAGGTATGTTTTAAACATTCTAACCTGCTATTAAAGATGTTAGTTGAATAATGATAATAAACTTAATGTACACTAAAAGAATTGTAGTTTATTATATACTGTGGGGTCATTTCTTAGCTGACAGTGGTTTCGTCCTTCTACTTTAAAGGTTCATTTTCAAAGGTGGCGTGTCAGGTATTATGGGAATTAGTAGCTATTTCATAATATAGAAATCTGGATCTTCTATAACACATTCCCTTTATGAAAAAGTGTTTGATTGATTGATTGAATATTAACGTCGTACTGTTCAGCTACACGAGGGCTTTTGGGCGACGGACCACGTAATTTTGAACCACTGGTCAAATGACGTGGACGACACCTGTGAGCTGGCACCCCTCTCCTAACTACCATACCACACCAACGGGAGGACGTTTCAGCTCTCGACAGATTTAACGTGCATCGCTGCCCTACACGGCAGGTCTTTAGTGGTACTAGGCTCGAACTTGTGACAAGGCAAGCCACGGTCCAATACCTATACCACTCGGCTACCGCGGCCACGAAAAAGCGTTAGAGGATAAACTGAAAGATCAGGACAAGATGAAAGAACCAAAAGCTTCAAAACCACAAATGAAACCGAATATTCAAATACCCCTTATTAAGAAATTAAACTTAGACCCAGGGACGTCTTAAGGCATTGGTCAACTGGGCCCGGCCCAGGGCCTCCACCAGAAGGGGGCCTCGTCTGGTTCGCTACTCAACTTTAACAAGATAATGATTTGAATAATTTCAAAGGTCAAGTGTTTTTTCCGGTTGTATTCTACGAAAAACTTGAAATTTCGGATGATATGTCAACTGGCCACATGTGAGGACCGTCGTCCATGTATAGGTCAAGCCGGTTTGCACGATTGTGTGTCATGCACATTTATTTGTTTCTGGTTGCCGTTTGCACAAGTATTTGACAACGCATGTTATGTACTGTATCCTTTTAAGGGTCATATGTGGAGCCTACATTCACGCAGGAGTCCAGGGCTTTCTTTTATGTAGGAGCCCAGGGCCTACTTTTGTTTTGGAGCACATTGCCTCAAGAAGTCTTAAGACCTACTTAGACCAAACCCTTCTAGACTGAACTTATTAAATATGACTCCGGTGTTACAGCGAGAGTCATTTTATTCTGTGCATAATCTGTAATGGACTTCATACTAGAGTTTCTTTATCGGTATCCCGGGAAATAATAAGATTTTTGTACTTTTTCTATTCCCGGGAATTATACTTCGTTCCCGAGATTTCCCGGGAATCGCCGAGACTAAAGACACGCTGGAATAGTTTGCTGGCAATGCTTGAAAGATTTTTAGAAACGAAGTCAGCAATTTTAAAAGCATAAATTGTGACATTAAAGAAGAACAAATGATGGCCAATGTAGAATTTGGAACTGTGACTACAATTGTAGGAGGCTTAAGGACAGTGAAAATTGGCTTGGAAAAATAATGCAGTCGAAATTGAACTTTGCTAACCTTTAGAAGGTGAATTTTCTTTCGTTATTGGAGAATTGAACGAACAAAATTTCAAAATTTTCGAAAATATGAAATATTTTCTAATCCTAAAGAATTATGAGAGACACTACTTTAATTTAATAGGATTAATGCAATACTTGAATTTTGGGAGAAAATACGAAGCAGCTGCAGTGACTATCGATATTTTGCGATTCCTGGTAAAAATTGTTTGGTTAGACAAGCCCAAATGATGGAGACAAGGCTTTTCTGCAAAAAAGAGGAATCAATATTCAACTCTTCGCACTCAGATTTTGAAAGAAAAACCTCTGACATTGGACGAAAAATTAGAGAAAGCAATTTAAAATAAAAGTTTTATATTGTTCCAAGTTTCAATAAAATCACATGAAACAAGAGATGCAGTTGTTCAACTCGACTGAAAATCCATGACCAAACATTATAAAACTATGTGAGGCCTTAAAACAATTCCTACAACGCCAGTTGAAGTCGAAAGAGCATTTGCTGCTGTCGGATTGTTCATCACAAAGCTTAGAACGAGGCTGAGTGATAAAAGTATAAATTGCTTATGCTTTCTGAAATCCTATTTCAAAAATAAATAATCAATCATTATTTAATTTTTGTATTTTTCAGCTCATTATATAAATAAGTATTGATTTTGAAATTTATATGTATCCTTATTTTATATAATTATTATTGATTCTATTTAAAAAAAAATAACTTGCTTTTAAATTTTTTGAAATTTTGATGAATTTCCGGGAATGTGAAAAACCCGGGAAATCAGAAACCCTACTTCATACCATCAGCTGAAGAACCAAAAAACAAAGACACTGAATGTATCTTCTATATTGGAAAATTATCCGTAGATCCACAAAGGGAAATTCGGATTCAATGCTTCAGCTTCTTTCTGTGGACTCGCATTGATTACACCGGAGCAGAAAACAAAGGTTACATTTACGATTTTTGTAAATAAGCCACAACACAGAAATGACTTAACCGTAAATTTGAAAATATGGTTTTTATAATTAAAAAGAACAACGTTTCATGAAGTCATTAGTTTTTACATTGGTTTAAGCCAGTGGTCTTTTTAAAACTGTGTTCCCCCGGAAACCCCTGGGGTTCCATAAGTCATACCCAGAGGTCCCACGAGTCCCAATAGAAAAATTGAAAAGTAACTATATGAATATGTATGCAAAATGGATTCACTTTCTCTATGAAATTTGTATAATTACAAGTATCTAAACATATCCCTTTTCATATATATATATACTTCCTATTAGATTGTGAATATTTTATTGTTTACTATATCTTGGGTTCTACGAGATATTTTCATACCCGTTAGTAAGCACAATGTCTTTCAAAACTAAATAGTTTTCTAATGGAAAATACACTTTTTTGCATTTGTGGAAAAGACACCTATAATGAACGGCATATCAAAAATTCGATGCTAATATCTAAATTTAAGCAAGAACAGCTCCTAAATTTTATATTGCATGTAAAATATACAGTATTTCTCATATAGCTATAAACATTTTAAAGGCATTCAGAGAATTATGTTTAAGTGAAATATATTTCTCAATATGAGTGGGACTACAAAAACAAAGTATTAAAACAGATAGAACTCAGAATAAGTAATGCGATTGTATTTAATCTTAATAATGAAACAATCTCTACGAAACACTTTCAAGTTCAAGGGGTTCTATAAGTTGAAAAAGTTTGACCACTGGTTTAAGCCATATATTCCATAATAACCACCATTTAAAACTTTTTTTAAATAATTTTTGACAACAAAATATACAGAGCTTTTGACATCCATTACGAATAATCATATTATGTACTCTTGATGATTTGGTTGAATTTTTATCAAAAGCTAGTAAAGTTGTTATTAGAAATATAAATAGTATTCCCAATGCTCTCCTGTCATTTAATCCGGAATATTTTATTCCATCATATAGCACAAGGAAATACAATTGAAGATTCAGTTCTTACTTACCGCTATCTGTACTTTTTTCTCTCACCTATACGTCTGTTGTTGATGTTGATAATGGCTGTACTATTGATTATTGGTGACGGCTCAAGATAAAAGAATAGATCTAATGACGATGACAAAAAAGAAAGGGGGGGGGACAACCTTTTCTAAATAAAACTGAATAGATTCCTAGCATTCGATTTTCATGAATTGCTATTGTGTCTCAAATAACGCTTTGCTTACGTAAATGCCATTATGTTCAAATGGTTTGAAACTGTCTTAAAAACCAAAAGGTTGTTTTTTCTTCAGGCAAGAAAAGTAATCAATACTTGTTGATGTGTTGACTGGACTTGGAGTAGTCATTAATATATACAATCGACAATTCTCTACAAAAAATAGAATGTATTAAGAATTAATTTATCGAGTGTCGTTTGATGAGTCGTACTGCACTCTGCCCCAAAAAATAAACAAACGAACAAACAACAAAAATAGTACTAAAATGAAACAATTTATTGAAACACAACGAAATTTTCACCGGTTTTTGAAGAAGAGGCAATGCCATGCAAAAAATATGAGGAAAACAATAATTAGTTTTAAATATAAGCAGTATAAACAATAATATTCATAACATGAGCTAAAAAGTTTATTGGAAACATTCTTCAGTTGGGTGGATGACCAACTCTATTGGAGAGGCAGGTTCGACAAGGACGGTTCATACCAGTAAGCAGATCGTCAATCCCACTTTGTAGGGATCTGTGCCCATTCTGGATTAAGACATGTTGTCAAGTCATTGAGTTTTAGGTTTTTACATTAAACAGAGAAAGACGTCTCTAGAGCATGTCGTGGACGGCTTTTGGGTTGATATCAGGCTGACTATTTCTGGGTCACCCTCCATTCGAAACAGTGTTTCACGTCACCCATATTAGTTGACAAAGTGAGCTCTATGTAGTGCGTAATCGTCTATAAATATGGCATAAGGATCCATGATTGTCAAATATGGACAAATATATGGGCCGAGGATTGTATCCCGATAAATAACCCCTGTCACTGAACCAGGACAAAAGGCATAGAGATCAGTTAGGCCACCGACCAATATCTATGCCCAAACCGTGAACATCAGGAAGACTGTAGCTGTGTCTTTCAGTGGTGCCTAGTGGATGTGTTCCAGAGCCCTATGTAACCGAGCTCTTCTGTGAGACTTCGTTAATGGCACCCGAACTGATGATCTTCTGGAATATGGATAACTTTTTTCATGCAGCCATTGGCAAAACAGTTTTTTGGGATATTGCTATTCCTGATGATATCCCAACTTTCAAAAAAAATTGAGGAGTGGAACTCACCGGATAGCTCTGAGCTTGCAAACATAGATTACGGTCCTCATGGACTGTTGTAACCCTAGGACGTTGTAAGCGACTTCCCCCTGATGTCGCTTCCTCACCGTCCTGTCTACTTAAAGATGTTGGAGGGAACAAAGAATGACCAGAAACTTCCATGATAAATCTAATTTATTATTATTCAATCACACTAATCCACCACAAAGTAAACCACAAAAGGAAGCCCTAGGAGTGAAATAAAGAAAGCAACAACCCTAAGTGAATAAGCGCAAGCAAACAGATCAAACTAACATTAATCAATCCTAACCTATCAATTCCTAATCCCTTAATCCGTCCTTAAGGTGCGTAAATCCTAAATCTCACCTTAGTAACGCTGTAAGAGATGCTCCACTCCCCCCTTCTGCTCTACAATTACCAAACTCTTTTATATACTCTAACTAATTTGCATATCAGAGTTTCTTCTTGAGAGGGATGACTATGAACTAAACGTGAATGCTAGCCCGAAGATCCCCAAGAGGATTAGTTGGTGAAGGTCACGTAAAGACCTGTCACAACATCCACTACCAGGTCTTCGAGACACTGTATGTTTATTTTGATAGCGATTCCACTAACAACTGATGATCGAACTGTTGACATTTAAGGCTCGGGCTGACAGTTATTCTCCAGAATGGATCCGCCCGATTGCATACAGGATATCTTTTTACTCAGATGCACTTGGTAACTCATTTTTAGAAATTTTGAGTGAGGAAATGAATAAATGAGCACCAAAAAAATGAAAGAACCAACGCAATGGAAGAAATAGCAACTGCAGACACAGCTCTATGAGCTGTAGCGTCGCTTCTTAGTCAGCTGTCTATTACTCCTCTTTTCTTTTCCGGCACCTTAGGTGAAAGAATTGCCATATGACATCTCCCACTATGGATAAACACACCTGTTTCAACGGCTGTCCATTCTTTTGTTTCATCTAACACGTAGCATTGTTACATATGTTTGGATAGAGGATGGTCCTATATTGTGAGAAGGAATGCCAAAAATTGTATTCTCTGTCTCGGAGTGGCATGCCTATTTATGGCCCCTCCATATGGTTTTCAACATGTGGCGAAAAGATGGTCGAGGGCCAGAGATGACTGTGTCTCGAAAGAACCAATGGTGGTTGAAACTAAGTCTTAGGGGGCCGTGTGCAGGTCTTTTTTCCTTCCAATCAGAAATTCAAAGGGTGTGAGAGAAGGCCACCGAAAAGGTTTAAAGAGACAGATCAAAAAGTGATCGGAAGTTCAGTGATATTCGATATCTACGAGAAAGGAGTGAAACGAATCCTGCTCTACTATTTTGACTAATCTTAAATGCTATGATATTTAGTGGAAAGAGCCTAACAGACGATGATACAAATATCTGATACCAAGATAGAAACTTTCTTACTTATAGATATTATATTTAAATATGTCAATTTACAAAAAAAAATTGTAAATCAAAAGTAATTAACACTAAAACTGTGTGATCCATCTCACTACCTAGACATTTAAATAAATTTAGGGTCATCTACGGTACAGTGCTGTTCCGCAAATATTTTACGCGATTTAAGAATGAAACGAAATATTTTCAAGTTAACGGCCATCCTAATAAGTGATATGTGATAAAGCAAGTATTTATTAATTCAAGAAAATAATTTATTCAGGTAAATAAAAAAAAATCTAGAGGAGCAAAAAAAAAAAAAAAAAGTTCTGATAAATAGGAGAAGTTCAAAGGACTTATTAATCACTAACATGATAAACAATAAAATTGATCTACATTTAAAAATTAGTCAGTAGCATCTTCTTAAGATAACAGTTGCTTAACAACTTCGAACTTTAAAGCAACTCTAATGTTACCGGCAAGTGATCTATTAATTTTAATGTAAAGAGATCGAAACTTGAAACGTTCACTTCACTCACCACATCCAAGCAAATATCAATCTAGAGACTTTAAGCTCCGGACATATTATATAAAACTGCATCAGATCCGTTACACGGCGAGTTTCTACCATCACCCACTCGACAATCGCGTCAACTTCCTTAAATGCCAGATTTACAATGAGAGGCATTTTTCCCATAGGGTTTGATATCTTTGAGTGATGAGCCTCCAGAATTTCCTAGCTGTAGTTCTCTTTTTTTTCTTTGACCCTTCTTATTACCATTTTTTCTTTCTTTTTCTTATTTTCTTGCATTTATAAGATTTTGCACAAAATCACGGATTCTGATTTATATTACAAGCTGCATAGCGCTTGTTTTTATTTAATTTTATAAGGCTATTAACAGAAAACTTTTTGTCATATATTACGAGATTCATCCCAGTAGCTTTAGTGTAACTTTTGAGTTCGACTTAATGTTTCGGCAACAAGCCGTTGACCTTGGCAGGGGTGTTTATTTGATCCACCTATCTACCGGTCTGCAGCTACGCCTTGTATATCTTAGACCAGTGGTTCCCAAACTTTTTTTAAACCATGTATCCCTTTTTATAGTCAAAACTTGCCCACGGACCCCTTCTTAAAGTCAAAACTTGCCAACAGACTCATTTTTATAGTCAAAACTTGCCAACGGACCCCTTTATATAGTCAAAAATTGCCCACAGACCCCTTTTTAAAGTCAAATTTTCCCAAGGGGCAAAAGAGAACCAGTAGTTTGAATACAAATTACAAATTTAAAATATAACATTTTGTTGAAGAATTCCTTCCTTCCTCAGTGATTCGACAGCCCAGGGTGGGCCTTGGCCTTCTCAAGAAGCTTTTTTCAGATCAGCCTTCTCCTGCTAGTGTTCTCTTAATTCTTAGTTCTCATAACTAAAAGATCTTTTTGTAGTCCATCAGTCCACCTAAGATTTGGCCTGCCCTTTCTTCGTGTGCTGATTGGTTGAGCATTAAAGACTTTCTTAGTGGTGCGGTCTTCTTTCATTCTGACAACGTGACCTGCCCATTTAATTCGTTGTATTTTGATGAAGTTAACAGAATCTGATTCTTTATATGATTGATAGAACTCTAAATTTGATTTTCTTCGCCATGTTCCATTTTCCTGAATTCCTCCAAAAATCGATCTTAAAATCTTCCTTTCGTAGATACTTATCATGTTCTCATCTGTTCGAGACATGGACCAAGTTTCACATACATAAGTTTTAATACTGATCTTAAAAGACTTTTATACAATAGAACCTTTGTTTTTCTTTTGATTAAATTCGATTTCATATATTTTCGTATTCCATTAAGACATCTATTAGCCATAGAAACTCTCTTTTGGATTTCAGTAGTACAATCGTTTCTATTGTTAATTTCCGAACTTAGTAAAACTGTCAACAACTTCAAAATTATACTCTTCAATTTTAAATGGGGAATTGTTAAAGCATGGTTCAATGCAAGGCATGTACTAAGTCTTATTCTCCTTGCTTTTCTGTCCCATCTTGAGGGCCTCTTTCTCTAAAAGTTGAAGAATTATTTATTGAAATTATAACTTTTGTTTAAATAAAATTTTTAAAAAATATAATGATCTGGACGAACTCGATGCGATGCTATGAATGCATTCATGTCTGTTCAATGTTTGTGAGTAGCAACCACAAATCCCCCCAAGCACTAGTTTTTAGTGGGTTTCTTTTTTTGTGATCAGGTTTTATAAGACTCTGAATCCTCGTTCTACTAAATTGGAAGGCGGGAAAGTAGTCAACAATTTCTGTACAATAACCCATGATATAAAATTGGGATTTGCTTTTGTAACCAAAATTTGTAGTATTCTTATTCAGACATTGGTTTAAGTCCCTCATTTGTGGATATTTTAATAAGGTACTCCTTTATTATTATGGATTTATCTGAGTTAGTCCACGCACACAAGGGTTCAACATCCAGTCGGGAATATCTATAAGTGAATTATTGTTATTTATTTAAATTTCCACAAAAAATAAAAGGAATAAAATTTTTTAAATTTTATAGCAAACCTTGCGCGCGCCCCTGGTGTTGTTCAGGGACCCCCTAAATCAATTTTAATTTTCCATAGACCCCCTGAATAATATCGGGAACTCCTGGGGTCCGTGGAAACCACTTTAAGAACCACTTGGACCTTAGACGAAAGAAATTCTTATTCGGGCGAGTCGTTAAGGGCTTCTGGTGGTGGTATCTATATAAACCAGTAACAGCCTCCGGACTAAGGGGATCATTTGAATCTAGTGGATATGTTGTGTGCTTACGGATTGGAAGGTACCCAGTTCTAATATCCTTCATTGGTAACCCTGACTGAACTTTAAAACAATGCAACCTTCGCGGAGTAGATGTGGCGCCGTCTTCACTGCAAGAGCAACCACAAGCCGTCAGACACTCATGACGCAGCACAGCAAGCCGTCAGATTACATGACGCAACACTCAAGCCGTCAAATCAACATGACGCAACACTTAAGCCATCAAATCAACATGACGCAACACTCGAGCCATCAGATCTACTTGACGCAACACTCAAGCCGTCAAAACACACTTGACGCAACAGCAACAACTCTCACGCTCACCATAACAACTGTATTGTTCGTTCACCTATCCACTGACTCACTGGCAGGGGAGTGTGGGGCGGTGGTATCAATATAAGCCAGAAACAGCCTCCGGACTATGGTGATCATTTTAGTCTAGTGGATATGTTATGTGCTTACTGATCGGAAGGTACCGAAGTCTAATCTCCTTCATGCTTTTATTCCTGTCCTTTGCAGTTTGAGACTTGCAGAAGGAGACGCCACTGCAATGCATAATCATTCAAACTTCGTCGTTTTAAATAGTGTGTGGGAATATGTATGTATGCATGTATATAAACTGTGTTTGTATATGATTGTATTTTTAAAAAGCAAGATAAATTAAGTAAAATTTTATTTTTTCTTTCAGGTTGCATTATCCGTCTGCCGATATTCGATCCTCCAAAAAAGGACCAGCTCTTCGATGACACAGATTATTGGGAAGTACCTGAAGAAGAGCCGTGAAACGAGAAAAGAAAAGAATGTTCGAAATTCTCTCTCTCATTTCTGCTCTTTCGAGAAAAAATTTCTCAAGCTGGAATAATTTTGTTCCTTTCTCCACCTTCACAGTCCCATTTTTGTTTCTCCATCATCCAATGTTTGACATTACTGATTATGTAAAAACTCGGCTTGTCACCAATGTATCGTAATTTCTCATTAATAATTATGAAAAAAAATTATACGCTTTCTTGTTCTGCAAAACTTTGTGTTGTTCTATGTTATTGCTATTTAACTCTTTAAAAGTTTTAATTCTTTTGTGAAAACGCCCTGATTTTGAAGTGTAATTTTTATTTCAAAATAACTTCGAAAATGGGATTCAGTATATAATGTTTGATGAATCATTTATTCATTTCTTTTTAAACTGAAAACAAGCTCTCTATACCCCTTTTTCATGTAATCGACAATTGAAACGTAAAGTTATTATTTTTCTGTACGTACAAAACGTATTATCTCAGGGATCGATAAAGTATTTCAAAATAAATTATTTCGTTTCAATTTGACTGTAAATTTATTACATTTCGGAGTTTTTTCTATATCCACGCGAGGAAGATTTAATATTTGTATTTCAAATGATATTTGGATTCATAAATGTGTAATGGAAATGATAAAGAGAGTTGTTGAAGCTTCTCATCTTTAGCAAATATTTTTTATAAATATGTAGTGATGAAATTGTCCAGGCGTGAAGGCTTATTAAAAATACGATAAGTAAGCTGCTAGTTGCTTTAAAAGTCGAATATTTCCACAAAATATCATTAATCTTACAAGTAGGTTTAATTTTTGTCTATCTTGATATGACAAGATATCACGAAATAAAAGGCACTATGTTGTGATTATGTTTAGCATATCATTCTTTTAAATACGTGGAAATAATATTGTTTGATTTTTACTTTCGAACATATTTTTTCAAGAAAAGTTTAATTAATTAATAAAAGTATTCGTGAATGAAGTCAGAAACCTTTGGAAAACTAAAATGGGCTACATTAATCTTTTTTGTGACAAATTTCACTGACTTTTATTTGAGACAATTACACAAAAAAAATTTAATTTTTACTATGGAAACACTTGTGTTGTATTATTCTTTTCACTATTTAATATACAAGTATTTAAATATAAATAATTAAATCTTCCTGTACTATTGAAACAATACATTTTTATTGTTATCTACCTGTTCTTAATTGTTTATATGTAGGCTTTATACTGAGCGACATCTGTTCAGAAATTAATACGAACAGAAAATGCCATTTAGTAGTCCCATTGAATTTTTAAGATCACCCAATGTTTATATCTACTATGGAAGAATAACTGCAGAAATTTTTTTAAAATGTTATGATGATGATAATACTATCGCTATATTTTATAAGTCCATGTATGGAATTGAAACAGAACAAACCACGGATATTTATAGAAGAATTTATTATTTTCAGAATTTTCTTAACGCCATGTGTGTATTTTTATATGTAACTATGTATGTGTATAGTTAGTCCTATATGTTTTTTCCTTTCCTCTACTTTGTCATCATTGAGAAAATAAAATTTATTTTTTAGAATAAAAATACTATTCCTTTCTAGTGTGAGATATATTTGCTCCTAATTTTGAAACATTCTTTAAAAAAAAAATAACAATACAGAAGTACAAGTACATATAGCATGGAACAAATATTTAATTTCCAGAAAAGCCCTCACTGTTTAGTGATTTTAATAGAATGAAAAGGCAGAGATTATATTACGATTTGCAAAGAAAATGGCGTTGCCTATATTCTGCAGTTGAGAGTATATCGACAGAACCTTCGGTATGGAAATGGGCTCTGTGCACAAAATATTCTACGATCATACATAATCCACGAGATGCCCCATGGTCAGTGACTTATCGGAGAACCTTTGCCTACTCCCCCTGCAAAGTCAGGTTTGCCTTTAATATTTTATAAATTGGTTAAATACGCACTTTGTGTCAGTCAGGCTTTTCCCCACCCTCCACCCCCACGATGCGGGTTGCGGAAGTGTACGTTACGCTACTTCTATGGTCATTCATTATCCGCTTCTATCCAATTAAGAAATTGTGAGGGAGGGGGGAAGTTTATTGCATTGTTAGATCATCGGGCAGAAATTTCTGGACGTGTGTAATTTTGAACGGGTAGCATTGTAGGATGTTTCGTCTTTTACGAACACGATTATACACATATCTAAAGTTCGGGAAAATCCCAAAGTACTGTCAATGGCGTAGCCAGGTATCCAAAAGGCCCTGGTGCAAAAACAAAATGAGGTTGGGTTTTATAAAATAAAAAGTTAAGAATATATAAATATTTTAAACATACAAAGCTACTTTAACATCAGCTTTTTATCGTGCTCTGCAGAACATAGGAAAACAAAGCTTCATACTACCTATTTGTATGTGTATGAGTTTTCTTGTGAGAGCTTTAGTGATCGCTCATGTGTTCGATTTGACACCATAAAATACTTCTTCCAGAACAGCTGTGAAAAGTTTAGGAACTCCCGGAACCAGTGCCGATTTAAGCTCATTTCGGGCCTGGGGCGCAAAAGATCGATGGGCCCCCTTGGTACTGGAGGATCTAAATTTATAACCAGAAAATCTGTTAAATTCAACTTATCCGGGCCCTGGGCTCCCGCCCCAAGCAACCAATGGATAAACCGGCACTGACCAGAACCGGAAGATGAGAAGTAACGTAATAAATAATAAAAAAATTAACAGTAACGAACAAAATTGCAAATTATAACTTGCATATTAGGAAATAAAACGATGTAGATAAAATAAAAGGTTTATTATATGAAGATCGGACTTGCCTACTAACAACGGAAAAAATTTTAGGGGAATTCCTCACAAGTTCTAAATTATTTTCAACTGAGTTGCCATGGTTATAGTTGTGTTGTATCTTTTTATATTTACATTTTAAATGTAGAAGAAAATATCGTAGCTTGCTTGATGGTCAGAATCCGAGGGGCCCCTATGAGCTTCAGGGCTCCGGGGCACAGCACCATCTAGCCCATTGGCAGCTACGCTACTGAGTACTACACGTTCTCACGCCATTGCTCGTTTCTTTTTGTAATGCTGCAGCCACATCTTTAACAGGCGTTGAGTGGGTGTACACAGACTACATTTTTGAGCAGGGGTTATATGTTAAAAAACACGCAGTCGAGACATCACAGAAGTGTAATCTTTATGTTAAAAGTGAGACATTTGCTGGTCTATAGGGAGATGAGCCGCTCTAACTCCACCCTTATGTGCTCCACTGTATTGAATCAATTGTTTTCGTGCTTTTGCCAGATTTCGAATTAAATTAATTTCCCATACCTCTGACAGATAACGAACCAGAACAATTTCTTTTGCCGATTACTGTCCAAAAAGTCTTCAGATCAAATGAGTACAGTTCGATTTTTTATTGACAAAAGCATTATGAATTTCTCAGACACAGAATTGTGGGAAGTGGAAGTTGTTTTCTGCAGGCACCTGATTCGTAAAGCCTGACTTCAAGCCCTTATCAGCGTAAAGTTTCCGATTATAATCATGATTACAGATTTTATTAAGGATTTGGTAGATGTTTACGAATGTCTCCATCATATCCACTAAGCTTTCATCATACGAAAAAAGTAACTTCACAGTTGACTGTTTTGATAAATAGAGATCCTTGCACCCTTTTCCAAGAGATTCCACTGTTGAAGTCGAAAAAATTCAGATTTAATCTTAGGTGTATAATTCCAAATCCCAGACGAGATAATTCAATTCTGGTTGAATGACGAAGTAAAGTTGTCCATCAACTAAATCACCTGGATATATAGCATCATTATTGGTAGGCGTTGATGGTCCAGACTGGCTCGAAGTCTTCGAAATCTGTTTCTGATTCTGAAGTACGGATTTTGAGGTTAATAGGAATCGATAAAGATTCATTATGAGGAACCTGTCTTACAGCTGAAGGGATATTAGGATGCTGAATTGTGAGCTACTTTTCTAAAAAGTAGTCTTCTTTTCCGATGGGGAAAATCATTCAAAAGTAACAATCAATGAGATGAAGGCACTGGCGTAGCTAGTTCTGAGAAGGCTCTGTGTCAAAATTCTTCTTGGTGTCCTTCTTAGATATGAGAACCCTGTTAATTGGACAGTAGTTACACGTTGGGGTCCCCTGTAGCTTGGGGGTCCCGCATCATTAATATGGTGGTATCTGTGTCCATGGATAACGGTGATAATCGCGTCAAACCATGAGCACAGCAGACGGCATTGATTTACACGATTTTTAGCTATTTAGTCAAGCTACCGTAACAAGTAGTACAGTACAACTTTGGAGCCCAATCCTTATCCTGATCACCAACTGGACAATAAAAATAAAAATAAAGAAATTTTAAGGAACGGAGAAACAAGTTTCCTTTGTGCTTTTCAAATCACAAACATAGCAGAAAGGGAAAGAAAATAAATCGAGCAATTTTTACACTTACGCGGCAAAATAAAATTTAATAGTAAATCAATGTTCGAAAGAAATTACAACTTACTTTCAAGTACTATAATTCATTTTAAAAAACCAGAGAGGAAAAAATTGGATCATTTAACATAATTTGAACAATTTGGAAACACAGCATCTCTACCTAGAACCAGGGTCGGTTTACACTAGGTACGTGCCTAGGGTGCAACAGATTTGGAGGCGCAAAAAAGTGGAGGGCAAAAAAAAGAGAAAAAATTAAAATTACAGTGAACGTACCACACCGTCTAGCGAGTCATGAGAGAAGTATTTCTGTCCTCAAGAAAGAGAGAGAAAAGCCTGAAATAAGATCTATGAAATGAAAAGCATAAGGTATCCGACTACGTTCGGAACTGTGATTTTAAAACATAAATGGATAATTTTCATGATATTTAGTGTCACTTAGATTAAAAACATGCAAAATTGTTTTAAGGCATTTTGACAAAAAAAAATATTTAAATACAATATTTCGGCTAAAAATTAACTTTGTGAATAACATTTTTCCAAAATTCTCCTTTTGTGAAAGGGTTATTATAAATATTTTGCCTGTATATATCTCAGACTTCTGTACAGAGACTCAACAATGATTCTTGAAAAATTCACATTATTTTCAGAGTTGCAACCATTTGAAATAATTATCGGCGTTTTTTTCCTTAAAATTTCTCCCCTCGATTGTCGTAAACATGGATAAACCCACTTCTAAGTTATATATTTCAAAAATTCTAGTTGAGCCTCTGTACAGAGGTCTGAATTATATACAGGCAAAATATTATTATAATAGAAGTATTTTTCACAAAAGGATAATATTTTGAAAATGGGTCATTCTATGTTCATTTTTTGGCAAAATATTATACTTAAATAATTTTTTATTGTAATACTATTCTTAAAACAATTTTATATACATTTTCTAATCTAAGTGACACAAAATATCATAAATATTATCCATTTATACGCTTTTGCAAAATCACGGTTCCGAACGTAGTCGGATATCTTAATAATTTGATGTGGTAATGCTCTCAAAGTGTTATTGGCATGGAAATTAATTATGATGTAATAAATGATTTTGAAATGATCGAAGATTGTAGAATACCTTTGTTGTACCAGTACAATGACAGTGATTCAATAAAGAAAACAAGATGTCTAAAAGTAAGAGATAGTAAAGAGATAACAGCGATAAAAAAAAATGATGATTACCAATTTGAAAACAGTTCATACAATAATGTATACTCTATACTGTAATTGCAAACAATTTCATTAACTTACTGTACTAATTTACAAACAGGCGTGTGGGTGATTCGTGATATCGTAAGTTAAGGCTGTCTTCGGTAAAAGTACGAGAGCTTGATCTAAACGTGAAGCACATTTTCAGACAGAAAAATGCCTCAATTTCCATGGAAATTTGCAATATTATAGCTCATACATCTGTTAACAATATAGTGTTTTCAAAAATTTTAAAATATTCCATGAATACTTTCTTTTTCGTTTTAATACGCGAAGGCACAGCTCATTTAACATTACGGTATAGGAGAAAAAACGAAAAATACACTTTTATACCAGAAAAAATGAATCTCACTTAGTTTAAAATGGGAAGTATGACAAAAAATGCCGCTCTCTAAAGGATAGTGAAGCCAGAATATCATATTAATTTTTAATTTCTTTTATATCTGAAAAAATGTTCCAAATTCGGGTCCTATTCTTTAACATTAACCAAAGACAGCCTTAAGGTATCCGACTACGTTCGGAACCCTGATTTTAAAGAAGCGCATAAATGGATAATTTTCATGATATTTAGCGTCACTCAGATTAGAATACATGCATAAAATTTTTTAAGGATATTTTGACAAAAAAAGTTATTTAAATACAATATTTTGGCAAAATACTCTAGAATACTTTATTCAAAATGTTCTCCTTTTGTGAAAAATGCTTCTATTATAATAATATTTTGCCTGTATGTAGCTCAGACCTCTATTCAGAGGCTCAACTAGAATTTTTGAAAAATTCACATATTTTCAGAGTTACCACCAATTGAAATATAATTATTGGCGTTTTTTTCTTAAAATTACTCCCCTTTGTTGTCGTAAAATATGGATAAGCCCACTTCTAAGTTATATATTCCAAAAATTCTCTAGTTGAGCCTCTGTAGAGAGGTCTGAGCTATATACAGACAAAATATTATTATAATAGAAGCATTTTTCACAAAAGGAGAACATTTTAAAAAAGATTATTCTAAGTTAATTTTTTGCCAAAATATTGTATTTAAATAGTTTTTTTTTCTCAAAATGTCCTTAAAACAATTTTATGCATGTATTCTAATCTAAGTGACGCTAAATATCATAAAAATTATCTATTTATGCGCTTTTGCAATATCACGGTTCCGAACGTAGTCGGATACCTTAAGAAATGAATAAGAGAGGCCAGACCAACACGCCACTAACCTTTTCTTACCGTTGCCAGTCTCCAGACACGTCGAATACATAGTGGGTGAGTAATGGAAAGACTCTTAAAATAGCAAAAACCAAGAAAGGGGAAAAAGTAAGGGAAAATCCCTCCGGAACCAAAACTGGTAAGGTAAGAACTGAAGGAGGAGGGAAGGGACTCTGAAAATAGTGAGAGGGAGGTAACTATTTGAAGTGTCTAGGGCGACCGCCTTCACGTAAGACCTAAGACTCTCATACTAAAAGATATATGTTTGTGGAACACCGACACCAGCAAGACTGGAGTGTGGGCTCTTCACAATGCATACAACTAATGTGTAGACTAAGGGTCTTCAACTCGTTTCCCGCGGAGCACGAATGGCCCACTGAAGGTATTTTAGAGGAAATTCATTTGAATTTGAGGCAATTTAAAGAAAAAAATTGCTTTATCTGTTTTTGTCGTAAGAAACTCCATTTATTCTGTATTCTTGATAGTTAAAACATTTCACTGGTTTGTTTGATGTCCATTTGAGATAAAATTGTCTGTAAATGACGAATTTTTCAAAAATTTCTCTGCATCTTAAATAATTTCAAGTATAAAAAAATCTGACAAAACATAAAATCTCAAATCTTCAGAAAATGGCGAACTCTATCTTTAACAGGTGTGCAAGCATTTTAATTTGACTTCCATTTAATTTTTTTGAAACATTTTTTTTTATATATATAAATTTTCTTACCGCAATATTTTTTTGGCAGTCATGTGGACCATGGATCACTACTAATTTATTAATCTGGCCCACTGTTCATTCTGTTGTTTTGTTGTTGCTCATGCCACCTGTCTGACAATGTCGGATCGAGGCCCACGAAATTCATCGTGGCAATGGGTTAGAAGTACGTCTGTCGTTAGGCCTTAGTTTGAGCACCATACAGGTGACAGTACGATTTAGCTCGGAGAAATTCCCGAAGCAACGATAAATGGCGACCCCACCTATCTCCACCTCCACAATTTAGGCATGTTCATTCTAAATGTATTAATTTCCCTCGATTTAGATTTCTAGTGTAGACGACACCTGCACCATTATTGTGGAAGCGCACAATGACGCTTAACACATTTTCTGCGACTATAGAGGGGAAATGTGATATTTCCATCCCCCACACACATGCCAACTAAAGGAAAAAATAAAGGGATCAATTTTCCCCGCGAATAGGGGATTGGCTACGAAACATCACCGAGATATTAAAGAGGGGGAGGGCTTACAAATCTATAGCTCGAAAAAAAAAAATGAAAATATTTTTTTTGTATTTTTGTTTTTTTTTTTTTTAACATAATTTTGTTTTTTGGGGTTAATGGGTTTTCCAAAAAAAGGTAAAACGAAGTAAAAAATAAATTAAACCTTTTAAAAGGATAAAAGGGTTTTGTACAAAATGGAAAAAGGAAAAACCCGGGGGAAATGAAAATTGGGGGGACGGGAGAAAGGCGCCCCCCCTAATTTTAAAGGAAAATTGTCTATTTGGGAAAAAATTTTATTAACCGAACTGGTTTAAAAAAAGGGGAAAATTAACTAAAAATTTTAAACGGTTGGGGATTAATTGAAGAAAGTTTCAAAGGGGGTTAAAAATTTAAATTTTTTTTTTTTTCCCCCTTTTTTTTCAATCTTAAAAAATTTTTAAAATTTTTAATAAAAATTATTAAGAATTTGAAGTTTACCAAAAAAATTTAATTATAAAAAAAACATAACACAAATTTGTGATTTTTAAGTTTAAAATTGTTTTTTGTTATTTTTGTGGGTATAATTTTTTTATTTTTTTTAAAAATGTTTAAAAAAAAATAAATTTTATTTTATTGTAATTATGTAAGTAAGTACATATTCTGTTTTAGCTTTTCACCCCCAAACTACGCCACTGGGCGGACCGCAACACCTTGAAAAAATTAGAAGTAGACCGTACCATGTAAAATTTTGTCCACCCCTGGCCTAGGGCATCGGGGAGATTAAAAATGGTCTTGTCTGGAACACTGCAAAGTTGACTCTCCAATCGCGAAACATGTACTGCAGGAATATATTTATTGATTAATACAAACCCTTTAAAACTTTGGCAGTTTACTCCCCGAAAAGCGAAAGTTATTAGAGCAGCAGGTTTTAAGTGAATTTTCCAAGCTTTAAAGGTTTCATCTCTTTTCTCTCTCTCCCCAACCATTTTGAAAAATTTTCCCAAATTTTTTCTTATTTAACGTGTTTAGATAAAGAAGTGGAAGGGCTGGAAGCTGAAATATGTAGAAAATAAGTAAATAATTATTTAAAAAAAATAAAAACCACGATTATTTGTATTGATTTTTTTTTTTTAAGTTTAGGAGGTTTGTTTTGCTCCTGTTTGTGGCTACAAATGTGGCTTATAGATATGTTTATCTTTACATATTTAACATTTTTGTACACGTAATATTTATGTATTCATCATAACATACTTATTTGTTTAACTTTAACATTACATCCAAACAATGGGGCAAAAGGGGGGGCCTCTGAAACCCCCCAAAGCCCTTGATTTTTTTTCGATTGATTATAATTCTAAGTATATAGTACGTAAAATTTAATTAAGTATTTGTTATTAATGATTAATTTTATTAATTAATGTTAATTATTTATTCAATAATTAGCTTTTTACTGTGCTTTGTTCCCGAAAATCGACAAAATCTAAAGGAGCATGATACAAGTTTGGTGAACTTTCGATCCCGACCCTCCTTGAAAAATTCCTGTGTGCGCTACTGCATCCAAACATATATGAATCAATAAGTCAAATAAAATTAGGAATACACTCATGTTACCTTGAAAAAGGATTAAACTTTTAAATTTAAAATATTAATTGCCAGAATAGCTAAATTTGTTGGCCTTAATGTGGGCATAGTCAATCTGAGATAATTTTTTATTTTAATTTTAGCATAGACTTACTGATGCAGCATTACTGATGGCAGATGTTAAAATTCTCAACATTATGACAATGTTTGTTAAGTCATCTTCAAATTTGGACTCAATAATACATTTTAATGAACCCATATAGCCGGACCTAATGAGATCTTTTTTACAGCCCTGGTCTGTTGCAGCAATGAAAGTTTGTAGACGTACGCACTCAAGTTGGAATTCTTTATTTAATGTCTTGTGGAGCTTGATCTACGTTAAATTCGTCCATGCTCAATATCACTTCAGGCCTTAAAAAAGCATATTTTTGCGCTAGATTCTGCAAATGTTGGAATCTTTCTCGAATTTCAACAGTTATTCTGTCTATTGAAAAAACATTGTTAACCCCAATCATCTTCGTACGATAACTGAACATCTTTACTTCCGTCACCAAACATGTGCTTCTTCCTGATTTGTTTTGGGGGTTCAAAGAAATTTCAAGCTCTTCACATAAACTTCTAGCATATAGTAAAACGTCGTCCATGAATTCCTCTCGTTTTGCTTCTAATACGGTCTGCAAAGCACAGTATTTTTTTAGCACATTGATGGATATTTAGTCCCTCTGTTTGCAAATAATGTTAAGCATCAGTGATTCCACACAGTACCGGTTGCTAGAAGCCTAAGTAACATAAAAACGAATGTGATTGCATAGCGACTAATAAACTTCCTGCATCTGTGCATGTATCAAAGCTTTCACTCGTTTTCGTCGTTTCGCGATTTGGAGTTTGAAATATTTTTTGAATTTATATATCGCAGTGCTGTGCCACCGACCCTTTTCGTATGCCACCCGGGGCCACGCCCCCCTCTGCACCCCTCACGCTACGCCACTGGAAGGGGGCCATTTTTCATTTTTGTTCGGGGCGGCAAATCTGCTAGAGCCGGCTCTGCTGTAACACCCTAAACTTGAATCCAATAAGAAATTGTGATTGTTTTTGACGATTTGTAAAAAGGTGCTGCTTTTCGAAATTTGTTGCATCATTTTTCTTTTCGGTGTGAATATTTATTGTTTCTTTTTATCTTCATTGCAGTTTTCTCTTTGTAGGTACTTCATATAATTCTTGATTTCAACTAAAAAATTTTTCTTTTCTAGTTGGAATTTGAGGGTGTGTTCTAAGCTTCAATCAATGTCTAAAAAATCATTTTCCTAATGTGCACCATGTTTAAGATTCTCCAAAAATTTTATAAGACCACGTTATTTCAAACCTCTTAAAAAAGTCTATCATCAGAAAGACTTGTGCGTTATAGAAAAAAAAAATTTACAATATATAACTTTTGCTACGGCAAATTTTAAGTTTATGTTTAAGTTTGAAATCAACGTTAATCACTTATCCATTTATACAATTCAGTTCTGGAAATTTATTTAAATTTTAATACAAAAAATTAAAATTCTCAGACTTGTTAATGTTTAATTTAAAAGTAGAATCGAAAAATATTTACAGGTGTGCAAAAAATGGAATGAATTTCACGAAATTTTTATACTTGAACCATGATTATCAAGATCAAAAGATGAAATAAAATCTAGAAACTCATTCTTTGCTCACACAACAGCTCAGGTAAAAAAAATAAGTTTTATCTAATAGATATTAATTCTAGATCGAATAGCAAATTTTCTCCGGAGTGTGTCGCCATCTACTGGTTTTAAGTTAAACTGAAAGAATGTTACATATAATTTTTTTATGTACATTATATATTTTTTCCTCCTTAAACACAAATCTAAAACATTCGTGCAAAGGTTATTCATATGCATCAAAATAAATTCCTCATTTTTATAATTAATTACATAATTCACTACGTATCGTGCAAAATATACATTTCTACAGAATTATCGAACGGTAATTTTAACCAAATTTATATATATATATTAACACAAAATATTCATCAACAGTTTAATACTTTAATAAACTATCAAAAAAAAAACATTGTTTCTCTAATCCATTCAAAAATTATGCCTCTACTTTTACTTTTATTATTTTTTATTAATCACGAAAGAGCACTTTTATCGTTGTCACATTTCATATTGTTCCTAATTTTTTTCGCAAAGAAAATTTTATTATTTATGCATAACAAAGCAAAATTTTCACTCAAAATACGAAATTTTTTAAAAAATAGAAAATATTTTGTTCTAACTATACGTATTTTCAATGATGGTTCAGTCATCATTTCACGCGAACGTCAATTGTCCACTTTCAATGTAATGCTAAAAATATACATGAATGAATTAATCATATAATCCAATTATATAATATTTTAGGGTTTCTCAGTAAAGGATACTATTTCCTTAACGAAAGGAATTTTTTTCTCAATTGTGATTACGCAATAGAGAAAATGGTCATGGAAGACCCTCTCTGCCGTTCTGCAGTAATTTCTTTTCTTGTGCCTGATATCGATTTGAGGCAGAATGCGTCACAGCTCTTGAAGCAAAGTATAGCGGTTGAACCTGGCAACCGAAAGCATAATTCTGACTGAATTTCTGGGTGTTTCTTGGAGGACGCGAAGCTGCTCAGCTCTAGCTTCTCTTGGTATAAATACTGTCATATTTTTATGTGAATTTGAATTTGTCGTCTTCGAACGTTAAATAAACCTTTTTCCTGTCATATCACTCGTCGGGTTTGACATCTCTCTCTTTCGTGGACTTAAACCGCTCGTCAGACTGTGTTGTGTACGATGCATTAGTATCGTGTGGTAAGGTGACAAACTGAAGAGAAGAGATATCGACAGTTTTTGATAGATTAATTGTTGCTTTTCTGAATTGAAGATCAGAGAATTAAACCCTAGAATCATCATGAAGTTAATGATTATATGCTTCTTCACTTTATTTGTGGCATGTGCTTTTGCTGTATCTTCCAGGGAAGAGGTAATATATGTTTTTTTATCCTGTGGCCTTGTTTTTATTTATCTTTTAAAGTAAATAAAGGCAAATAACTTAGTGAAAGTTTATAGTAATAATCATATTATATAAACGCATAATTAAATATATATTTATGAATTTTAATCAAGTAAAGATTAAGTATTCATATTAAATATGCTTAATAGGATTCTGTGTGAATGTGTACTTAGTAATCAATAAGTAGAAGCAGTTCTTGAAAATCTTTTAATGTTATATATGTATTAAATTTCTTTTGCTCCCTAAATTATTCTTTTGAATTTTCAGTCGTATTATTAGATTAGCTTTTTATTGGCAAAATCCAATTTTTAAAGTTAAATATTACAGTCCATTTCTCTCTTTTATTTAATTTTTAATGCTGTATACATTAATGCTGTAGTTTTAAATTTTATTTATAAAAACACCAGCTATTAAATATCTCTGAAAAGTGTAATAAATAGTATTGCTTAATTATCAGTAAAGAAATTTTTTGAAAAGTAATATGAATAGTAAAAATCCTCAATCCGAAAAAGTTTTCCAACATACTTTTAAAAAAGTTACTCTTTTTCCATTAATGCTGAATGGAACAGTAAAGAAATAAAAGTCTAAAAGATTATTGTTGAATTAGATTAGATAATGTTAATTGTTTAAGTACTCTCAAAGACAAAGAGACTTGTAATCTTTCTAAAATTAAGATCTAATAACTTGTGAATAAATCAAGGCTGTACATAAATATTTGTGTGCAAAATAAAAATTCAGCTTTATTTGGCTTGATTAAGCAATTATTAGCAGTTATATGTCATTGTATATTAACTATAAAGTTGACTGTAAAGTTTTTAATCTTATTTGTTTGTAGTTAATTTGTTATATTCTTAAAATGTCCAGCTATATATATTGTAAATTTTTCCAAGTCTCTTTTAAATGTCTTTTGTTATTTTCATTGTATATTATGTTAGAAAAAATTTGGACTATCTCTTCTGTAATGTACATTATAAATTTTTCTTTTATTGATAATCTTGAAAATCCTCCCCCATCCTGACATGTATTGCTTGCATTCAATGTGTTTATCTAATTTTGCTAACATCAAATTTTTTAGTCTCTTTTCCTCAAGCTTCATCAAATGAACCGATCTATCTTTCCTTTTTGAATCTTTTGTTACCTTACTTATTTTGGTAATGAACCACGTATATTTTAGCATAATTGCAAGCCAAAGGGATTTTTCACTAAGTTAATATTGTATTGCTGAATTGTTTTTGTTATATGAAATTTTGTCCGGTTTACTCTTAAGGTAAATATCTAGCAGGAAAGTTTGCATTCCTTCCTCTGTTTTCTTTTTCCTTGACCTTTCAATAATTCTTTAAACTGTGATAAAATTTTTTGCATGCGAAATGCTATTTTTTATACTATTCTAAATCCCATGCTTTCACTTTTTAAGTTTAATTACATTATTGCTTTGGTGAAATATAGAAATTTGTTTTAGTCTGTTTAAAAAAAAACTATGTTTGTAACATGAAATTATTTAGAAAAAAAATTTATATCAAAAAGATTAAAAGGCTGATTAGTTATACTTAAATTTTTAGTGGTATGAATAAAAAATTTAGAACATTTATTAGAATTTTTAGAAATTTAGAATTTTTAACTATTGGCAATGAGAAAAATTTAGAAAGGAAAGGAAAACTGCTGTCCTTCTCTTTCCTTCTACAGAAAAGAAATTTAATAAAAAAATTTTTTCCTCTTATATAAGGAGGAAATAATTTTATTTCCTTTACCAACTACTAATATATGGATAACAGAGGCAGATAAATTCTTAAATCTTCATAAAATTTCTAAAAAAATGTAAGGTAGACTTGCAATGAAAATTAATATTTGGTCACTTATAGCTTAGAGAAAAGAATTAAAATTTATATTATATCTTAAATTTGTCTTTCTATATGATGCTTGTATGTACTACACTTAGCTTTACTTAGGACAGTTGTATTTGTTGAACTAATAATTTAAAAACATTATGATGTTCGACTAAGAAATCCAGATTTTGATTATATATATCTATAAATATTTAAGAGCTACAATTCATGATAAAATAAAGATACAGAATAAAATTCCCAAATTTTAACAATTGTATAATTTATATTATATAATAGGAACTTATTTTTATTGTAAATATTTATAAAATGGAGTATTTTTGCACAGATGAGAGAAGTATTTAAAAATTCAAAAGGCTCTAAAATTTAAATGAAATGAGTCTTTAATGCATTCTCAATTTGAATCTGAGAAAAACCTGATCTTTTTTGTACTTTCTTTTAAGGTATTGTTGGAAGGAGAATACTTAAACCATAATTCTAATTTTAGTTTTAAAGTTTGGATCTGAATAAATTATACTAGTGTACAATTAAATAAAATTTAATATAAAAAGTCAAAGAAATTTGTATTTAATATGGTTCATTTTAGATGCAAGATAATGTATGGTGCCCCCAATGTGTGACCATAAAAAAAATTAATAAAGCTGCACAATTCTGTTTAAGAAAGAACAAAATTTTGAAGATGGGGGGGGGACTAATGTAGAAGCTTAAAAATTTTTATTTATGGATTTAAATATTTTTCTTGTAAAAGCTTTAATTCTATTCCTGAAGCCTTTTAATATATTTTATAATAATTTTTTTTATCAAAAAAAAAAAAATACCAATATTAAATTTAGAATACACTTATTTATTTTTATGCATTTTGTTTCTCAGAAAAGAAATTCAATATTCTGAATCAAAAATTAAATGCACTGAGAGAATATATTCGACTTCTGTTCTAAATAAAATAAAAATGGCATTTTTTAGGTTTTCATTTTCATATGATTGAAAAATCTAATAACATTCAAAATCTACAATTTTCGAAGCTGAATTTATTTATTTGTATTCAAAATAATGGAGAAATTTTATGTAGCTACAAAATATTTCTGCAACTAAATGTCAAATCAGAATAAATAAAACATCGCATTTTTTCCTTTGCTTATTGATCCTAACTAGTACCCTACGATCCTTCACGTAGCTGAAGTCAAGCCTAATTAAATTTGGCCGCCCCAAAAATAAAAATATGAGATTTATTTTATTGAATTATTCCATTGCTTTAGCATTTATTTTTACGTCTACGTTCTACATCATTCTCTTTTCTGTGTGTCTATGTAAATTTTGAAATGGATGCTTGTTTATTTCAGCGGAGAAATTGAAATTTCTCCTGGGAACATTAACATCCTCTTTCGTCCAAAAGTAATTTCCTATTTTCATTTAGGGAAATTATTCAACTTGATATTTAATCCGGAGAATATTATGCTGTCCCTGTGGAAATTAAAATACGTTGAATAAACACATATCTTCAATTTACGCTTCTGTGGACTTTCTTTTGCAAATTTGTCTGCGGTGAGCTTCAAATATTAACTAACCTCAATCCATTGTAGAGTAAGACACATATCGATCTGTCAAGTTCGCAACTTAATCCTGAATAATTGCTTTGATTTTCAAGCCGTAGTAACAGATTGCCTGGGATTTTGAGAAGGGTTTGTTATGTCTGGGTTAGTGTTAAGGAAGAATCCCTTGTGATTTTTGCTGTCGTTTTAGTCGATTTTGTAACGTTCTTGGTTTTTCCCATTTCCCTATGAGAAACGGAAAAATTTTTAAATGTTTTATCGTCTTTAATCATTTTTCCAATTTGTTTGTCGTTTGGACACAATTTTCCATCAAAAACATTTTAAATCATCCAAAAATGTAAAAAAAAATTTTTTTTTTACTTTATTAATACCAACATATGTTCTTCCCATTGTACGATAGATTTATAAATAATTTAGTGCTTAATGAAATAGAATTCCTCGTATACAATCAAGCACATGCGTTTGTTAACTAAATATGAATTTTTTTATGACTAATACAGAATGATGAATTTTTACTTAAAAAAATTACATTTAAGAACAATTGGTTTCTTATTGCATTAATTGAGAAAGAATTCTCTCCCATTTTTTGATTGGGCTTCTGTGCCATTTCCTGTGAGATCTCTATATTATTGGTATCTAGATCGATTAGCATTATATATATATATATATATATGAAAAAGTGCATAAAAGCCTTCAACTTTCATATCTTTATATAAAGAACGTTATGATACTAAAATTTTTTAATTCTAACCTCTACTGCAGAATTTTTTTCAGTTTGTGAATGTATAAGTATGTTAATCCTGTAGAGAATTTCTAATTTTCTTCTAAATTTTATTTAATTGCAATGGAAAATATCCTCAAGGGATTGGAATTATATTTCGATTTTTGAAACAAAAATCTTTAAATATATCTTAAAATCTAAAATATCACAAACGAATCATAAACGTAGACATATGTCCAAAAAACGAAGGAAAAAATATGTAATCTTATAGAAAATTTAAGTTATTTTGATTTTTTTGTCTTATTGTATTAAAAAATTAACCCAAATTTAAGAAAATAGATTGTGTAACATTTTAAAAATCGCTAACGAATTCTAAATGGAAATTTGACTGGAACCTTAAACGTTTTATTCATTAAAACTTTAATTTTATTGTAAAATTCTGTTAAGTTTGAATATCCATATAAAAATAATAGTTCGAATGATGCATTCATATTATAAATTGAGTTCAAGCATATATTTATTATAAATATTAAGAGATTCCTCCGAAGAGAGTTAAGAATTAGATATGTTTGGAACATAAGAAAACTTAACAATATTTTTTTAAGAAATTGCTTGCAGGAAAGGAACAGTTTTTCCCTCTTTTTCTTGGCCAATGTGATTATATTTGACTTGTTCGCTTTGAGGCTCGTGTTTCTTTTGTTGCTCACCCCAAAAAAACATGTCTGCCTCTGGAAATGTGTGTGTGTGTACCACATTAATACCTACTGTTGGTTTGCTTTTCGCTTGATCTTATTTGATCTTCTCGGAATGAGGAATATTTCTTTTCTCTCGATTTTCGTTGGCCCTCTGAATGATTTATCACTACATCGATCACCGGTTCCTTGACGCAATGTTCGCTGGAATCATTAACAATAGAACACAAAAGCTCCAAGAATCTTTTTTTTCCCTGGCTGTGACGTAATTCCCTCCGAACTGGTATTGTTTACAAGTTATCGATTTTGTGCATTTTTTAAAAAGTACGCTTTGTGTTTTATGATTCCTGCATTCATTTTTCTGATGTCGAACGAGTGTTAGAAAAATGGATCGGTTTGTTAAGTTGAGGTGTTTTTGCAGAATGTTTCTACATTAAAAGAGTAATGGTGTCCAAATATCGGGGTTTTGTTGTGTGTGTGTGTGTGTTTTTGATAAATGTGTAATGAAATGGGAAGAAAAGTTCATGTTATGAGTAATTTATTTTATTTCTTTAGAAGAAAGCGAAATGCATAATGACATGTTACTAACAAATACTATACTTCGTTTAATTTTCAGTTCGGTGAAAATCTCGTGTCTTATGGCTTTCTTCGGTTAATGTTAAAGAATTGGATCCGGTGGGGGGCGGGGGGCGGATTGGAGTATTTTTTTCAGATAGAAAAGTAATATTATATTCTGGGTTCACTATCCCATAAAGAGCAGCATTTTATATCATAAGTTACATTTTCAACCGATTTGATGCTTTTTTTTAATTTTTTTTTTTTTTGTATTAAATGTTTCGAGTTTTTTCTTCTATACCGTAATGTTCAATGAGCCCCTTCACGTATTAAAATGGAGGGGAGTATTTATGGAATATTTTGAAATTTTAAAAACGCTATATTGTAAACAGATGTATGAGTTATAATGTTAAAAAAAATTTTCCATGAAAATTGAGGTATTTCTCTGACTGAAAATATACTTCGCATTTAGTTTTGGCTCTCTTGCTTTTGTCGAAGACAGCCTTAAGCCTTATTGTCTTTGCCAAATGTAAGAGTTAGAACTAAACGTACTCATTTTCAGACAGAGAAATGTCTCAACTTTCATAAAAAAAATTTGTAACATTATAATTCATACATCTGTTTATGATGTAGCGTTTTTAAAATTTCAAAATATTCCATCAGTACTTTTTATTTTTTAATTTAACACGTAAAGAGGATGACTCATTTAATATTATGGTACAAGGGGGGGATTTCGAAACATATTTTAGACCAGAAAAAATGATCAACTTAGGTAAAAGTTTAGAGTATTATAAAATGTTTCTATGAGACAGCGAAGCCAGTATGTAATATTAATGTTATAGTTCTTTTATGTCTGAAAAAATATTCCATATTCGGGTCCGATGCTTTAACATAAGGCGAAGACACACCCTTTAAGGATAAATCAACCTCGAAGCACACACTTTTTTCATAGATTAAAAAAAAAACTTTACATCAAGAATCTTACATTCTGACCTCGCATTATTATTTTGAGAACACACACAGCTATATTTATATTATTAATTTCTGTCTGAATCCTCCTTATGGTTTCTTTTTCGTCTGCTATTCTGCACAGCGGAAAGATTTCTAATTTAAATCATTATTTTTTTTCACTATTATGATTTTTTTATTGAATTTGTACGAATTTTTAAAAATACAGTGCTATAAAAGGATAAATTAATTACAAACCGACTAACATGCATAAAAAGTAGGAATTTATTATTTTGTGTGAAAATGTGTCCCGAATTATTCCTCGTTTTTAGATGTACGAAAATAGCTGTCACTATTTCCGAAATTAACGTTAATATTGCCTATTGTTCGACGAGAACTTGCTGGAAACAAATTTACATTTAAACTCATTAAGGTATCCGACTACGTTCGGAACCGTGATTTTAAAAAAGCGCATAAATGGATAATTTTCACGATATTTAGTGTCACTTAGATTAGAATACATGTATAAAATTGTTTTAAGGACATTTTGACAAAAAATTTATTTAAATGCAATATTTTGGCAAAAAATTAACTTAGAATAATTTATTTTCCAAATGTTCTCCTTTTGTGAAAAATGCTTCTATTATAATAATATTTTGCCTGTATATAGCTTAGACCTCTGTACAAAGGTTCAACTAGAATTTTTGAAGTATATACCTTAGAAGTGGGTTTATCCATGTTTTACACAACAACAGAGGGGAGCAATTTTAAGAAAAAAACGCCAATAATTATTTAAATTGGTGGTAACTCTGAAAATAATGTGAATTTTTCAAAAATTCTAGTTGAGCCTCTGTAGAGAGGTCTGCGCTATATACAGGCAAAATATTATAATAGAAGCATTTTTCACAGAAGCACATTTGGAAAAAAATTGTTCTAAGTTAATTTTTTGCCATAATATTGTATTTAAATAAAAAAAGTTTTGTCAAAATGTTCTTAAAACAATTTTATACGTGTATTCTAATCTAAGAGACACTAAATATCCTGACAATTATTCATTTATGCGCTTTTTTAAAATAAAGGTTCCGAACGTAGTCGGATACCTTAAAATTCCTTCAAAATAAAGGATTTTTTTTTTAATTTGAAAAATAAACTCCTTAAACTCTTAAATGCATTAGTATTTAAAATATTCCATTTATTTATTAAATTTGAATATTTAAAACTGAATATTCGGCAGTTAGCATTCATGTCCTGCACCTGTGTCGAAAATATTGCTGTTTCAAATTGAGGACTGTGCAGGAACATTGTTTAAATATGTTGACGTTATTAATAGGTCCGCAATAAAATGACTGATTGGATAGGTAATTTGAGAATGAAGACCATTAGGGGCCGAAGACTCATGCTGGACACTCTAATGTGACATTGGGTCTGAACTTTGTGTCTGGTGGACGAGACTGGATGGCGCCTTCCTCGTGCAGACGCTGAGTTTTCTGTCTGAATTGAACAATTGAGATGAATTGTAAAAGTGGCTCTGAATTTATAATAGTTGAGAGAGAGATGGATCTTCCATTGAATTCGTTACCTTGCGTTCATTGATACTCATTTTAGGTGGACTGTAGCGTAGATATTGCTTGTTCAAAATGGCTGTGTTAGATAAAATTGGGACTTTGACAAAAAATTTTTTTTTTTTTCGAATTAAAAAAATTTAGAAATTTTAATTGTTTGGTATAGTTTTCTCGAATACATTTTGATGAAATTTGCCACAACTCTTCGCAATGAAATTTGAAAACTGAAATCCTCGATTTATGAGTATTATCGGTGATACCTTGGTATCCATTGATTGACAATTCTAAGTTATCTCTTTTATTAACAGTATTAAGAATTTTTTTATTTTTTTTTATTTTTTATTAATTGTTTTCATCTTTCAATTCCTACTATTAGCTCACACTCTCTATATATTTATTTATCTTCGTGGAATTTTCAATCGTTGATAAAATAAATTTTAAAGCGCTCAATTGAGCTGAAATTTTATATACATGATTATTTTGGATGACAATACAGTAATTTAATTATAATTAATAATAATTAATTGATTAAAACTAATTATTCAAAAAATTAAAAATACAGCCATGTTGGCATCATTTTTGGCGACTTAGATCAAAAATTGAAAAGATTTTTTTTTTCTCACGTTTTAAAGCATTCAGTTGAACTGAAATTTTATAGACACGATTGTTTTGGATGACAATACGATACTTAAATGATAATTAATAAAAATTAATTACCACTTAATGTTGTGATTCTTTCATATGTATATACGTATTTATATTAATTGTAACTATTTAATAAAAAGTAGCTATAAAATAAAATTTTCTTTGTTGATCCAAGTTGGAATTGACTTAAAAAAAAATTTTTTTTTATATTACTTGTTTCCTATTTACATTTCTTTATTTAGTTCTTTGAATATAAAATTTGCAATACAACTATGCTTTTGTACTCTCTCGCTTGGCTTTTCTCCAAGTGCTGAACAAATAAACGTTCTTTTTGAAAACAATTTTAATTTTTGCCAACAATTATTTTGAAATTCATCCTTAAATTTACTCAAAAAAATTCTCAAAAAAAAAGTTGCCTGAAATTTGAGTTTAATGCATTTCCACCAAATAGAACTGTATTTGTTGAAAGAAATGGTCTTTGAAGATATAATATACATATCTCTGTTTTATATTGAGTTCTTAATCATTTTCGATATCTCTTTACTTGGTGTTGAAGTATGAACTTTTTATCTTTGTTTCCATGTACTATTGACTCCGTTTTCAGATAAGCGTGTCTTTGAACTATTCGATGTAGTGGTGCATCGTAATTTCTCTACGATAAAGTTCATTCACTATGTTTTTATTTTTTAAAAGTTTGCTCAGTGTTTTTGTGTATTTCTTTTTTAATGAATGATTTGAAAATGCTCAGAGTGAGATAGACGAGGAATAGTTTGATGATTGTTATTAAAATTGACATTTTATTCAGAGGGAATACAAAATTTTGATGCCTCATTTATTTTTAGTTTTAATAGAAAAATGCAGATAAAGTTGAAAAGGAAATTTGCAAAATATTAGTTTCACAGACATGTTTGATCACTAAGTTATAACAAAAAAGGAATACTCTTAACCCCGTGTAATTGGTAAATTGCAACAAATTTTAGCAATTGTTTTTAAGATGGAATCGAATATGTTGCCTTTATTCGTGAGCAATAGTTCGCTAATGCGGGGTTTGTATGCAAATAACCAAGAAATGAGTTATTATAGTTATAGTTATTTGAGTTTAGGAAATTGTATTTTTATGTTTGGCTGCATTGAAACATTCTCATCCATCAGTTACTCTTGCAAATGAACTTTTTTCATCTATTTATTGTAAAACTGAATTTATATATAAAATAATTGAATTTAGAATAAAAGCTAAATAATATTTGTTTCTTAACACTTTTATGAGGTTTAGATTTTTTAAAAAAATTCTTTTAGCTTTTCGCCCTCCCCCTCTTTTAACATTTGATTCAAATTTAAAACAAATTTCATAAATTTAAACTTTATCACTTTTTATATATTTTTTTAAAAAAAACTTTATTTTTCTTCGAAGGTATGTGATCACGAATTTCCAAATTTCATTCTGGGGAAAAGCATTCGATGGAAAATTCTAGATACTAATATCACTTTCCAAAAAGAAATACTATGCCGATTTCATCAAAGAATCTCAATTTTCTCATTTCCCACTCACTTTCTTCAGATTACGATTTAAATTTTCCGATTTCTCTTTTTTCCATTTTTTCACCTCCCCTTCCCCTCTTTCAAAAGAATCAGTTTTGCATTGCTTATAACTTTAATTTTTTTCCCTTCAGTTTTCTTATTCTTTTGTTTAAAACAGTTAAGACGAATTTTTTCCCCTCTGTTTAATATTCCTCCGAGGTATATATCTTAATTTTTTTTTCCTAACTCGCACGTGTTTTAACGTGAATTTTTTTTTAATTCGTGATTTTTTTTGTCGCAATTATTAAACGTATTTTTTTTCTCTCACCTACAGAAGAATTTTTTTTTTTAAAGAAAATTATAGTCTCCGAACCTCTGATACTTAAGAGTAAGGAGAAGACATCTCAACTCCCCTCTGTTTTAATAGCCGCCGGGAGATTGCCATCCTTTTCTGAAATTAAAATGCTTTTTTTTTCTTCTGTGCATGTGCATAATTCATTTATGTTGCAGAAGTGCCTTTCTTCTCTTGTAAATAGAATTTTTGTGTTATGAGTCGTATATATATTTTCTAGTGGGGAAAAAATGCATTGAGTGGCTTGTAGTGGAAAAACGTTTTCCAAATCGCCTTGAGATATTTTTCATATCTCCATTTTACTGTAGACGGAAGAACTTTAAAATTTTACCACTATTTTTGAAATTTTAACTTCATTTAGTAAAATAGTAATAAAAACAAATTGAGTTTGCGTGATTTTAAATTCTTGGAAAGCTACATTTTTACAAAAATTTTCATTAAATAGCTTTGTTGTTGCGATTTGTACTGCTTTAAAAATAGAAATAAGACAAAAGTTTTTTTTCCCAAATTAGTAATATTTATTTATATTTGATTTGATTTTACAAGCAAAATTCTTGGTAAATGTTGCTGCTGTTGTTTTCGGCTATTGTAAACGTTTTTTATGACTTTTTTTTTCTTTAGAGATGAAATAAATATGTATGAATTCTGAAAAGTTTGTTAAGATTTATTACTTCGGGCAGGCTTACTTCCATTAAGAAATGCCGAAAAAACCTTTTGAAAATTTCAACTTAAAACTAATGATATTAATTTTGGATATTTTCCTTCAAATAACTTTCTGAAAAAAGAAAATTTTCAACTAATCCTCTTTTAAGGATTGTTAAGTTAAATTAGTGATCATTTTTATTGATGGATTTTTAGGATAAAGGGGTTTTGAAGGGGAGGGGTAAAAATCTACTTAAATCTATTCTGTAGACTGAAAATTTTTTAAAAAGAGAACTATCTGTCGTGACGACTTATTTTAAGTTACTGGTATTAAGATGTTACTCTTGTGAAGTTTTGGAGGTGATACATTTTTGAAGCGTCTGATAAAGAATTCTTTTACGATATCAAAATTTATTCATAGACGTACAGGGAAAAAGGACTTTGCTAAAAGAACCCAGAAACTAATTCTAGTTTTGTTGCATGGTACAATTTGATTCCCAAGTGAGATTAAGTAAAAAATCTTTTAAAATTATCTCTTTTTCTGATTCTTGGAATAGAAAATTGTTTACATTCCCCCCAGAAGCAGATAGTCATTTCTTACCTTTGTGTGGCAAGACTCATTCAAGTAAGGTTATCTAAAGCACGTTCTTTGATGCGTGCAGTTTTAAAAGTCACCTTGGGGTCAAGTGATACTATTGTCATCTGAAAGATAAAGGAGCAAGGAAACGGTTGTCGATATCGGTGGTTTAAAAACCCAGCAATGCTTTCTTGGTAAATTTTCTGGGAAAAGCGTACATTCTTTTGGAAAATTCTGGTCATACCAGTTTCTGAAGAAATCCACGGGAGAGAATTCAAGATTCCTTCCACTAGTATTTTTTCATGTAAAGGACTGTATCTGTGTATCTTTAACAATTCTTAGAGCACGTGGAATAATAATAAAAAAATCAAGTATATATTGGTAGAAAACAAGTTACAATAATTTAAATTTGATTTTCTAAACTTTTTTACATGCATAGGATTTTATTTATTTTGGCACAGAATTAAAAACTTTTTAAATGCCTGTTTTCTTAAATTTATTAAATTCATTCCGGATGTCACCCACCTCTCCCCAATTTTTTGGGGAGGGGGAATGAAATTTGAGAAAAAGGAATTGATTAGTTTTAGTACGGAATATTTTAATCATTCTGCATTTAATTGTAATTTGGTTTTTTTCTAAACTTTTTTTTAAAAATGTATGCGATTTTACCTTTTTTTTGGTACAAATATTAAAAACTTTCAAAAGCCCTAACTTTTTCTTAAAATTTTATTTACTATCCGTTTTTATTTTACGGTTTACAAATGAGTATAAAAATAGTTTGCACTAAAATTGTTTATTAAGCTGATTTGATTTTAAAGTATCCGACTACGTTCAGAACCGTGATTTTAAAAAGGCGCATAAATGGATAATTTTCATGATATTTAGTGTCACTTAGATTAGAATACATGTATAAAATTATTTAAATTCAATTTGTCGGAAAAAACTAACTTAAATAACCTTTTTTCAAAATCTTCTCCTTTTGTGAAAAATTCTTCTATTATAATCATATTTTGCCTTTATATAGCTCAGACCTCTGCACAGAGGCTCAACTATGATTTTTGAAAAATTCGCATTATTTTCAGAGTTACAACCATTTGAAATAATTACCGGCGTTTTTCCTTAAAATTTCTTCCCTCTGTTGTCGTAAAACATGGATAAACCTGCTTCTAAGTTATATATTTCAAAAATTCTAGTTGAGCCTCTGTACAGAGGTCTGAGCTATAGACAGGCAAAATATTATTATAATAGAAGCATTTTTCACAAAAGGAGAATATTTTGAAAATGGATCATTCTATATTAATTTTTTGCCAAAATAATTGTACTTAAATATTTTTTTTATTTTAATACTATTCTTAAAACAATTTTATATACATTTTTTAATCTAAGTGACACTAAATATCATAAATATTATCCATTTATACGCTTTTGCAAAATCATGGTTCCGAACGTAGTATACCTTAAAATCGGCTTAATTTTAATTGCTGTAGTTTTTTTTAGTAAAATGCTATATCACATACACGTATGGTGTAAGAAGAGAGTATATTTTCGTATCGGTTGTATGTGTTTAATGTTTTTATGGAATTGAATTTGATGAATTTTCCAGTTTGTTTCAAATTGTTTCAATTATTATGTTGTGTAATATGAAATGCTGGATTTCTTACCTTTCTGGAATCGATGGCTTAGTTACTGGAATTTCTTTTTACTCTTATGTAAAATCAATCAATAAATTAAGAACTTTTTTTCTACGTGTCCAAATTGGATAATAGCACAGAACATAACGTTCTCGTAATATCAATGTCGTAGGGAAATGACTAAATTAGGAATTTGGTCAATTGACGAGAAATGTTAAAATAACGTCTGTTCAAGGTCATTTATTTTCCTAATGAAAGTGATTTTATCAAATCCCTGAACTGTTTCAATGAAATGATGAAATGAACTAGTCAGGATTTGCATTGGCAAAATGCTGTCCCGGGGGGGACACCTGGGGAGGGGTCGAGTCCTTGTACTACCTAACTAAACAGGTAGTACTATCGATCCCCTAAATATTAACCCCATATCTTTTTTTTAAAAAAATTACATCATAGGATTAACATAGAGATTGATATATATATATATATATATATATATTAATGTGTTAGCAACCAAGAGGAAAGATGTTAAACATAAAAAAAATATCAGCCTAATTTTCTATTTGTTAATTAGTTTCGAATAACTAATTTGTATTTCATTGACTATTGTTGTATTATTTATTCCTACGTTTAATATAATGCACCATATTTGATAAATGTACACTTTTAAACTCTTGACAATATTATTTCATCATTTCACTGAAACAGATCAGGGATTTGTTCAAATCACTTACTTTTATCAGGGAAATGACCTTGAAGAGACGTTATTTTAACATCTTCCGTCAATTTATCATCTCCTTTACGGATTTGATGAAATTCCTGCTTTCATCATTTTCCTGCGACATTAACACTGCCTTTGGAAATCACGAATAAACTGTACAGAGAGAGTTCGAAAAATTCATTTCTAAAAGAAAATGTGACTTTGAGAATAGGACTTCGTGGGAAGCAACCTGTTCTTGTTCATGGTGACACTTTTCACTGATCTCTCTCGAACATTGTCATCCATTGCGGAACTAGGAATGTGTTGCCTAAGCGTTGATAACAATTTCAAGGACGTGAGCAATTGATTTAAATATATTCCTTATAAATTGCGCGATTCATAAATACTACGAAAATTGGAAGTTTGCTTTATTGAAGAACAACAGTTACACCCTTTTTAAGGAGATTGTAACCAGCGGCGGAGAAATGGATTATCTACGATAATAAAAAGCAATCAATGCAATGGATTAGCTTCCTGACGTACAAATAGAATTGAATTGGATGAAATATGATTTAATTGGCTTCACTGGACAGTTATGTAAACATAGAAGCAGAACATTTTTGTTTTGAAATTTCCATTGCTGTATAACATTTAATCAGGCTGAGATAAGGGAAAAGTAATTTTTTTTTTTTCAAAATCAACGCTGAGTTTTTGGAGTCCGCCTTATGACACTCTTGACGTCTTGGAGACGCCAAAGTTGACATTGGCGTATGAAGTGAATGACGCCTCCTAGACGTCATATATCAGACAGTGGCGTGCAAATGCCATATTATAATTATATTTTTAAAACACGTAGATCAAATCCTCGAAACGTAATTTTTAAGCTGTACGCTGCTAAGCAAACTATGGACCTGCTGTGTGAAATTTTTGGTGAATGTCTGATTTCAAAAAATTCAGATTTGCCTTGGCCGCCTCGTTCGCCAGATTTAACTTTGCCCGACTTTTTTTCATGGGGATATTTAAAAGACAAAGTATATTTTAATAAACCAGAGACTATTAGACAGCTGAAGCAGAATATTCGAGACGAAATACTGAGACTTCAACCGGAAACATTGCGTGGTGTAATGGAAAACGCGTTAAAAAGAGCCAATCTCTGTATCGAAAAAAATGGTGGACATTTGTGTGATGTCATATTTCATACATAATTTCCATAAAATATATTTAAAATATAAAAAAAAAATAATCAAAATAAATTATTATTACAAGAGTTGTCCGTGTTTAGCATTAGTAAATCGTATTTGTCCCACCTTATATTAATCTGAGTCCATCACATGTCAGTATTCTAACTTGAATACGCTCAGGAACGATATTCCAAACATCCATTTGCTTAGCCAGTGCCAAATTTTACTATCCTTTATAGTTTGTAATCGATTCCTGAGAGCATCGATCTCAGAGCAAGGCATGCATGCACAATTTGATAAGAACTTTTTCAAAAAAGGGATTTCCGAAACTTATCTCGATTCAAAAAAAAAAAAGAGAAGAAAGAAAAAAAATCATTTTGGTTGGCAGAGAAAACTGCAGCAGCCAGCTCATCAACGAGTGGACTCGAACCTTATTTAAAATGGAAAGGGGCCTTTTGATCGCAGCCAGACTTTATCGGCAAGCCTGTAAAAGTATCGGGAAAAGCCGGATAATGGGAAACTGGTTATTGGTTATTGTACAAGGTTGCCTCTCGGGCATGCGCAGTGGGGCCCTTGTTGACGGCCCAAAAGATTGACTTTCGATCTTGTTAACATTTTATGAGTTTCTCGTGTTATTGTAGGTGAAGGATTGCCTTTGATTTCCATTTTGTGTGCCGGGGAGGGATGATAATAAGATGACTGTGCTGGGAATTTACAGTGATATTAATTTTCTGTTGCCTGTGGAAGCTGCATTTATTCGTTGTCGGTTATTGACTTCCAAAGCGCTCGTAAACGATTTAAAGTTCTCCCTAGCGAAAATTCTTTACTTTTAGTGATTATTAATGAAAAGGTGCAAGACTATCGATAAGGGTAGTCGTGCCTTTATCGAAATTTTAAAATAATATATGCGTATTTTATTGCTTTTCTTAATCTGATTTCAATTGGATTGACTGTACCTACATGCTCGGTTACATTAGATTGTTTTCAACCCCTTCTTGTGATTCGACTAGCATATATACTTTCGACTGGTTTTTATTGTTAAACTTTTCATTAAATTCAGCAGTACAGTCTACTCGAAATTCTCTCATACCTATGGATTGATTGTTAGTAATTTGTAACCTCATCATTTCGACTTCAAGTTCCTTGCTTCCCTTTTCGTGAAGAAAGGTGTTCCGTCGCAGTTGTAATCCGCTGTTTGGTTTGCCTTCGAGCAGATTATTTTTCCAATCACTTAGGTACTCCCTGAACTTGTGACCACGATAGCCTAGTGATCATGGTCTCGGACTTCTGCAGCCGCGGTAGCCTAAAGGTCAAGGTAAGGGACTCGTGGCAGGCGTGTCTTGAGTTCGAGCCTAGTACCGCTGAAGACCCGTCGTGTAGGTGGGCGATGCACGTTAAATCTGTCGAGAGCTCAAACCTCCTTCCGTTTGTGTGGTGTGGAATTTAGGAGAGGGGGTGCCCGCTCAGGTCTCGTCCTCGTTACTTAACCCTGGTTCAAAATTACGGAGTCCGTCGCCAAGAGCCCTCGAGTAGCTGAATAGGGAGACATTAATATTCACTCACTCACTCGTGGACGGTGTGTTATGATTTCGAGCCCTAGAGCCTCTGGGGCTTCGCTGTATAGAGGAGCTAATGCGCTTTAGATCAATTGTGGCTCAAAATTCTCCCTTTAGCGTGGAGAGGGAATGTCAACTCGGGTGTCATCCTCTTCATTTTATCGTGGTTCGAAATTACTAGGTCCTTCGCCAATAGCCCTCGTGTTGCTGTGTAGTACGACGTTAATCTCAGTTGATTGCAGCCGTATTCTTAAATTCTTCAAATCAATGTGAGCTTAAAGTCTTTATATGATGCGACGTTTTAAATTACATCAGTGTTGTAATCCATCGTAATTCAAAGTAAGAATCATTCACTAGTAATTTATGTTAACAAGTAGAAACCTGCGTTAATCCCTAAGAACTGGATCGTCTTATGTTGCTTGTTCCATTTTGGCTTGTGGACAGAACGAAGCAAACGAGAACACGTTTCTGTAAGACTAATTTCTCCAAGGCCACTAGGAAATGCCGTTTCCGGGGTCGCGAAAGTTTAATCGGATGGAGAGTGGGCAGGTCACTCCTTTGTTTGTTTTCTTTTTTGCAAGCCTTGGCTATTAATTTTTATGAGTTTCCACCCTTCGCTGTTAAAAAACGGTTTTCGATAACTGGTTTTAAAAAAAAATGCCAACAAGAGAATAATTAGAATTTGAAGATTATATTTTGACTATAATTTTTTTTTCTTCTTATCAGGTTCTGCTGAACATCTCACTCTACCTGTACATAGGAATGTAAAGTGTACCCCGCATGTGATGATTTTTTTAATGAGTTTGTTTTAACGGTAATTAAAATGAATTTTGAAATGTCTGTTAATGTTTTTCGAGCAGGAGAAAAAATAGCATTGCGACACTTGCATTTCATTCCTAATGTACAAATTTGTAGCAACATGCCTTTACAATTTCGATTTTTCCTTCACTTCTCTTTAGTTATCTAAAATGCTCTTAGATTTGTATAATCTTATAAATTTAAGTTGACCTATTTACATTCATTTGGGTAAATTGACTGATATTGTTCGAAGACTATTAGCTCTTCTGCTTTTTTCGAACTCTTATTTTGAAGACGAAAAATCAGTTTCTTTGAATTTTTTAAAAACAAGTACTAAAAATTAAAAAGTACCTTCTAGGAAAGAGACTCTTATGAACAAAATCACTATGACACAAAAATCACTGTATGGTTAGTCACTATTAAGATATTTCTTTGCATTATGGGTTGTTTTTTTTTCAATTTATCCTTAATTTGTATTTTGAAGCCTAAAAATTTGACTTTGTAAACCCTATTATTGCAACTGTTCACAGTATTTGTGTAGTATTCATCTGTTGTATTTAAGCATCGTAAAAAAACAATTGACCGAATGTAGGGATTATATTGATTATCAGCTTTCGGTTTTAAAATCGCGTTTATTTTAGTAGTTTGAAAAAGGATGCGTTATCTATAAAAGGGCAAACGTTTGATAACCTCTGCAGAGTTTGTAAACTTTTTTTCATCCGAAATTTTCGTTTGTATTTTATTCATTATACCGTATGGCATTCTGTCTGGTAATTTTTATTTCAATTACGGTGAGATGGATTTTAAGTTCATATTCATAGACTATAAAAATTAATGTGCTGGCTGTCCTAAATTTATTTAACACTTTTAAGAAATAAAAATAAACAGTGTTAATTCAATTCACGGTTTTTAAGTTACATGAAGAGAAAAATATCAAGTTTCTTAAATTAGTTGTTAAACTAGATGATGCTACACTTATGCTCTGCCAGCATTCTTTTTTCAAAATAGCCACGTAAGAACAAGAATAAGCTGTAGCGTGGTGTGGTTTATCTAATTTTAATCTGTAACGCTCATACAACATGAATTTCGGACTACCTACAATCAAAGTCTACCTTCTGTCATAATTTATGAATGGCATAAAAGGTTTGACGGCAAGTTGCGTGTTGCCAAAACAAAATTTTCCCAAAGATATTCGGACATAACACCACTGGCGTTGCTAGCTCTGAGTGAAACCTGTATCAAAATTCCTTGAGGCTTTTTTGAAAAATAAAAATGATTGCATTAATAAAACCTATTTGAAAGTTTCAAAATACTAAACATGTTGAACTTCTTGTAGCTGGGGGACTCCGTATCATTGATACGGCGGTAGGTACACCTTTGGACTTTTTATGGGAAATACAATTTTTCCAATTCGTGTTGACGAACTGAAAAACCAAATTACAGTGACAATCGAGGCGATTGATTCTGCAATTCATCGTGGAACGCGGTTAGAAATCTCGTATAGAGTAGAGGCGCAACGCGCGATTTATGGTGTGAAAAAAAAAAGACTATTTAATTGTTTATTTTTCATTACTTTTCTTAAGTGTAAAGATACGCGTTTTGGGATCTCTGCTTAATAGGATGGTACAATTGAAATGATAATGGTGTTGAATTGTTGTAATTAGACTTTTAACGTAAAAGCTAATGGAAGTAGGAAAAAATATGGAATAATAGCTATAACTTGAAAATTTGATGAAAATCTTTGTTTAATTTTATTTTAGCACACTGGTGTAGTAAGTATATTGAAGATAAGAGTAAATGATTAATTTCCTCCCTCAGCTCTTATCAGAAAACATATGTACCACAGAAAGATAGAAATATGAACCTGTGTTCTGTTTCAAATAGTACAACATATTAAAAGATGTCGTTTAAATTTCATTTGCGATTTGCAATAAATCATCACAGACGGAGTAATGCCAGGAATCTCCAGGATCGAAATCTTATTACGATTGACCAATGGTCCAAATTAGTCACATTTATTAGAAGGGAATTACGTCGAATGTCGCTATCATCCCTCTTTCCCGTTTTCGAGTAGGGCGGAATTCTTGCCTTCCCGATTTAAATTAGAGTGTTATCTATCAAATGCCATCCGATTTGTTATCGGGGGAAGGGGGCAAAGGAGCTGAAAGTCTTAGATACAGATGTTGCGTGGCACATTCTGCTGAGAAATCACTTCCAATTACCATCGATCAATGAAGGCTCTTTTCATTGCTTATTATTACATTTGTAGTACTTTATAATAAATATATTACAGAAAATAATTTATTTTATCAATAAAAGGAACTTTTTCAGTCTCTCTTTAATTCTGATGAAGAAGGCCCAATGCTTTATTTGTCTAAATAATGGTATGCTATGAATTATTATTGGAAAGCTATGCAAACTATATTTTTTTTATTTTTGAAATATCACATAAAAATAGGAATTTCAACAAAGTTATGAAAATACTTTTAATACCTTTTGTTACACTCTGAAATCGAAATGCATTTAATCTATTAAGATTGTAAAGGTTTGGTTTGCAACGCTGTTTTGATTGTTAAAAAGAGGGCGCTACTGTGGATGATGAAACCGGTTTTTCCTATAAGCGGGAAAAGTTTGGACTTGGAGAAAAAAATTGTGAACAAGATGTCTATTGTAGATTCTTAAGAATCTGGGCTATTAATATTTGTAAAAAGTGTTGTATGTTTTAAGAAAAATTAATAGTAAACAGTAAATTCGGTGAAAGGAAATCATATTTTCATTAATGACATGGCATTGTAACCAGATGAGATCTTGATGAACACGAGTACTATACAGAAAAGTGCTAACAATACGTTAATTTTATACATTTTTTTGGGGAGTCGCAAACTAGTATAATACTCGACCTAGAACGAACATTTTTTATTTAAAAACGCATGTACCCCAAATTATTCTATTTCCTTACATTTTTATTGCAAAATATTTTTTTTTTATCAAGTTTACTAAATAAACAATGATTTTGAAGATCTCATTATTTACAACCAATTTCCTGCCCGATAAATACTCCCCCACACACACAGCCATAAAAATAGTGACTGTTATCAGCACCTCAAAAAAATGTGTACTATTTTCTTATCGCGAACGAAATTCGTGGACTTATCTTTTCCTCTACTGATAATAGCGGTTTCGGCTTGTTTACCTGCGATGCGACGGGATGTCGTCTTCGTTAGTCATTGGGCATTCCAAATCGTTTTTATCCATTTGTTCTTTATTGTTCTCCTGACCGCAACTGCACCCCTTAATGCGTTTTTAATGGCCTTGAAGTCGTAGGAGAGAAAGGGCAACTGATGTTTGGGGAAAAAATAGCTCTCGGTTACTAATTGTTGACTTCATTTTCCTTTGGTGGTAGAGTTTGACTTGGATGTCTTTTCAAAGAATCGTTAAGAATTCGCACGTGTTTTTTTTTTTTTTTGCGGGTGTTTTCTTACAGGCTGGCTTGTCTAGATTCCAGTGTGGGTGGATCTAGCAAACCTTTGGGAGGAGTGGCAAAATTCTTATGTCATTTCTTGGAAATTTTATGACGCTCTACAATCAGTTCTGGTTAAAGGCATGAAAACTAGATTTTTAGTTCGTTGAATCATTAAATAAAAAAGTTTGTCCTTCAAAACCATTTTGACAGTGCCCCCTTTGTCCCCAAATTTTTTTCAAGAAAGTTTTTAAATTAATATAATCGTATCACTCATAAAATGAACATACATCCCCCTTTAGGATAGTTTTTGAACACACTCATAAATATATCACAAATTTCCTATCAAAATAATTTAAATTTTCCCAAAATTTTGCATTTATCAGCAATTTGCCCCTTTGGACTGCCGAACACTTTTACATCCAATTTTGCCACTGTCGTAAGCAGTACTTCTTGAGATTGTGCACAGCTGGTCTATCGCATTCTGCATGAAATCTTCTCTAGACTTAAGCCTTGTTTCTTTTGTCAGGTCCGATGACCAACTCTTTCCAATGATCAACCTGCGACTGAAAATTTTATTTGAGGGGGAAAAAATAAACCATGTGATATCATTTTCAAAAGAAAAAAACTCCCCCACCCCTGGGTATTTAAAAAAGAAATATGGTTGAATATATTTTGAACACATTTCATATTAAGTTAAAATCACATATTTAGATTTCTTAATTTTAAAATTGGGATATTGTTAACAAAATTTGATCAATAACCTCACATTTCGGTTTTTATTTATATATTTTTCTTCTTTGGGAAAAGAATGTTCCGTTCTGGACTTCTGCTTAACTTTAGATTCAGACTGGTTTGAATTTTGTTGCAGGGCACTCAGAATGTCCTGCAACTAAATTTTTTTCAACACATTTTAATTCAAAGAAATTATCTTATATAAATATTGTTACAATTCTGTTTGGTTTTTGGAAATTATGAGTAATTTTTATAGATTATTTCTTTTTATTCATATTTTTTGTTACAGTTTAATTTTTCAAATACACTTCGAATATTACGTTCACAAATATGTACTATGACATAAAATCATATATAATGGGACCCTTTAAAAGACTGTGTCTTCTCCGATTCGACGTCGATCAATCCCCAGTTCCTTTCATGAAAAGCAGCGCCATCTTTTAGTCAATCAGATCATCTTCACAAATAATTCTTAGCAATGTGTAAAATTTATAAATATATTTGTTATTGAAATTCTAGAATCCTCCATTGATTTTTGTATCCTATTTATTTTCTTATCTTTATGTCATTGTTTGAAAAATTCAGAACACAATTACTACCGGCATCCGAATTTTTTTTATGTATAAGCATTGATATCGGAATGTTTTTCTCTTTCAAATTTCAACCCCCAAATCAGATTGATTGTTTGATAGTTTTACTCTAAATTTCATTAACATATCTTGTTCAGATAGTAAACCGGGGAATAAAATGGAATTGTGTGTTTTTATTAAACACAAAATAACGGTAAAAATAATTTCTATTCAAGTTTTTTTATTTACTTATTTATTCCATTGCTATCTATGTATTCAAAGAAAAATAGATCATTTATCTTAACTAAAATAAGTCGATAAATTTAATACAAAAAGCGTGGTTAGGGAAATGTTTTCATCGTCGCTTTATATGTTAAAGCCATGTATATTTTTATTGCACAATATTTAAAAAAAAACTGCCTTTATTGTACTAAATCGCTCTGACTTGTTTTACATTTTAGTTTTTCTGAAACTTTTAAAAAAAACTTTTTTTTTCCTTTCAAACTTTTTTCCCCATTTAACTGTGCTTCATTCATTGCGTTTTACTTTTACATATTTATAAAATTTATATTTATATTATAAAAATATGCCAAAGCTTATCATGCAATTGAAACTTTCTTACCGTTTTTATCTTTTTAAACTTTCTTACGAAGTATAAATTTTTTTTTTAAAGATAGTTAAAACTAAAACTAAACATCTGGGACAGAGGTCTTTTCCCCCTATTTCAACAGACCCTTGCCGACGACGTTGCAAAAATTCCAGACTTTTCCCCAATTGCTGGGAAAAGAATTTTGTTACTGGGTGGTCAAATTTTCCGGCCCCTTTTTCCCAGGCTGCCCGACCGTCAAAATAGACCGAACATTGTGCTATCGTTTCCACGATTCTGACGACAACGCGTCTGAAAACTTACAATTACCGCGTCATCGGCACCGGCAAGAGATCAGATGGGCTGAGTCAAAGGGTAGAAGCAAAGATCACAGGATGATTAGGAGATAAAAGGATATAAGGAGGCGAGGGGTCCGGAAGAGAGTGGATTTTGAGGGGAGCCGGGGGTGGTCCCTTTTAGCGAGAAAAAAAAGGGCGAGCCCGCGAAGTCGGGGTCTTTCCCAATGGGGGGATCCGGGCGGTCTGAGTCCCCCCATCAACGAAAAAAGCGATTAGAAAACATAAGGCGGATTTTTGAACGGTAGAGATGGAAAGAGCACGGCGAATTTGGACCAGCGAACTCCTCCAGATTCGGGGGGATTACCGAGGAACCCCTTTTACGTATCCCATGTTTAGGGCTTTTCCTAGCGGGTGAAATTTGCGATTTTTTATGCGGAGATGAGACATTGGGGAAAAAAGACTCGAAATCTGTGGAACCCTTTTCTACTGAATTTGAAAGAATTTTATTTTTTGATGATTTTCCTTTTAGAAATAAAAAAAGTTTATCCCAGAGCTTTGAAATCATTACACATCATTTTATGTTTTTGGCATTAGTAATTGATCCACCTCCATTGTATTAGCTTCGATTTTTGACTCTGTTTTTAAAATTCACCCTTTTTTTTCAATTTTTTGAGCGTGAAGAAAATATGTCTATCCTTATGTGTATTCTCGTTCACATAATGGATTCATAATTCTCTAGTCAGATAGGTTTTATTTTACTTTATCAAACTAGAATAGCATTCCAATGTTTTCTCCTTTTTTTTTAAGTGACATCTTTCGTGAAACGAAGTACTCGTCGTTGTTTTATTTCTTAACCATAAAAAAATATAAAATTCTTTCGAATCTGCGTTAAAAAGAAATTTTTCGTTAAAGCTGAAATTCACTTTATATTTATGTATGCGAAATAATTTCATTTCATAAATCCTTAGCCTTGAAATGGAAGGAAAATCTCTTTCTGAAGTTTACGGGCGCCCAATTCATTTTCATCGGGGGTATAAGAGAGGGAAAAAAACGACACACATAAATTTATTCTTTCAAAGTAAATTGAAGTTTGAAATTCTGGTGGATAGAGAAAACCATAAATGGATTATTGCATTTTTCATACATTTCGCTGTTATTTTTTCTCTCTGTCTGGGGTCAGAGAACGGTTCAAGAGGAACGGCCAGAAAGTTTTTACGAAGATTTCTTATCCATTTATGCAAAAATTCATTGCTTTTTAGATGTCTCAACTCAGGGCAACGGGTCATATACTTTCATGATAATCCGTCGTTTCCGATTGTGATTTGGTTCAGAAATTGATCTGAAATTGGTTGAGAAGCCGTTTAGATTTCAATGTTTTTTTCCAGAAGTTGCGTTTTGCTTGAAATAGTCTCCATTTTCTTTTAAAGTGTAATTTATGTTTCGCAATTTTATTCCAATAAAAGAAGTGTGTTTTGTTCGAATAAATTGGGTTTTATTTGTATTCTGACCTAAAATTTGTTAGTGGCTGTTTTTCATTGAAACTAATGGAAAACGAGTTATGTGTGCAAATATAAATAAATGTATACTAATGTGAGTGTTTCAAAAGAGTTTTATATATAAAATCTGTTTATTTCTTTGATCAAAATCATAAGGCGTGCATTGTTTTCGTTTATTAAATGAATAATCGTTTGATTACTTATTGAATGATTTCAATTAAGAGTTCAATACAAATTGAAATATTTTGGGATTCTAATAGTTTTAAAAGATTTGCAATGTAAAATATATTTGTGCAATTATTGGTATATAAATATGTATTTTTTTTTTAAATTCCATTTTCTTAGTAAATTTCTATATCTGATAAGCACCATTTATATAAAGTTTTTGCATCACCAGAAAAAGATTGTAATCTGAAAATTTCAATGTTGAACTAATATGCGATGTTTCAATTTTGAATTAATATGCTCTGCTATTTCGTTGGGTAGAAATTATTTATTTTCAGCATCTTTATTAGAGTATCTTGACTATGTTCAGAACTAATTTTGTAAAAGCGTATAAATGAATTTTTTTTTTGATATTTAGTGTTAACTGAATTTAAGTATACACATAAAATTGCTTTAAGTTTATTATTACAACACAAAATTATTTAATTTTTTTTTTTTTTTGACAGAAATGAAGAAAAAAATGGTATACTTTTAAACATTCTCTTATATATTGATAACACTAGTTTTTCCTATGTATAAAACTTCTCTACATAACCTGAACTAGGATTTTTGAAAAATTCGCATTATTTTCAGAGTTCTATCAATTAAAAGCGTAATTTTTTTTAAAATTTCTCTATTCTGATTTATTAAAATATGAATAAATCTACCACCGTAAAATCCAACGTGTAAGAGCTCACCTGTACTTTCAAGTTGCGTTTTTTAATTTTTAGATATATTCGCCGTAAACACCCATCCTCTTTTTTACGATGAAACCTGAAATGTACGTGAACTTTATACAATGCTGTTATGTTTTGAAGCCATTTATGAAAGGTATTATCCGAAGCTTTAGAAAAATAGTATTTTTCTAGAACTTCAACCTTTTAAGATTTTAAGGAATGTCATTTTTTAAAAATAAACAGAATTTTGATGTATAGATGTCTAATATTTATATATTTTATATTCTCATTTTAATACCCGGCGTATAACCGCGCACCCGTAAATTTCGATCTTATTTTTTGTGTTATGTTTCAAAAAATCCTTGGTCAAGCTCTGTATATACGTCTTAGCTATATAAATAGGCAAAATATTATTGTGGAAGCACACATTTTCCACATAAGGAGAATGAATGTTTTGAAAATGTTATTTTTCTTTGTCTTTTTACCAAAAAATAGTACTGAAATAATTTTTTATTGTAATAATATTCCTTAACGTTGTTTTCACCTAATGTTAAAGAATAGGACATAAATTCGGGTTATTTTTTTTCAGATATAAAACTACTCAAACATTAATATTATATTTTGGCCTCACTATCCGATCACATATTTTATCTTACTACTCATTTTTGTCCAAGTTAAAAAAAAAATTTTTATGAAAAATGTGTTTTGCATTTTTCTTCTATACCGTAATGCTAAATGAGCTATCCCTTTACATGTTAAAAAGAAAAACGAATCATTAATGAAATATTTTCAAATTTTAAAAACACTACATTTTTAACAAATCCATGAGGTACAATGTCACAAATTTTTATAAGAATTGAGGCATTTTTTCTGTCTGAAAATGTGCTCCGCGTTAAATTCACACTCTTGTGCATACGGCGAAAACAACCTTCAAACAATTTTATGTGTAAATTCTACTTTTGATGTGACACTAAATCAAAAAATTATTTATATCCTTTTTCAATATCTTGGTTCCGAACATAGTTAGATGTCTTAAACGAAATGAAGCTGTACGTAATAACTTACCTTACTTTCTATTTAATGACTACAAGTGCAATAAAAGTATTTCGCGTTTTAAATTTCCCGTGAAACTTTTCAGTTTAATGCAATACAATCTTTTTACCCTGTTTCTAAAAACAGCTCTCACCTTGCAATAAATAGTTCCAGTGCTGCAATTTAATTCTGGGTATGTTTGGTATCCACACCTGGCTATCATTCTTTGCAGGAGAGAGGGAGGGATAGCCCTACTGCCTTAAGCGTTGCGATTGTCCATGTTCCATCTGCGAATTGTTGCCTCCCACATCCTTGCTTTGCTTTCCATCTCCATTCATCTTTTTTTTACAACCCCATTTACTTCAGATGGCTAGATGAATAACTCGGTTGCCGTCGTAAATGCCAGAACAGTTCCTAGAATGTGGGTCGAAATGGCCTGAAGGGAGGCATCCTTCCAAGGTGGGCTGTATACCTCTCCTGTGAACGGATGCTCTTTGAAGTGTGAAGATGCATTGTGGGGAATTTATTTGTACATTTCATATCGGTTAAATCGTGTGATTTTAAGTTGTGACCAGGTGTCATCCTTGTCTCTTGACTGATGATTAGTTTACGTGTTTCCCCTATATGTCGATATAATGTTCTGTACTTCTCAAACGTCATGAGTTTCTTAAGGTGACTGCCTACCTTCGGATCCAATTTTTTTATAAAAACAATTTTTTGAAACAAATTGAGTGTTTTTAGGAAAAAAGTAAAAGAAAATCTGTAAATACATAAAAAATTTTAAATAAATTTTGTACTTTTAGAAAAATTGTTGTTTTCAAGGATATTTTACCAATTTTTTGCTAAAACGGGTAACACTATAAAAATTTCTAATACAATTATCATAATTTTCTTTATACACAACATACATATTACGGTGCTCTTCAAAATGAACCAAAATCTAAGAAAAATATTAAAATTAAAAAAAAAAATTACAGACAATTATACATAATATGAAAATTTTGATATTTTTTAAGTTTTTACTTTATAAAATCTACCCTAAATGGGAAAAATATTTAACCTACGGCGAAACTTATGGTCCACTTTAGGAAAAATAGTATAATAAACATATTCCCACAAAATTTCAAAACGTTATCTGGTTTGGTTCTTAAGATATCATGTATCTGGTAAAGAGTTTCTTTCGAAAACAATTTTGAGGAAACTCATTTAAAGTTTTGTCTTACTGCCCTTTTGCGTAGAGTGAAGTTTTTTAAAATCACTATAACTTTTTATTTCTATTTCGCAAAAAGAAAAACTATTTTGGGAAAAGAAAAATGCTCAAACTATAAGATTTTGAAATAAAAGAAAATGCCTTATGTAAACGAAAAACGACATCTTCAAGGTAGGCAGTCACCTTAAAAGAAATGTAAATGACACAGGGTCAAGAAGTCATTAGAAATGATTGCTTTACTTCATTATTTTGAAGAAATCTAATCTTTTTTTTCAAAATTCAGTTTAAATTAAATTATTACCTAAAAAAAGTGCTATGCAAATTAATGTAACAAGTAATATAAAAAAATTAAGTCAATTCCTACTTAGATCAACAAAGAAATGTTTTATTTTAGCTACTTTTTATTAACTTTTTACAATTGATATAAATATATATATACATAAGACAGAATCACAACATTAAGTGGTAATTAATTTTTATTAATTATCATTAAAGTAAGGTAAAGCATTTTAAAGTTTTGACCCAAGTCGCTAAAAATGAAACCAACGGGGCTGTATCTGTAATTCTTTAAATAATTAGTTTGTCTGTTAAATTATTGTATTTTTACCCAAAACAATAGTGTATAGAAAATTTCAGCTAAAATGAGCGCTTTAAAATGTGAGAAAAAATCCTTTTCAAGTTTTGACACAAGTCCGCGAAAATGGTCGCTAAGTCACCAAAAATGATGCCAACATGGCTGTATTTGTAATTCTTTGAATAATTAGTTTTAATCAATTAATTTTTATTAATCATAATTAAATTACTGTATTGTCATCCAAAATAATCATGTATATAAAATTTCAGCTCAATTGAGCGCTTTAAAATGTATTTTATTAACGATTGAAAATTCCACCAAGATAAATATATAGAATGTATGAGCTAATTGTAGAAAGAGGAATTGAAAAAGAACTGTCTTCAATGTATTCTTCGGTTTCTTTTTTTGGTAAACATGATATCAGTGAAAAATTAAATAACTGTTCTTTTCCTGCATTTTTAATTTTCAAAATTTTAAATTTGTTTACATTTAAAATATGTAAGCATTTTATTCTAATTATTTTTCATCCTCTATCCCCAATCATTGTTTCGTTAGTAAACGTCTGGTCTCAAAATTTATTTTCATGGTTTACAAAGACATAATTAAATTAAGAGTTTATAAATTAGTTGAATATTGTATAAATTAGAGAAAGCGAGAGAGCACACTATCTCCTAAAGAGCATGAGCACAGAAAACAAACCGTCTCTAAAACAGGCTTCTGTAACAAATATCACCAACTTTTCTCTTTCTTTTTTTTCTGAGAATTCGCCTTAGAAATCGGAATGGAATGTTTCCTTCTCTGCCAGTTAAAGGTTTTCAACCAGTTCCACCAACCGAACCTGGCACCTGTCCGGAATTGTTTGCGCCAGTCCTTTCGAAGACAACTTGACTCGCTTCTTCGAAGGAATCAATATATCCTTTCCATCTCTACCTGTCTGCTTTCTGCACCAAAAACTCTGACCTGATAACTTTTCTTTTCCTTAGACTAAGCCTCCCCCCGTACCACCTACATTTTTCTCGTGTGCCATTTCTCCGGTGGAGTTATGGACGATCCGCATACCACAGACGTATTGTATCTTATCGAATAAGGTGAAAGCTGAGCCGGTGGTCATTTTTTCTTTCGCTTTTGGCCCCCCCTTTTTTTTGGGTGTCTTATCTGAAGTATGTGTGTAGCAATCCGCTTACCTATGAGGATTTTTTCCCCTCTTTTCATCATTGTTACTTTAAAAAAAACATTCGACATTGGACCCTGGTATTGAGTCATGGCGTCCGAATTTGATATTGTTTCCCTTAAAATTTGCCAAGAATTTTTTACCTTGTGTAGGCTTTGCTTATCTTTGGTCTGACGGTTTTAAGTATTTTGAATGAATGAGGCTTTTTTAATATTACAGGTTTAAATTGTTTTGTTTTATTCTCAGAATTTTGCAAGATATGAGAGGGCAATATCTTTGTGTTTTTGTTTCTTTTCCCCTCAGATTTAATCTCTGTTGTGAAGAAATTATCTTTTGCGCAAAACTTTTGAAAAATTCTTATTAGTTCGAAATTTTTTAAGTTCTTGGTACATTTTTTTTTTTTTTGTTAGTGCCTTATTCTTTTATTACATTCCGTTCTGCAAAAATAGATGATAAACTACAAAATAAATTGCAGAGACTGTTAAGAGCAAGAGCTCGTCAATTTCCGTGTTTTATTTGAAAAGTTGTTGTGAAATGTTTAATTCTCATTTGATGCATCATTAAATCTGTTTGTTTCTGTTTCAGAGCGGAAAAGAGTATTTAATAAACATGTAGATCTTGATTTTATGTTTAAACTAACATTTACTCTTTTAACAAACAGCTTTTATTGTACGAAACCAAACTAGTATTCCTCTTACTGCCTCACAGTTATACTCTCTTCTATACAATTCATTACTATCTCATTCCCACACTGCTATGGATATGGCTGTCACACTGCTATGAAACCTCCGCCAGCTATCTCCTAAACAGACAAATTTAAGTTACTCTTTTCGTACTCCGGTTGCCATGGTTGCCTAGTGGTCATAGTCACGAACTCCTATCTGTGAGTTTCAGTCCTGAAGACCCGCCGTGTAAAAAGGCGGATGCACATTAAATCTGCCATAGCTCAAAATCCTCCCATTGGCTAGGTGTGGAAGTTCGAAAAGGGTGTCAGGTCAGGTTTTACCGTGGTTCAAAATTACGTGGTCTGTCGTCAGTAGACCTCGTATTGCTTTTGAAGATGACGTTAATAAACATTCAATTACTCATTTGCGCAACTAAATTTTATTTTATTTTAAAGAAAAACGATTCCCTTGCAGGTTTTTTAATTGCAAATTAATTGAAACCGTTTCGATTACACTTTGATGGATGTTTTATGAAAGTGAATTACTGTCGGATAAAAGCAGATGTACCTTTAGCTGGAACGTGCGTGCACATTTGTTCAAGTTCAGGATGACCCACCTCTTGTGTATTATATTGGAACTATATATATATTCATTTCGATAATCATTCATCTCGTTCTAATATTTTAACTAGGATATCATCAGAATGCAATGCGTTCGTTTGTGAATTCTTCCTTTCTACCTAGCTACAGAAAATGGGATATTTTTTTTATTATCAAGTTATGAGCCGTACATTAATTATAATTGGAAAATATATGCATATATTCTTATCAAATTGATAATATAAATAATTACATTTGCTCAGTGGAAAAGTTATTGCCTATCATGTTGATTAGAGATGCAGACTTTTGAATGCAATTGCTGTTTTTGGTATTTTGCTCATGAACTTGTTCGTAAAAGCTTTTCTGCAATTTCACAAGGTCTTCGCTTACATCACACATGTGCGCACAAAAATGTAGTTTTACCTTGCATTCCTGAACTACCGAGTTATATTTGATAGCAGCTGTGTTATGGATTCATCCATGGTCGTTGCAGCCATTAGTTTCATCGCTTTGGATAACTGCTCTTCGTATTTCAACTACAATGTATTTTGCAGTTTTGGTAAATCTGGAGTCATTATGTTATCTTTGACAGAAGCATGTTTTTCAGTCTTGGAATTCTTCCTTTCTGAACTTTTGTAAATTTGTCTTATTTTTTTTCCCTTACTTTATCTGATTGATGGCTTATAGAAGAAAGTGTAAAAGGAAGCAAGAAATATATATATATATTCGCAATATATATATAATCCGAATTTTTCTATACAGCGAACTTTTCCCTGGACCCAAGAACATTTCATGATTTTCTTAGTAAAATAACCTCCCAATAGTGAAGTGCATTTTCTATACGACGAATTTTTTTTCTCTCTTTCTCTCCCTATTTTTAAAGTATTTCCAGATATTTCAAGTTATCTCTTTTAACACATTTTATGGTGGTCATAAATCTTGCACTTTGGGGCCTTATTCGCCGAGAGCAATAGAATTCTGTGGTTTCATCCGTGTAACTTTTAACCCCCATTGTCCACTATAAACAGCTTCTAAATCGCCTGTCACCCTCAGTGGAGTTGTCTAGTGTCCCCGTGTTCTTGTACTAGTCCTTGAAAAGTCAAACATCAATTTCTAGTTAGAAAATGATGTACGTTGAAAATTACTTTTACTCTTTAATTTAGAAAATGTCCTTAAAATTCATTAATTTTAATATAATTTTTTTTCTAAATGCTGAAAATACAGTGTTCCTCGATATTCTTTTTTCTTGTTTTCCTAGCAATTTTTTTTTTCTTTCTTTTATTTATATCTTACTCAATATATATATTTCAAAAAGGTGTAAATAATTGCTTTTTTTTAATGGATAGTGTTTATAAATTTAAAATTTGTTTTAAGGAGTTCACACACACACACAGAAAGTATATTGAAAGAGAGAATGAACCTCTATATAACGAATTTTCCCTATAACGAACTTTTTTTCGGGATTTAGCGACTTCGTTATATAGAGGTCTGACTATATATATGTGTGTGTGTGTGTATATATATATATATGTATATAATATAAACATTTTATTTAAGATTTTTAAATGTTCGGTCGTTTTTAATGTATTCAGCAAGCTTTTATTAGTATACAATATAGAAGACTTGTTCAGCGGACGCAATTTTTTTTTATTTCATCAATACACGTCTCTTCTTTTTTAAAAACTTAACTTTAACTGTAAGCATGGCCAGATGTTGTTCATGCATTCAACAGGAAAGAGTTTTTCAGCTCATTGCTTCTGGATGTTTAGAAATGCAAGGTGCGAAAGGAAGTAGAAGGAAAGAGAGAGGTTAATGTCTGTTTTTAGAGAGCAGATGTGATCCATCTGCCCTTGGTTCTCGAACTCTTTTCTTTTTCATTGATTTCCAAGACATGCTTGACATGCCACCAGTGATATCGTTCTGGACCACACATAAAAAGAAACTCGAAAGAGGAAAACTGATAGGTAGCGTGTGAGTTAAGAAACTGAATAATTGATATATTTCGTGCACAGCTATTAATTACACTATGTACAGTAGGGTACAAGTTATTCAAATTATTGACTTTGTCCACTCTACAGAATATGTTATTAGGAAAGGAGGAGGCAAACACAACCGTTCTTTCAAGTGTTTCAAAACAGACTTTCTCTCCACATTCTTGGGGTTGGGGCGGTCGCCTCTTCCACCTCGAATTACACTCGGGATTCCGGTTCGCAAGTGAGATGGTGTTTTTCTCCTGACCATCGGTTGCCGGACCGATATCAGATGCAAAGACTCCTCAATATTTTGGGTAGCGCGTGTGGATATGAACTGTGTTATGGAATCTAAAGAAACCGGTTTTGCAGCTGCGTGGTGGGAAACCTCGTCACAAGAGGAATTGAACTACTTTTATCATTTGTCATTATACAAGTTGCGAGAGGTTGCCACCTCTCTCTTGGGCACCTATATATGAGAGGTACGGAAAAAACACTCGACATGATTCAATCAATCTATTTATTTATCACAAAATGAAAAGACACAAATCCAATTAATAATAGTCTCGATGCGGACCATGAAAGTGAAACAACGACGGAAATACACGAACGATTAGGAGACTATCAAACTTGACCCTTACTTAATAAAGGATCTAACCTATCATCCATAATTGAGTCTCAGTGAACAATCGTCACTTTAAACTTCCTTCCTTCTTAATCACAATAATTCAAATATGATACCGACAGTAGCAATCTGACCTGATTCGAATATATCTCCTCTCCTATTCTCTTTCAAGCTAGAAAACTTCGACTGTATATAGTAAGTTAATTTAAATATCACGATTTTCTTCTTCCGAAGGGTTGGTTGTGAATAACGGTAATTGATAGCCCAAAGATTTCCCAAGAGGATTAGTTGAAGGATCGCGGATAGATCCGTCTCAAAGTGTCACACAAAATTGGAAGACTAATTTGTTACCCATGGATCCAAAATCATTTGGATTTTGAGTGCAAAGTTTTGGTATCAGTTAGACCAGGGATGGGCAATTATGTCGGCTCTCTCGGGGGCCACATTGTGGAAGCGGAGGATACCGAAAGGCCGCACTTTTTAAAAATGGATTGCACACGCTAAATTTGATCTCCGGATAGGTACAAATTGCACCATATAATCAATAAACATAAGTGAAATGAAATATTTACAATTTTATTCAGTTTATTTACTGTACAAATTTCATATCTATAGCTGTAAGTCCATTTAATTTGGAATCGGTTTAATGAGACAAATGTACTCTAACACACTTTTCTACAATTTTTTTTGAAATCAGGAGTGATGAGTTTGCTTGTTAAAATTCTTATCACAGTCTGCAAATTTATGCAAGCCAACTTGCAGCTACATTTACTTTTATTGATTTCCATGCAAAAAAACTTCACTCGCAAATATATGTTGACCCAAATATAGAGAACATTGTCTGTCTTTTATTTTTATGATTGTCTTTGCGGATCGCATGTAGAGCCCGCGGGCCGCTATCTGCTCACGTCTAAAATGAAGAGTAGCATTTTATCACACTACTCGCATTTTTATCTAACAAGCGGAGGGCACGACCAAGGAAATTAATTTGGGGTCAAGACTTTGGGTAGTAGTAGTACTCCTTTAGGTTCAACCCTCAATGTAATTCCGCCGAATGGCCAGTCAATTCGGAGAAAATAGCCTTCGAAATTCATGCTTAGCTTTTATACAATTAAATTTTAATTACCTCCAGCGATGTTTGGCGTGGTTGGTAGAGTACCTGTTTAGCACGCGACTGGCCAAGGTTCGAGTCGCGCGAACGATTTTTTTGTTTTATTTTTTAAATTCATTTAATTATTTTTACAATTACATGAATTTATTTAAAAAAGACTTATTAAATATTTTATATAATTATAAAACAATTAAATTAATAATATATAATATAAGATTTATACCTTTATTTTATTATACAATATTTTTTATAAATAATTATTATAATATATTATATTTCATATTATAAATATTATTTATATAATTACAGAAAGTATTTTCCTTTTTAAATACAAAAGAACTATCTAAAATATCATTTAGTATTTAATAAACCTTTTTTATGTACATTTATTTTATTGTAAAAATAATTAAAGGAATTTAAAAAATAAAACACACACACACAAAAAGACCGTTCGCACGACTCGAACCTTGGCCGGTCGCGTGGTAAACAGGTACTCTACCAACTACGCCATTGCGTTGCTGGAGGTAATTAAAATGTAATTGTATAAAAACTAAGGAAGAATTTCGAAGGCTATTTTCTCCGAATTGACTGGCCATTCTGCGGAATTACATTGAGGGTTGAACACCCTAAAGGATACTACTATTGCACAAAGTCTTGCCCCCAAATGAATTTCCTTAGTCGTGCCTTGTAAGTAACCCTTATAAGTTGATTGTGGATTTCGCATTCTTTCTCCTATACCGTGATATAAATGAGCTCTTTCTTTACATGTTAAAATGAAAATTAGTTATGGAATATTTTGAAATTTTGAAGACGCTGCATTATAAGCACGTGTATGAATTGCAATGTTTCATGAAAAATGGTTTATTTTTCTTTCTGAAAACATGTTCGGTGTTAAGTTCAGGCGCACCTTCATTTGATGGAGACAGCCTTAAGGTATCCGACTACTTGCGACAATTTTTTTTTATAATGGAGATATGGAGATTTTTTGTGGTTTTTAGATTTATTTAGTACATTTTAAGAAAAAAGGGAGGCTAAAATTAAGAAAAGAAAAATAAATTATTACTACTGAAATGGAAAAAATGGGTAAAAATTTACAAAAAGTTACATATACGAGGCACGCTCTCTACAAATAGTAAATGAACAAATTCTCAATTTTTCAATTTTGATGTATTACTTCGCTATTTCTTTTTGAAATGACCTTCAGGATAAGAGATATTTTAATTTTTATAAAAACTGGAGCACTTTATCTTAGTGGTTATATGAAATTGCTTAAAAAACAGTGATTGATAAATCTGAAGGTTAAAATACTTCTACTGTTATACAGAACATACACAAAAAATTTCTGCAAATTATTTTAAACACTTTTTGAGCAATCACTGTCCCGTTTGAGCTTTCCGAAAAAAACACACACACACACACATTTTGATTAAAAGGCATTTTAAAGTTTGACATCTTACGTAAAGTTATGACATCTGCTTTTACTAAAACACTTGTAGTTTTTGTTCCAGTGAATGGAAAATTTAAAAAATTGGTATTTTTATAAAGCTAATAAGATGGCCTATAAAATAAAATCATAAAAAGAAATTGTCAAATTTTTTTAAAAAATCGTGTTTTGGGGAATTGGATACTTTAAGAGATTGTTGGTAATCAAATAAGAGCTGTTGTGTTGAAGTTAAATGTTTTGTAAGGTACAGTGGAAATGTTTAACTATAACCTCACTATTTTTATAAATTTTTTAATTATTTATTTATTATAGTTTTAAATTATTAATTTTATTACACAAGTTTATGCATGAAAGGGGTATTTAGTGATTTGCTTAAAATGGATTGTTCACTGGTAATGTCATTGAACTTTCTTGACCAACTTCCGATTACAAAACATTTTTCCGTTTTAAAAGGTGGGGAGGAAAAAAAACTGGTCACGTATGATTATAGACTCCAAATCCCAATATTTTGAGTTATTTCATTCACATGACCTTATAATAATTCCGGGTTATATAATAGTTACATTTCTCCTCCCCCAGTTTCCGGCCCCGAGTTTTCACGTCTCGTTTAATTCAAATTCCCATTTTTGGTAACCGAATTCCTTCCGAAACATGAAACACCAAAAAAGATTGTTTCTGGCGTGTTCAGCATTCCAGTCACGTTTGATCTGGCCAGACTTATACGTCTGGATTCTCATTGGTATTCATCTCGGATCTTTAACCACAGGCTTGGAAGAAAAAAGTTCTTTTTTCTGTCTTTTTTTTTAAAGAAAAGAACGGTTTTCTTTTGCTCGCCACACGTTTAAATTTCAGTTGTGTTAGTCGAGTACTGTTGTCTTTTGCTTTGTGTATGCGTGTGGCCCATCCTTTTCTTTGTTGGGTTGCTCTGAAATTTTCTTTTTCCGCTTTCTCAGGTTTGTGTCGAAAACAAGTATCGGATGTAAATTTAGAACGTTCGATCGCGTCTGAGAGAGCTGCTGGTTCGATCAATTCCTAGACTTTCAAAGTGACAGTTTTTTTTAATTTTACTGCAAAACTTTTCTTTCGCCCTTTGTTTGGGAAATGAGATGTAGAGTAATGTGCAGTACTTCCCCCTCCCCTTTTTCAGATCATTCTTTTTTGTCGGGACGAAAGGTGTTATCGATCAACTATCCACTTTAACCCTTTCAGCACTGAAGAGTTGCTTAGCTGTATTAAAATCTGCATAACTTAAAACATGCATGAGGAACTAGATGAATAAAAATTGTGGGCTGGAAAAAACTCGTTTTCTTTTTTTCTTTTTTTCGAATTGATAACTTCGTCCAGTGTCATTTTCGTTTTATTGTTGGAGTAAATACATTGTATTATAGATTGATTAACATAAAACGTTCTTATGGAAATGCGGAAATTATCAACCCTTATTTTTATGATGCTGCTTCTTTATCTGGGTACATCGTTTAAACAAATAGGGTCGCAATGTTTTGAATTCTTTTGAACGATTACTTTTGAATTTTAATAGCTCTTTATGTTTTTCGAAAATGCAACTTATAAAGAAACGAGGTTTATTGTTTGTTATATAAATCGAAAATCGATAAACCTAGAGGCTTTATTCTAATCTGTTGCTGCTTTGTTAAGATAATCGAGCTGTTTCATATTTTAGTTTTTTTGTATAGGAAGAATTCGGGTCAAACCTCTTTGAATGACTCCAATTATTTATATATGCGTTGTGTTATTTAGATTTATATTTCGAAACCGAACAATGACATTTTTAACAGGAATTTTTAAATTTGAAGGACAAAGTGGAAAATTGGAATATTACAAATGCCCTAATTTTATACTAGGCCTCCTGGAAAAAAAACTGTGTTCTTGTTTTTAACATTTACTAAATAGTCTTCAGTTTTAGCGTTGGCTCTGGCTTAGAGCTACTTCGTGAATAACTCATTACTTTTTTAAAAAACACATATTTACTAATTGCACATATACTGTTATTTTAAACCACGACTTGCTCAAAATAGCTCTGTAAAAAAAAGTACTGCTTTTGAAGTATTCAAGGTACTTGGATAGACTTTTCGCGGGACATTAGATGCTTTGACTAGACTTTGTTCTGCTGCCAACTTAACAGTATATATATTCAAATGTTTTGATATTGTTTCAAAGGGAAAAATCTGCTGATATCTTAAAATTGTGTTTATTTTGAGAAGCTGTAGATTTAATCCAGAGGGGACACTTTCCCCCATATTAGTGCAATTTAAAATTGCTTTTATTGAATCTCCCCGATTTTAAGATGTATTTTTGTAGTTTTTCTCAGAATATGATGAATTTTGTGGGCTTAAAATTTCTTTAATGTTAAGTACTAGTGAATGAAGCCGTATGAACATGCAAAATATATGACTAATTACAAAGGATTGTTTTCTTGTTTTTCAATTTTTTATAAGACAAATTGATTTTGTTATTGCTTTACTTTTCCTTGCTGTGAATAATCTTTATTTGAGAAATTCAATGAAATCGATTTAATCCTATTAAATATTTCTTTTAAGAGATAGGCTTGTTTTATCTTGATTGATCTGATAAATGTGAACAACTTTAATTAATTACATGTTAAATTACCTCAGCACATCGATTTTTCTAAGTTAGAGAACCGCAATTGTTGGGAAAAAGGTTATATACTCTAATAATTTTCTTGTGTAACTCGTAATATTTATCTCATCCTACCACACTAGTTTTAGTTTAAATAAAAAAAAATAAAACGTTTCTATTTTTAAAAAAGAATAAAAAGGAAAAATTTTTTTTAATGTGAAAGAAAAATTGATCCTATCTTCTAAACTCCACCGTCGCTCTTTAGAATAGAAGCAGGTGAATACCCAAATGGGTTTATCTCATATAAATTCCCTAATACCTTACAGGGACTTAGGAGGGAAAACTAGATCTCCATCTTCTGGCAAAGCGCGGTGGTAAGAACCCATTTCTGTGTTGTGTAGTAGTTGTAGTGGATGGTATTTGCCTGGGATCACACCTCTACTCCTCCAACTTCGGGGGAAGAAAATTGACTGCCTTTGAAAAAAATATAAAGCAAAATATCTCCCCAAAGTTCAATATTGGATGAGGTAAGGGTATCCTCGGTTTTATTTATTCGACTTAGAAGGGAACTTTCACTTTGCCTCGCCACCTCGCCCCATCACCTTATAGATGTTTTCGGCGGTAGTGAGGAGATTTTGGGGGTAGGGATCTTATTTCTAAACTTCTGAAAAAAAAACAGCTTGGGAAAATTTTTAGTTTTCAGAAGGATTGTTAAAAGAAACTGTTCAAAGAACTTCCAATGATTTGATTATATTGTTGTGCTGTTTGATAAAGGGTGTACATTTTAACTATATTGTAACTATATCGTTGATTTTACCGCTACGTGAATTTTAATTCTAGACGGTCTCATAATAAATGTCGTCATGTTTTCTCCATTGAATTCAAAACTAAAGTTAAGATATGTTTGCGAAATTTAGATAAAATTTCAAGTTTGGTAATTGGGTAAAGATCAAATAGTAAAGTTCTTCAAAAAACTTCTCAAATTTTTAAAAAAGAATTTTTTTTTTAAATAACCGTAAAATCCGGCGTATAACGCGCACTTTGAACACAAAAATAAGATCGAAACTTAAGGGTGCGCGTTATACGCCGGCTATAAAAACGATAGCTTTAAAAATAACAAACGAGATGAGCTTTAAAAAAATTTTTTTTTACTTCTATATGTATCGAAATACCATTTGTTTTTGTTTTTAAAAAACGACTTCTAGAACTGCAACTCTTTTAGTTCGTAATAGAAGTATACTATTTGTTCAGAAGTCTGGGATTATACCTCGAATAAATGACTTCAAAACATAAGAGCAATGTATACTAATACTTCAGATTTCTTCGTTAAAAAGGGGGTGCGCTTTATACGGCGAATATACCTAAAAATTAAAAAAATCATCTCTTGAAAGTATAGGTGCGCGTTATACGCCGGATTTTACGGTACGCGTTTTTGTTCACTAATGTGCTTTATCATTGTTGGCAAATATGTATTTTTTAAAAGAAAGTTTATGCAAAAACCAAAAGTTGGCAACACCGAAGCGAATGAAGTGATTGGCTGGATACACGTGATTGCATTTATCATGTGACTGTGACGTCTGAGAAATTTAGCCTTTTGTACAAGCAACATTAAATATTCACATTATAGCAGACACTTCCAACCCTTTTTTATTTTAGTTTCTAAATTTCATTGGATCAGAAAAATAATGTACTTTATTTTGCTGTGGACTCCATTTTTTTCTACATTGCAATATGGAACAAAATGTACCCTGTTCATTTTTTCATTTGGTTGTCGTATTGTTCGGTGATCCCCTCCGTGATACAAAATGACGAGCTTCGGGTTAAAGAGGTAAAATACTGTTACAACGAAGTTCAATTCATATTTACCGCTTGTTTTTATGGCAACAAACTTTACAGTTATGACCGAAAAATGGTTGAAAACTGCTTTCGTCCAACGTGAAGAGTTTCCAGTATCTTCCAGTTGGATTCCAACTACGAAATTAAGAAAATGTATTTTTCATTTGCCTCAAAATGATGTTCTTGACTAATCTGCGTAAATTTGAAATTGTATTTCCTGCATAAATTTCTTACAGATAATTGAGTATTAAAATATAGAAATACTGGAAAGGAGAAATACATTAACGCCGAATTAAGACATAACAAATTAAAACAAAAACTGAACAATTTAAAGTCCGCCTCCCGGAAGCAAAAACTCATTGATAATAACTCCTGAATCTAGAAAATCCATTCATTCACTTGAGGAACGGAAGAGGCATTTGCCTTAATTTAACAGCAAATCAGATTTCCCTAACACTTCGCCGCTTATGACGTATTTTCTTACTTCTCGAATATCGTGTTAACACGGAAAACTGTCTCAACTGCTTTCAATCGAATCAAGCCGGTAATTGCTAAACGAGCTGGCTTTCATTGTATCTAAAAACTTGGCTTGGCATCATCCTGGAATTTAATGATCACGGGTGTACTTGGCGCTCCTGCTCGTCTGGAGACGAATCCTTGGCTTCTTGCCCACTGGGTGGTTCTTGAGGACGGAGCATTTTTAGGTCAGATGTATCATTCATGAAAAGACGTTGGGAAACTTTCCAAACCATTTAGCTCTTGGCACTCCAATGCTGCCATTTGCATGCAGTTGGCTTGTGTTTGCCTTCCATATTAGCATACGGAAGACCGCCTACTGGAGTGGCTAAAGGTCTCCGAATATTTACCTTTTTCGAATATGGGGTTCCACCGGAAAGATGATTTAAATCGTACCGATAGGTCAAAAAGTTGTTTCGATTTATTTTTGTGGCCATTGATGGGTTATGCTTGGATTGATGCCAAGATTCGTTTATAATCTGTGAAATTAGTCTTATGCGTTCTCTTGTAGAAAATATAAGCAATTATTATTTTTTATGACTAAAAAGGTAAGTGGTAAATAACAATGATCATAAGTTTTGAAACGCATAAAACTGATCAGTTGTCTAGGTTGCCAAATTTCTCGGAATACTGTTACAGTTGTAGTGTCTTGGGTTTCTCAGGAAGAGACTGATGCTTTACTCCTTTATTCAATCAGGAACACATTGGACGACTCGTGCACAAAAATTTACATACACTTAAAATTACATAAAAATTACACTTTATACGAAGTTTGGATTAAAAACAATAAATTTCTCGAGTTTGGGTAACTTTTAGAGAAAAAAAGGGGGCCAGGATGGCATCCACCACATCTGCCTTTGGTAGATACAAATCTCCACACTTAGCTCGCTGACGGAGCCTATCCTACTTCTCTTTTCGAGATATAATCACAGAATACCCATATCTTCACACTTAGCTCGCTGGTGGAACTTACCGACCTCTCTTTTCGAGGTACAATCACCGAACCCTCTCTGGTATGGTACTCGGCGGGCAGAGAACTTCGGATCAGTCCTCGTTACCACCTAGCGCTTAGAATGTTGTCTAAAGTTCGTTACAGAGTTATTAATTTTGTTACTGTTCACAATCACAACTAATTTCGAGTATATTTCATCAGTTTTTATGCTTGTGATGAAGTTACCACACATTGCGTAGAGCTATTTCTAAGGAGAATCTAATATTTGTCGTTGTATAATTTTCATAACATGAAGTCGGAAAATTTAATTTAATTTAAAAGCTGATTAGCAAACTTCTGATTATATTTATTGATTAAATAAAATTTCAAAGGCATACCCATAATTTCTCTCTTGTGGGACGGTCCAAACTTATACACACTCATCCTCGCATATTAAACGTAACCCTGGTAGCTTTAGGTTTATGGTCGCGAGCTTGTGGTTTGTGTGTCATGAGTTCGAGATCTAGTGCTACTGAAGACCCTCTGTTTAGAGGGGCTGATGCGTATTTATATCTGTCTAGAGTTAAAGTTCGAACATTGACGTGGTGTGGAAGTTGGGAGAGGGGGTGCCATCTCGGGTATTGCCCTTGTCACTTGACCATGGTTCAAAACTACGAGGTCCGTCTCCAATAGCAATCATGTTGATTTGTAGAGCTACGTTAATACACTCACTCATATTTTAACCCTTTATCTAACGACAGTAGTAGAAAAACCATTTTTACGTATACTCTGACGATATTTAGCAGGAATATTCTTTTAAATCCATTCTTCCAAGATATATGGCCGCTCGTTTTCTATGACGAGTGTTTTAGCGGAGAAGGCGAATAATTTTGTAGCAGAAATTGCGGTTTCAGCTGATTGCAAAGATTATCATTTTTTCCCCGAAAAAATAATTAATGTCAGAATTTAAATATCCTTTGTTTTTTGTTAATGAAGATTTTAGAAAACGATTTGACTATTTAGTTTAAGTGAACGGTGTATATAATTAATTTTACAGTGGAATATCTTTAATTAATTAATTAGCTCTAACGGATTGAATTTCCCAAAGTTGAGTATTTTGTTTATATATATATCCCTTAATTTTCAATGTAGCGATCCAAAAAAAAAAATACTGCATGAAAAAAAAACTGCAGTAAATCATAATGCGGTAGATAAAGGGTTAGCGTGCATCGTTTCCCTACACGGCGGGTCTTTCAAAGCTCTAATAAAGCTCGAGCTATGAAAGTAGCTAGACATTTGCTAACTTGACTCTATCGTCAACATTTCGCTGTTTTTCATTGAATCGCCATTATAATTTAAGAAATGGCATTGCTCGCGAATATTACAATTTTAACATAAAATAAATACAGCAGAAAGTAATATTAATGTATTACACTTTCAGATATAAATTACACTATTTTAAGCGTTCGTTACACAAAACTTTTAACAATATACTACTTTTGCTGTGCAGAGTTCAGCTTAGGAAAGTATTTTCAAAAATCGATCCTCAAGAGTTACGGGGAGCTCTATAAAGAAAAAAAAAATCCTTTTTTATCAGCTATTAGATCTAAACTCATTAAAAAGCTCTTTATCCTTCAATTTGTATTTTTTTAATTTTTCAGTTCACCCTTGCGAAGAACGGGTATACCAGCTAGTAAATCATAATGCGGTAGATAAAGGGTTAAACAATATTTTTAAGAAACAATTTTAGAGTAGTTAAAGGAATCAGATATATTATGCTTCAGAATTTCCTAAATATTTACCTGTTCTGAATTCAAAGACCCGAAAAGGTGTATAACAAAAATTTTTTTCCAATCTAAATATGAATGAAATAATTAAGGAGAGGGATAAAAGAAAACTAATCTTTTGTTGACGTATTTTTTCTTCAAATCCTGTTTTAGTTTTACTGTTCCATCTTTCGATCGCGTGTTTCCGAGAAAGATCTTGTATTCCATGCAGACAGACAAATGCATGATGGATGTTTTCTTTCTCTTTAAAAAAAAAAACTTTTTATTCCGGCGGAAGCTGCATCTCTGCTGTCCATCGAGATCGCATAAAAGATCGATTCAAATCTTCAGTTTCTGCGATTTCGCACGCACCCTGAGAACTCCATCCTGTGTTTTTCCTCCGCAATCCCTGCTGCTTCTTGAAATGATGATGACCGTCCCGCGATCACGCACGTCGGGTGCGTGCGCGTACACACGTTCTTTTCTCGTGAATCGTGGGAGTGCGTGACCTGCGAGGGAACTTCAATCCCGATGAAAGAAAGAAAAAAATTAAGAACGCCCTAATTTTTTGATGAAGAGAGAGTGGAAGTTTTTGTTGCGATACAGAGATATATTCATTGAAAATAAGCTATTGAATCGGTTTTCATTTATCTAGTTAGTTATAACATTTATTGGTCTTTCCAGGTATGAATGCGTTTGTGGCTAGGGAGTGAAGAATACGAGCCAAAATTAAATATTACATGATATATGTTGTTGTTACTTATGCCACCTGATCGACAGTAACATTAGGTCACGGCCCCCGAAACTCATCGTGGCAAGAGGCTGGATTTTTACGCCTTGAGCACCATGCAGGTGACCGTACGATTTTGCTCTGGTTCCACCCAGTTTTGAGGGAGAACACCCTGGGGGAGGTCAGGGGCCTTCCACCTCTCTTCCCCTTCCACCAACCTCATGAGAGGACTTGCGGCTCGACGGCTATTTACAGTACCCCTATGCCGTAAAGGCACTATATGTTTACAAACATCCATGTCTTCTCCGGGATTTAAACCCAGGACCTTACGGCACAGCAGTCAGCGTCACTAACCACTATACCGGATGGGCGGCTTACATGATATATGATTTTCCGTGTTCTTATATTACTGATGCGTGTGCGTGTTACGAAATATACTGAAATGACTTCGAAATAGACCTCCATATTTTATTCACCCTTAATTGATATTTGTGTATTCAAACGTAAAAACAGTTTTTGTACAATGGAATGTAGCTGCAGTAGCCCATTGGCTATGGAAACCACAATTATGAAATCGGTTTTCGAAAATTCAAGTCACTTTGCCGGATATACCGGATTCCAGTCGCGAGACCTCACTTTCGTCCAGGACCTCTATTTCGAAGCCTTCCAGTGAAAGAACTTGCAGGGGCTCCAAAATTGCGTCCCCCATGTATTTCGGGGCAGGGACAAGAATCTGAAATCGGTTTTAGAAAATTCCCGTAACTGCTGGATAATGCCAAACATCCACTTTAAACGCTCATGTAGTGCATGAGCTCGAGCCCTTGTGCCACTGAAGACTCGCCATGTAGAGGGGAAAATGTGTCAAAAAAATGTCAAATCTGCTGTAGTTCAGAGTCTTCCGTTGACGTGGCATGGTAGTTTTGAGTGGGATGTTAGCTCAAGTATTGTCATAGTCACTTGATTTTGGTTTAATGTTATGAGGCCCGTTGCCAATAATTCTCGTGTTGCTTCAGAGTACGACATTAATAAATTCTCACTTATTTAGACGATGTAATTTTCTGGAAATTATGTATTGTTGCACTTAAGTAAATTTGATATATGTGTATCTTTTCTTTTTAATCCCAGGGTAGATGCGATTAAAAAAAAAATCCCCTCTTGATTTTTTTTTAATAGCGAAGAATAGTTTTTAGTGAGCCATCTATTGTTTAGTTAACTAATAAACTGTACCTCGCCAATTTTCAAATGTCTGCTTTCACCAATAATGAACTCATTTTTGTAAATTACCTTAAACCAGCGGTAAATTCCTCTTATTGGAGTTAATAGATTAATTTGTTAGGTAATTAATAGCGGATAAAATAACCCGAAAGCAATTTATTTTTGTCAATCCATTGGTGTATAATTGTAATGAAGAATTCAAGAAAAAAATTGAAATGAAGTCCAGTTTGTTAAGAAATCAGAGACAGATGCGCGTCTGCCATGTTTATCTTTGGAAAACTGTTTGCTCTTAACAGGCGTGATTTAGATTCAAATAATTTTCCCACTTAAATTTATGCATAAGACAGTGGACGGCGAAAACGAAGATCGGCTTGAGACAGGAGAAAGAAAAATTCTACCATAAGACATACGAAATATGTTGCTTTACCTTTTATTAAAATTTGAATTAACTTCCAAAATTTTAATACTTGAAACCATGATTTATATATATATCCCCCTTGAAAAGTTCCTTTACAAAAATTTGTATGACTTTTTATCACATTTCTAATGTTCTTTGAATGAGGGAAGTGGTACAAAGGATCGGAGTATACCAGAAGGGAAATAAGAAAATATGGGAGAATAAATAAATATTTAACCTCCGGCTTCATTTTATTATACTTATAATGTTAAATATTACTTGACCTTTCTATGTGTTAAACGTTAGAAGTTCTTTTTAAAAAAAATAGCGCCTAATTGTTAATTTTAAACAACTACTGACATGAGTATTAAATATTTTTATTTCTCTGTTAAGAAACGAATTTCTGCATCTCGGGTATTGTATTAGTCTAACAATATCACGTTTATGTATTGATCAGTTTTTGGGGACATTTTTCTTTCTTTCGGTTTTAAATATGATACGGTAGTATCTATTCAAAATTAATTGACTTAAAATTTAAAAATGAATTGCAGTATAAGTCTGGTTGCAGTTGATAATTGCATACGAAACATGTGGCTTTGTTTGGCGATTGTTGAACCAAACAAACAAGTTTGCATCCTTACACCGTATATGTACAAAATAACCAGAAAGACGCGAAAGGGGTTTTTTTTTAATACGGTTTCCCCCCGTGGTCGGGGCGTACTGCACCAATCGATACTAATGCCTGGGGCTAAACGATGAGAACGTTTTGTTATTGTACCCCGAGGGACTCGTACATTATGACTGTGGAGAAAGATGATTCTCTTCGACGTCTTGGTTTTGGATGTCATAAAAAGTTCCCTCTTGCTATCTATCGTCGTACTGGTGCAAATGATTCAAGACTTTCTTTTTCTTTAACCTCAGGGGATCCTGGTGAAAGATCGGAAACATTCTAAAGTCTGTAATTTCATTAAACTTGACGACTATTGCGATCGTTATTGTAAATGCGTGAATTTCTCGGTGTAGTTTTAGGTTTAGAATTGTGGATAAAACTATATTTATGATCCCTAAAATCATTGATATTGGGTCGAGAGTGCTGTAACTGATTTTCAGAAATAAATCCTTTCGAGTTGTAGGTTTTAGTACTAGATTTCTCTTCAAAGATCTGTTATGGAATAGTAAAAGCTGTGCTGTGTGCCTTCTTAAGTTGAGCTTACATTGTATCTGATCATGAGATTGTTTTGTATTTTTCCTTTTAATGCATCAAATAGCAGATTGTGAACAAATAAGATTTTAATGAGATTTGTGGCCAATAACAGTGCGTTTTAAACTTTGGTGAAGCTTTGACTAAACCTAAGGACAGTTTTTGTAACAGAGCAGGCTTATAAGACTATAACCGTCGGTTTTGTTGTTCTTGGATTTATCGTTCCACAGTTAAAATTGTAGCCGCTGTAGCCAAGTAGTCATAGCCACTAACTTGTGTCCGCAGTGGCGTAACGTACTCCCCCGCATGGGGAGGGGGGTCCAGGTACTCTAGGGAGCCCAAAGCTTGACTGAAGCTAAGTACGTATTTGGGCTCCGTTGCGTGCGCCACTGTGTATCCGACGTTATTTTTGCTGAATTGTGGTTTCTAGTAATGTTGCGCCACTAAAGACCCTCCTTGTTAAAAGGGCTGGAACACATTAAATCTGTCGAAGCTCAAAATCCTCATGTATTCCTGTCATAGACGTTAGAAGAATGAGTTGCCAGTTCAGGTGTCACCCTTGTCTAGTAGCGCACACAGGAATTTTTCAAGGGGGTCGGGGTCCAGTGTCGAAAGTCCACCATTCTTGTATCCAGCTCCTTTTGATTTTGTCGATTTTAGTGAACAAAAAAGAGTAAAAAATTAACTATTGAATAAATAATTAGCATTATTTAAAAAATTAATCATTAATAAGAAATATTTAATTAAATTTTACGTACTATATACTTAGAATTATAATCAATCGAAGAAAAATCAAGGGCTTTAAGGGGGGCCGGACTTCTAGGACTCCCCCTTGTGTGTACCACTGCCCTTGTCACTTAACAGAGGTTCAAATTTACGAGGTTCTGTTACCTGTAGTCTTCGTGTGGCGACCGCAGTAGCTAGCAATCATAGTCACGAACTCGTGGCCGGCGTGTCATGAGTTCGAGCCTTATTGCCACGGAAACCCTGCCTTCTTGAGGGACTGATGCACGTTAAATCTGTTGAGTTGTAAAATCTCTAACGCCCTCTCGTTGGCGTGTTGTAGAAGTTAGGACAGGGGTGCCAACTCAAATGTGGTCCTCGTCACTTGGCCATGGTTCAAAATTATGAGATCTGTCTCCAATAGCCCTCTTGGGTGTAGTTAGTATAGGAGGGGGGGCACTTTGGATTTGGCGACTGCGCCAAGTGCCCCCTACACTTTAACAGCCCTCTTGTTGCTTCTTAATATGCCACGTTAATAAGCAACTGATCAATTCACAATGAAATACCTGGTACCAAGTCTTAATTTTTCTAACTTTGAAATTTTTAAAAATTTGAAACAATATTTCAATTTTGGCTTATTGAAATCGGATGTATCTGCATGTGTTGGGTTATTTACTAGCTTGGTAGTGAATGTCAAATTATTAGAGGAAGTGATTGTGGGGTGGGTGGGGGAATCGAGTATAATCTTTGAAGCATAAGGCGGAAAATATCGGCGAGAATTTATGCCGAAGGGGGAAAAAAAAGATTTTATTTTTTGTTTCAAAGTTTTCGTCTTGTTTCTTCCGTCACCCTGCCAAGTTACGTTTGAAAATCCAGAAATGGAAATTGAAATTTTCACTCTCCTTTTTCTTTTCCATCTACCGCTTTGCGAAACGCATTACCACACCCTTCCCATCAGTCTGTCTGTTAGATATATACACACGTTACTCGGCGTTGAATAGAGACGTCTCGGAAGAATATCTAAACTCTTTTCAAGTAAAAAAAAAGGCACACAGATATAAAATATTACTGGAGCAAAAGAGAATAGCATTGGATCCACCGGAACAGAATGAGTAGAACTGAGACTCTTCCTTTTTTTCCCCTTCTTTCTCCCTTTACGCGGGAAACCTGTTTTTGAAGACGTAGGAGGGGGAAAAAAAGTGATTTTTGGAAAAACAAATCGAAAACAACGTCTAAAAGAAAAAGTGGGAAGGGATGAGTGGTGGGAAATTGAAATTCCTTTTCGTAAAAACTGAAAAAAATTCCTTTTCCCTACTCCCTTCTCCAAAAAATGTGGAAATAAATCAAATCCGAGAGAAAAGGGAAATGTTTCCCCAAACCGTTCCAAAGGCGTGCGAGATGGGCAGTTTATATCACGCTTCTTCCGGGGGAGGGAGAGGATGCTTTCCATCCCTTGACCAGATAAACGTCATTCCGTCACCAAATGGGAGAAAAAAGACGATGGGGAAATTCCCTTTTTAAGGTGTGGGATGTTCTCAATTTGAAGTAAATTATCGATCGGGCTTGATATTTTCCTCCAATAAATAATATATCAATTTTGCATTGTAGTAATTTTTTTTTTTACCGAAGAATAGTAACCAAACTCATTTATTCTTGAGTTTGATTCTCCCTCTTTCCTCCACAAGAGACCTCCCCCATCCTGTAGAGGAGCTGATGCGCGTTAAATCTCTCGGGGCTCAATGACCACTTATTGGTGTGGTGTGGTTGTTAGGAGAGGGAGGTGCCAGCTCTCTCTCGCCACTTTGTTGCGACGTTGAGGTCGCAGAGAAGTTTAGGACTCCGAAAGAACAAACATTGTTATAAATATAACCAGTTTTGTTTGGTTCAATTTACTATTAATCGAAATTATAAACCGGGAGCCATCAGATTAATCAGCCATCTTACATTCTTAAGCAAAATAATTAAGCATTTAACTGAGTGTGATCCGATGGAAGAACACTCCTCAGATCTCTCCTAGGTCAACTATATTCCAGTCTTTCACCATATCTTCCGAAAGTCACTTCGGTGATCTCACTTTAATAGCAGCTTTTGGTGACAAACCTCGTAATTTTAATGACAAGGATGACACCTGAGATAGCATCTCTCTCCTAACTTCAACACCACACCAACGGGAAGAAATCTGAGCCTCGACATATTTAATGGGCATCGCCCTCCTCTGCACGGCGGGTCTTCAGCGGTACCAGGCTCGAACTCATGACACGCCATCCACGAGTCCGTTATATTCAGAAACAACTGTTTTGTTAGATTTTAATTTCGTGCGCAAATTGAGCTATTTAGATTTTATTGCAAATGTTTACATATGCAAAAAAATGGAAAAGCTATCTTAAATGATTTTTCTTTTTTAACTTTGAAAATTTTCAGTGTTATCGTTTTAAAATAAACGGTGGTCCATAGTTTTCCCATCACTGGTGAAGTAGATTCGTGCATGACTCAAAATAACTCTTAACATGAGAATAAGGGGTACTAGTCTTGTTTAATATTATTTATATGTGGAATCCTCGCTTCCCCACTCCATTAAAAAAAAACAAATTACAAATCAATCAATGTGAAATAACTGGTGGAGATAAGCTTCAGTACAGACGAAGTTGTAATCTCGTTGCTAGTGTAACACAATGTATTTTATTCATTACCCTGAAAGGAAACACGTGTCTCTCCGAGCTGTTTCTTTTCTCAACCCTTCTCTGTTTTGAATGAATGAATGACAAGCTACTGGTAGGGGCGAGTGCACATATTTAATCTAAAAATTAGGTCACCGTAGAGTAACTTTGTTCCAACATTATTAAGGGAGGTCTTTAAAAGCAATTAATAACCAACGCATTCGAGCAAGGGATCCCTCTTTGTCTTTTGGGTGATTAATGCTACAGTTCTTCCAGGATCATCGTTCACTTCGGGTTTTTTTTACCTCCGCGCATTTTTGCGACAGGAATAATGGAGCATGGAATCATCTTTTAAGTCTAATCATGTTTGTCATCGTGCGGAAACCATTAATCAGATTGGTGTATTCCATTCGAATTCCAAATTTTCGAACGAAGGGTAAACTCCTCTCCCCTCCCCTTTCCTTTCGATTTCATATTGGACCCGTCGCGCTTTTGTGGTAAAATCCGCGGAAGATCCTTCTTTCCACCCACCCGCGGATTTATCTTTGTTTGAATTTTATCTTCCTCCTCCTTTTCGTTGGTCAAGGAAATTGCAGACGATCCATTTTAAAAGGGGATGCAGACGTCGGCTCAACCTGTCAAAGCTGCTGTCACTCGACACTGAGAGTTGAGCCCCTTTTCCGATGGCTATTGCAGATGGGTGACTAGATCCCTCATTTTTTGAATAAATTTCCATCTGTTCTAGGGCTCGATTGAAAAATGTTTCATTGTCTTTAGCAATTAGAGGAAGAAAGCTAGCTACTGTGACGTTTTCCCGCCACACAGCTGAAAGTCGGCTTCCTTTTGTGGATAGGATAGCCGCGTATCTGTGTACACGTGCACCCTAAAAATATTGCGACGTTTTGTATTTCGTCATTGCCGGGGCAACCTTTGACATCTTGAGGAACCCCTACTCTGCCCACGAACCGGATGTAACTCAAGGATAAAGAGGCCAACCCGAAACCATAGAGAGGACAGAGAGAGAAGACGGTTTGAAGTGGCGGGAAAACGTCGACTACAAAAACTGAAAACATGTTAAGTTTATGAAAGGTGACTGACTACATGCTGAACCATGATTTTGAAAAAGCGATAAATGAATAACTTTGATATTCAGTATCACCTGGATAAGAATATACGTATAAAATTGTTTGTAAAATATCATTACTTTAGTAAATTATTTAAATGAAATTTCTTTGAGCAAAAATTAAGAAAGAATGACATATTTTCAAAACATTCTCCTCTTATGAAAAATGCTTCTAGAACAGGGTTAGCAAATAGTGACCAGGCAAGACAGTCAGAAAACCAAATAGAAAGTGTTCTCTGTGTTTGAGTCAACAAATATTTGTGAGCTATTTTTCTTGCAAGGAGATCAACAAGAGTAAATATAAATGCAAGTTGGCTAATATTAATTTGCACGTTGTAATAAGAAGTTAAAAAAGCAATATCTTACTCCTTGTTCCATAGGGTACATTTGTCTCATTAAACTGATTCTAAAATGAAATGTAATTACAGCTATAAATATAAAAACTTGGCACCACTGTAAACAAATTGAATTAAACTGTCATTGTTTTGTTTAAATTATTTATTGATTTTTTTTTTTTTGTACAGTTTATACTTTTTCTGAAATGCAAAGTTATAACTAATGAATGTAATCATTTTCAAAAAAGTTCCTACACTCTGGTGTCTTCCTTTTCACAATAGGGCCGCAAAGCCAAACAGTGCAAGCCAAACAGGGGTGGGGACACCTGTTTGCGCCCTGCTGATGAACCCCTCCCAAAAACAATGTAAACCCTCCCCAAACTTGGACTGCCCCCAAAACTCTTCCTTTTTTCGATTGATTATAATCCCATGTATAGGCCCAATGTTTTGAGTGGTAGCGTATCGCGCTTCACACAACAGGTCCGTTCTATTCCGCCTTGGCAAGGTCAACTCAACCCTTTTCATCCCTTCTAAATTGTCATAATAAGTACCAAGCATGCTTGGGACAAACTCTGGGGTCTCGCTCAAACTGACCACCTGATCGGACATCTGCTCTGCCCCCTCAGCGCCCAATGTTCACGTGTACGGGTTCCAGTATGCCGGGCCCTCATGGACTGTTGCGCCACTGATTTTTTTATAATCCCAATATAGTACGTATTTTTGTTATTAAAAATTTAAATTTTTATTAATAATGCTATTATTTATTCAAAAATACCTTTTACGGGTTTTTTTTCCCAAAAAATCGACAAAATAAAAAAAATATGTTGGGGGCGTATTGAACATGATACGAGAATGGTGGATTTTTCGCCCCTGCCCCCCCTTTGGGAGAAATTCCGTGGCCACTGTACACCCAAGTAAAATATTTTTAGAAAAAAAAATTTCAATTTTTTTCTTTTGGGGGAAAGTCCCTTTGAAAATGTGAATTTTCAAAAAATCGAGTTCAGACTTGTCAGGTCTTAGCTATACTAAAAAATTTTGAAATTTTTAAAAAAGGGTATTATACGAAACATTTTTCCAAAAGAAATTTTTTTTAAAAAATTTTTTGGCCAAAAAATACATTTGAATTTTTTTTTTAATTTTTGAAAAACTTTTTTATATTATTTTCTAATTCAAGTGACACTAATATCAAAAAATTATTCATTTACGCGATTATAAAGTAGGGTTTCCCAAACTGTGGAACCTTAATATGATTTAAGTTGTAAAAAGTAACTTTTTTCCGTTTTTTCAAATTTTTCTCAATAAAAATTTTTTCAAATTTCCGAAAACGCTATTCATTTTCAGGCCTTTCTCACAAAGTAATAAAATGTTGTTTTTTTTGACGTGAATTCCTCACTGGGAAAATTTCGCGAAAAATCTCTACATTATTAAGTTATTTCTCTCATGACGGCTACTTGTAAATTTGCATCTACCACAACTAAAGGAAATTGTTCCTTTCACACAAATGCTTTTCAAGTTCACAAAAATTTTGCCTTAGTCAATTCCTACTATCAGCTCACACTCTCTTTATATTTATCTTGATGAAATTTTCAATCGTTAATAAAATACATTTTAAAGCGCTCAATTGAGCTGAAATTTTATATACATGATTATTTTGGATGTCAATACAGTAAATTAATTATAATAAAATAATTATTAAAACTAATTATTCAACGAATTATACAAAAACAGCCACGTTGGCATCATTTTTGGCGACTTGTGTCAAAACTTGAAAGGTTTTTTTCTCACATTTTAAAGCCCTCATTTGAGCTGAAATTTTCTTTTCACTATTGTTTTGGGTAAAAATACGATAAATTAATTATAATTAATTAAAATTGTCTGAAATTAATTATTTAAAGTATTCCAGAAAACATCCACGTTGGTTTCATTTTTAGCGACTTGGATTAAAACTTGAAAAGATTTTGTTTTCTTACGTTTTAAAGCATTCAGTTGAACTGAAATTTTATATACACGATTGTTTTGGATGACAATACGATACTTTAATGATAATTAATAAAAATTAATTAACACTTAATGTTGCGATTCTGTCCTTTGTATATACATATTTATATTAATTGTAACTAATAAAAAGTAGTTAAACTAAAATTTTTCTTTATGATCTAAGGAGAATTGACTTAAATAATTTATATATATATATTGCTTGTTTTATAACTAAAAAAAAGGATCTCTATGTACCTTCGCCTTAAAAAAATTAGTGAAATTAATAGAACTGCTTGTGGGCTTAGAAATCTTATTTCTCCTTTCCTTTCCTTATTTGATTTTTCGACGAGTTACAAAATATATAATCTTTTTATTCTTTCGCGAATGAATTGAATCACATCTCCCTAGATACCAGGAATGAAAATTTGAAAAGCACCCCTCTGTGGAATTTTCTAAAATAGAAATTTTCTTTCTTTTTTTCTTTTTTTTTTATTCGAGCCAATCATATCGATGATCCGGATGAATCGATTTTCCAACCCCGGGGCGTGGTCTTTTACATTTAATAAGAAAACGCGAAAGAGAGGGAAGGGGGTGGATTTTGGAACGAGATGAGGTCTATTGTTATCGTGACACGAAATGAAAGGGTTATACGTTCCACACGACATTCTTTTATTTTCTTATCGAAAAGAGCTCTAAAAATAGAAGAAAAAAGAGTGGTTCGTTCTCGGTGATCTTGGGATTAAAAGCTCCCAGGATCACCCTCTCTTTCACAAGGCCTCTTTTCTTTTTCGAAAGAGTATTTCACTTTTGACACTTTGGAAAATACTTGTATAACATTCTTTGAAATAAATTTTTTTTCCTTTTAAAATTTTTATCGGAAGTTATAATTTAGCACCCTCTCTGGCATTGCATTTTAATCTTTGATGCCTCTGTTGAAGATCGCATTATATGTATATCGCGAGGTGATGGTTATACTGCTTTTTCAATTTCCCATTTTTTTAGACGTGGAGTGTGAAAAATTCGGCTCCACCCCCCTCCTTTTAAAGAGTGATTGAAATGTATGTTTCTGTGGTTGATAAGTATAGATGTTTTAAAGCCTTTTTTTTTTCTATTGTAAATTGTAGTTGTAATTCTATTTTTACTAAATGTAATTGTTATTTGGAAATATTTTTTTTGTACTACTTTTTTTTAAAGGAAGTTTTTCCATGTTCTGATCCCCTTATGTATTGCTCTTTATAAGCAAGGTCCTTTATGAATTGAACAGTTTTTTTTCTTTCAATTTTATTTTAAAAGGAATTTATAAGTTTAGCGGGGATGTCAAAGAATTGGACACAAAATTAAATTAAATTTTTCCTTTTCACGTAAAAAAGTGCTCCAATATTAGTATTATAATCTGACTTCATTGTCCTATAATAAACACTATTACATTACTCATTTACTCGTATATATGAATCCATTTATTTTTCAATTCCTACTATTAGCTAACTTCTCTCTCTGTATATATTTATTGTATATAGTATGATAAAATAAGATACAGAGTGAAAAAGTTGTATGACCTACAATGCCAAAGAAATATATATTTATCTTGTTCAAATTATCAATCGTTAATAAAATACTTCCAGTCAAGTTCAAATAAATTTTTTTAAACTTGTAGTGCGACACTTGATGTTAATACAGTTTTTTCAAATATTAATTCATTAATTAAATTAGCGGTTTTTGATGCCTTCTTGATTCGTCTCCATTGTTGAAACAATGTAACTGTTAAAACAAAGGCAAAAGTTGGCGTCGAAAACCTGCTTTTCAGCCAAACTAGCCTTACCGGGTGTGCATTGTTACAACAATGCAGATAAATCATGCTCTTTTTCAATTCCTACTTTAGTTCTCTCTCCCCTATATAATGTATATATTTATTCATTTTATATATATATCTTGATAAAATTTTCAATCGTTAATAAAATACTTTCTATTCATTCATTCAAAGTAGAAAAATTGACGTAATTATATATATATATAATTTAATTTTTCGTCGTCTATACCAAAATGAGCTTTCACTTCACATATTAAAGATAAAATTGTATATGAGAAGTTTTCAATTTCAAAACTTTATTATTACAACATCGCCATTTTTAATAGAGATAGACATTTTTCCAACTGAAAATGTGTTCACAGTTTAGTTCAGGCTCTCGTACTTTTGGAGAATAGAGACAATATCTAGAAATACTCATTTCATATTACCCATTGAATCTTTGTACATAATTCATAATTAACTCATTGAAAGACATTAATCGTGATTAACTTACCTGAAATCCCAACAGCACACATCCAATCAAAGTAGATTTCACATGTAATGTATTTATCAATGTTACCTTTCTTTTAAATGGTGCGCAAACTTGGTGCATTGATTCGATAACCATTGATTTAATAGAACTTTTATCACGCGTTAATAGTAACCGTATTTTGTGTGCTTTTGCAGGAAGATGCGAGTGACAACTTGGATTCGGGACCAAACCACTTCCAGCCAATGGTTGCAGTTCTGTGCGGTCACGGAAAACTGCTCAACAAATACCTGGACGAGAACAGACGATGGGTGACAGACAACGATCCCAAAGCTGTCTGTACCAAGGATAAACTCGAAATTCTTGAATACTGCAGAAAGGTGAGTACACTTCCCCTCTCTTTCGAGGAATATGCCCGTTTTTAAGTTTTTAACTGTTAAGTCATAAATGAAATAGTTCGCTAAAAATATAGGTTTTAGCAATTTTTTATCAATTAATTTTCCCAGCATTTTTTTTTCAACAAAAGTTTGCCTAACTTGAAAAATTTTTTATCTTGCGCATGAAATTTCCCCCGAAAAATTTCCCAAAAATTTTGTCTCCGATATGGGAAAAAAAAAAATTTTTATCTTTTCCGAAAAAAATTCGGGAAATTTTCTCCGATAGAAAAAGGGAAACCGGGAATAGTTTCTTTTCCCGGCTAAAAATTTTTGTGGGGGAAAAGATTTTCGGCGGGGCAAAGTAGGGTTTGCCCTTGCCCAAAGAACTAAAACCCGAGACAAATCTGGAAGTTTCTTATTATAGTTATAACTATATTCACTGAAAACTGGCTTGTGATTTTTTTTTAAATGAGGATCTGTTGGATAAAGTATGGTTTTCTCTCAAAGTATATTTGTAAATGAGGCAGTAACGCTTGGTAGATACGTTGTAGCTTGTTCGCTTCTGTGCTGAAAATGTATTGTGGCCGGAAAGATGGTTTGTAGGCAGAAATAAGGCAAAGTAGGGTTGACCTTGTCAACAGAACTAAGTGCCTCGAGACAAATCTGGAAGTTTCTTGGGTGATTATTTCTCAAAAGAAATACCATTCTTAAAATGTCTAGTTTTGTATTTTTTGGGGCGATGTGAAAAAAGCCCTTATAGTAAAACATTTGATAGTACGGGGTTTTTTTGTCATATTCTTATTGGATTATGGTTTTGGGGTGTTGTTAGGGAAATTTAAAACCCTTTTTTTAATGGTTTCCTCTAAAAAAATGTTTTTACTGCTGAGTTCTAGACTAAATTACGATTTATACACCGAAATACCTTTCTACATTTGAAACCAGTTTAACCACGAAACAATATGTAGGCTTTAGCTTGAATACTTAATGTGTGCAGAAATACATAAAATACCTGAGGAGCTTCTGATTTGATGGTATGGAATAAAAAATAACTTGGAAACATTTAAGAATATTTTGAATATTTTGTCGAATGGAATGTTTTATCCAAAAACTCATTTGATTTATTTTACCCTAAATGACAAAAAAAATTTTAAAATTTTTTTTTTTTTCAAATTCCAAATCACCGATTCAGCATGCTTTTTTTTTTAAGTATAAAAAAAGATTTTCCTACCTTTCCGATGCAATTTGCGAGGAGCGTTGATTGATAAAACGTTCATTCAAAATGTTACGACTTCGATCACCAACAAATTTTACTTTTTTAGAGAGTCATTGATAGTTCTCGAAAATCCATTTTCACAACTTCATCTTCGGGTCATTTCCAACAAATCGCCATTTCTTCTTTTTCCACTTACGCCCTGAAGACTGAAAATAGAAAAAAAAAAAATATTACACCTATTGAGAATTCCTCGTATCGAACGGGAAAGCTTTAAAAACTCCCGACACGTTTTCTCCCCCCCCCCCCTGCTGGGAATGGATAGAAACATCCGTATCGATAAAATCGAACAATTTGTACCGTAAACAAGCGCGAGGAAGATACTTTGTCATTGTGTGGAGGCAGAAAATTGCACCCGTTGTTGTTGTCGTCGTTCCTTATTCGCTTCGCACTTTCGTTCTGCTTTTATGGCGACTCATGTAGATTTAGAACTGCTGGAACTTGGAGAGAGATCTCTCTGGGCGAGATCGGCGACCATTTATCGATTTTGCAGTTTCCTTTTATTGCGGGATTGGATTGTCCCCTATTTTTTTTCCTTAGGGACTTCGAGATCATTATTTCTGTTTCTTTTGGAGACTGGATGCAGGTTTTTTGGGATAAGGTCGGATTGGCACACTTTCTTCTGTTGTTGTTGGTTATGTTGACAGAAAAACTCGAAACGCGAAAATTTTTCAAGAAGATATCGAAACATTGTCGCTGGGATGTTTTCTCTTCGCGTTGGTATAATGATGTTATTTGTTACTGGTGTCGTGAAATTTGTTTGGATATATATGTAGGGATTTGGTATTTTTATCGATTTTTCATCCAGTTTTTTGTGAGGAAGGGCAAGTGTATGGGTTCTAAATGACGAACTGAAAATTCGTTAACATTATATTTTGCCAGGTTTGATAAATATACTTACCACTAAATTTATCAATTTAATCTCTTTTCATCAGTCATCTTCATCTGTCTAATTTACAATTTACTTTACATATTGTAGTATTTCCAAACATATTTCATTAATTTGTTGTTTACTATGTATCTGATCAGTTATCATTAATTTCATGGGAAAATAATAAGTAATTTTGAATTTCATCGTCATCTAAAAATGCAAAATATTGTTACGAATTTTGTACAAAATAGTGTAAATAATTTGTAATTGGTTGTTTAATGCATTTAAAGTACTCTGTTATATTTAATTTATGTTAAAATTGTAATATTCGCAAGCAACTTCATCCCGTATGTTATAATGGACATTCAATGGGAACTTGCGAAATCTTGGCGATAGAGCCAAGTTAGCATCATTTTTGGCGACCATGTTGGCGAGTTCGGGGCTCTTTGGATTCTTCTGAAAATTAGTGGAAAAAATCCACTTATTTCACGATCTATGACGCAAGCGGATCTTTCTCGAAGATTCCACTAGAGCTATAAATAGGGAGACGCTAGCAAACTTAGTTTTGTTTTAACCAGCGATTAGTAGACTTGCCTTAACATTGATTACCGAATAGCTCGACTGTGCTTGTGAATAATTTTTTATATACGTGTATTTTAGACACTAATAATTGTTTCTGAGTGCTGTTGAAGGTGTGAAGACCTTCTGATATTTATTCTGCGAATTTTGCTGTTGAATCCTGTATTTCAAGGACTGTTTTCTGGACAATAAGTTCTCATCGCTCTTAAAGAACTGCCTTGTTCTTTGCGACTGATTTGCATAAAATCCTCGAACCCCGGTCAACCTAACAATATTTCTAATTCACTATTCCGTTTGAAGGTTGTAGTATTTACAAAATATATTTTTAAAAATTTCATGTGGGAAGAGGTAAAAGGAAGCAAAAGGTATATAAATGCCTTTCAGCTCGCAGTGGGTTGTGGTAAACATATTCCCACTTAAGAAAGTGTTATTAAAAATCAAAATAATTTTACCTAATACGCTGAATTTCTATTCTTAAATCAATCTCATCCCCAAAAATATTTTAATGTGCTATCACTAGATAAAAATAATCCGTTAAAGAGTTATCAGTTGAACGAAATTTAAATGAATTTTTATGAAAAAATTGCATAAATCCGAATATTTTTTTTAATTTAATTATTAAGAATTTTTTGCAAATAAGTGTAGGTTATCATGTTGGTGTACTTTCATGATCGAAAGAAAAAAATATTAGATTCCTTCATAGATTTCTTGTTCTATGGGTCGCATATTTAAATTTTAAACACGCATTGAAAGTGCAACTTGCTATTTGTTTAGGATTGGAGAGGAATTATTAATCCAAATAACCCTATCATCATTTTTTAACGTGTGCTTTATCGTACTCCAGAAATTATTCTCTAAAGTGGGCTTTTTATTAATTATAATATGGTTTGTCATTTTTTCCCCTACATTCCCCACATTGTCACAAAACATTTGAATAGGTTTTTCGATAAAAAAAATTTGTGTCCCCTCTCCATGTTTGAAAACTTCCGAGTTTTTTGATAAATTATTTTCCGAATGATATTTTATACTATGTATGCATTTTCTCATTACGAATTTATTTTACATGCGACTGCATTCCGAAGTCGGGTTTGTGGATTCTTTGAAAAGTGGAACGGAAGCGGGGATGCAAAAACCTTTAATATATCTGTAAAGTACTTTTCACAAACTACGTATGCATGAATGTCCCTCATAGATATATGAAACATCATAAACAGAAAGGAGTACGTACATTTTAAAGGAGAAAAGAACTTCGTAAATTTGAAGGTACATTTTCTTTTTGCATTATGCTCCTCCCACTGGTTTTGAAGGCAACTCCCACCAGAAAATTCGAAGTGCATCAACACAATCTTCCTTGTGTGGGGGGCTTCTCTGCCAAGTACGATCCTCAGAGCCGTTCGGTGGGGGGCGAGTGAGGGATTGGATTCTAAAAGCACCCGGGGGAGAGTGAAAGCGAAGGATTCTCTTCTTGGTGGGGTGAGCAATAAAATCCTCCGCTTCGATTGGGTAGCCCATCTTCCCGGAAGGGTGGATTAGATTCTGGGGGCATGCAGTCGAACTAATCGCCTGCGCCTCACAGAAGATATCCTTCTTTCTGGAAAAGGAAGGACTCTTCTAATGGAGGGGAACCTGATAACGAGCTTCTTGCCTTCCTGTGGTGATGATCGTATTGCTTCACGAGTAAAGAAGTTTGAAAGATATCTTCCCGCTGACTTTCCCAAGGCCCATCATCTCTTTAATTGCTGAAAGGCACTCTATGGAGTGCTGCATTCTAGTTGGTAAAAGACGTAGATTGGCTTTCTGTCTGTCTGAGACTTATTGATGGTGACTCGGCGGGTCTTCTGGTATAGGTGATGGTTTAATTTCCATAAACTGGATATGGAAATGCTTGGTTTTGTCGAAGGTGGGATGCCCATTACAGGTGTTGGGAAGATTTCAAATAATTTTTGTGAATTTATAAGGGGTACTCATTGATATAGGTTTGTCTTTTGTAAATGAATGTTGAATTGCAACTTTGTGTCTTTGGTACTTGCATTCTGAAAACCACCGAATTCTTGCTATTTGCGTAATCGAATTTGGTATAATAATGAATTGTAAAAAGGCGTTAATTTAAATTGAGAAATGAATTAGGGCATAAAAATTTATTGTCAGTCATATAAAGTGCAAACCTATTTCTTTTGTATTATACAAATGTCAGTTCAAATATATACGAATGGTGCATTATTTGTGTGTCAGCCCATTCTTCATGTATCTGATTATTCTCACTCTTTTGTGTGTTTTATATAATTGTATTAATCATTTTAATGTTATTTCTGACGTTCGTATTTTTTTATCAAACATTTCAAATTTTAATTGAATTTTGTAGTAGTTCATATCTGTGATATGCATGTATCTAATAATTGGGCAATTTATTTAAAATTTTGGAATTCCCAGACTTAAAAAAGAGATATTCCATTATGTATTTAATTCTTTTTGTGAACGCAGATTTAATAAATAAATAAATAAATAAAAGTGTTGGATCTTCTTGAAGTTGGTAAAAAATATTATAATATTTCCCCTTTCCACCAAAACAAGGCACACCCGTGTTAACGAGTCGTGGTACCTCTGAAGACCTGCCATGTGGAGGGTGGCGCGCGTTAAATCTGTCGAGGCTCGTGTTGGCGTGGTGTGGAAGTTAGGAGAGGGGTTGTTTGCTCAGACGTGATCCACATACCCTTACCATGGTTCTGAATTTCGAAGTTTGTTGTTGTTAGCAGTGGTGTAGCTTCAACATGCGACATTAATAAACTATAAAAAATTAAGCCACAGAAACGGTCCTTACTTAACCCATGTAAAATAATAACATTGATGTCAAAAATCCTTCCTCCTAAAAAGACCTTTTTAAACCATTTAGTTTCTTATTATATCCTAAAAATACTGGTGAGGCAGGAAATATTCTTAACTTTCATAAGAGCATGTTCTTTCTTTTCTTTTTTTCTTTGTACACTGACAATCGTAATGCGACCTTTTTTCTCTGAACGGATCGGTTTCTTTCTCCCAAAAACCAGACATAAAATGCTCTACACATCTTTAAAGTATCGTGCTTTCTTTCTCCCTTTCTTTTATAATAGTACCTGCCTTTTTTTCTGTTTCTTTTCCCTTAGAATTGTTTATCTATATATTCCCAATTCTGTCGTGTCGTTCCTGTAATTTCAAAATCTTTTTCGGAGCAATATTCTTGCAAGTTTTTCAAATTTTCCCCCTTAGAATTTTTTCTTTTTTCATATATTGTAGAGTTGTTGCTTTCTGAATTCTATAATATCTTCAAAATCGCGTTATGTTACCCTGCCTTTTTTTGTTTTGTTTTTGTTTTCTGAAATACAATAACTTCCGCTTTCTAGTTGAGTGCAGCAATAACGCTCAATGCCCTCTTTTCTTGATATTTTTTTTATCGGTATTCTTTCTTTTTAACCCATTCGTCTTGCGTTTCTTAGGGGTACATTTTCGTGTTATTAAATTTTTCAGTTTTGGTAGAAAAGGTCAACCGTGAAGGTCAAGTTGGCGAAGGAGGCGTTCACTCTCGCATGAATAAGTCGAGCCCCGTATTACTTTTAAAATGGAGCTCCAAACGATTACTTTTTGAGAAGATTATTTTAAAAATTTGTTGCGGGTGTTGTATCGAATTGTTTTGTTTTATATTAGTCGGGAGCATTTTATGTCCGAAAGGAAAGTGTTTAAAAGTTAGAAAGTGTTGAAAAACTTTTATTCTGCAGGGCAGTGGCGTAACGGAGAACATTTGGGCCCTCCTGCAGAGTCAGGTTTTAGACCTCTTAGTTGGATTTTACAAAGGGTGGGTACTTGGTGGCAGTCAGGCTTTGGGTCCCTTAGAACCCTGGGCTCCCGCAGTGTGGTGGTGTACGTTACGCCACTGCTGCAGGGAATGAGATATAAAATTGTTTGCAAATTTATTACAAAAAAACTCGTGTGCAAATATTTTTACCTAGGCCGGGTGGGTGGCGTAGTTGGTCAGGCGCTGGTCTCACACCTAAGATTGCGGGTTCGACCCCGGCCCAGTGGTATAGGTATCGGATCGTGGCTTGCCTTGTCACGAGTTCGAGCCCAGTACCACTAAAGACCCGCCGTGTAGGGCAGCGATGCACGTTAAATCTGTCGAGGCTGAAACGTCCTCCCGTTGGTGGTGTGGTAGTTAGGAGAGGGGGGTTCCAGCTCAGGTGTCGTCCACGTCACTTGACCATGGTTCAAAATTACGTGGTCCGTCGCCAAAAGCCCTCGTGTAGCTGAACAGTGCGACGTTAATATTCAATCAATCAATCGACCCCGTCCCAAGTCGGTGGATTTTTATGACAGCGTCCTTGTCGTATGATTACGCGGCATATTAAAGATCCCTAGAGCGCTTATTTGGCTTGGGTGCTCTGAGGAAAAAATTTCTTGTAAAATTTCACATCGTCAGAGGTCATGTTCTTCCCTCTGGGGAGGAAATTAGGTGTCAAAATTACATTGTGGCAGTTGGTACATACCTATATGGTGCTGCATTAAAAAGTGATGCCACCTCCTGGATAATAGACCAAGTCTGTAATGGTAAAAATACCAATCCATACCTCCATTTGAAATTTTTTTTTAAAAATATTTTTGCCTAGAATTATTCAGTAGTAGCAAAACTTTTGATAAAATTTGTCAATCCACTTAAAATGTCAGAGCGTTAAAATTATAATTATTCCAATCGATGTAAACGAGTGGAATAATTAAATTACTCGAATCGAGCGGTCATAGTTGTGCCCACCGTGTTGATGGGCAGTTACAGGTTAAATCTGTTGAGGATCAAATTTCTCACTTAGCGTGGTGTTAGAATTCTCATGAGTTAAAAGGGTTAGAATGTGTGGAGATTTGCCGTCAGAAGCCCTTGTGTGACTTTTAAGTGTGATATTAAAAAAAAAACAATCCTTATATATCGATATTGAAAAATATTTTATCCTCAATAAAATTTGTAATGCAATTTTTATGCCAATTATTGTAGGCGAAATGTTTTTTTAAAAAAAAAAGTATTGTATTTTATCTATTGAAACTCTTTATTTTAGTATTCATTACAATTTTATTTTGCTTCTGATTTATATAAATATCCACTCTGAATTCCTGTTCCTCAGTGTTGTAATACTTCAAAATCTGCATATCTAAGACAATTTTATACAGTACCTGCAAACAATTTTGAAAAACTTTTCCTAACAAGTGCTTGTTTTTAACTGACTTTCAAGTAACACGAAGCTCGATACATGTTCTTGTGCACTGTCAGATTTTTGTATTAAATTATGAGTTGAATGAGTGCTGTTTTTTGGGGGAGATTCAGATTCTCTGCCTGTCATATGTAACTGAAAATTACTATGTTTCCTACCACTCAATAAATACAGTGATTTTCAAAATAATATTGCTACATATGTTCTTAAATATTCTAATTTTCACCTTTTGACGAATTCGTACAAGTATTTCAAAAGGAATACAATGAAAATTAACTGTCTCATACCCATTTTTTAATCTTGTTTTTCTTTTCTCTCTCACTTTTTTCGAAACAAAGATTTACTACTCAAATCTATCATTCTGTGATTTCTGAAATCAATGTCCTATAAAATTTTAAACATGTTAAATAATGCTAAAGTATATTTTTAAAAAAATACCTCTGTTATTAATATTTAAAATCAATGTATAAAAGCTAAAAATGAGTTTTGATTTTCAAAAAAAATTCAAATTGTGTTCTCCTAAATGTTCTCGAACCCCAAGTGGTTGTTTCCTTCCTACTTTAGAATTTCTTCATAATTACACTTCAGAATTTATAACTAATGAACATCTACATTGAATTTTTAAAATTTACTTCCAAAAACCCCCCAAAAGAGATTGTTGCTTTTTAAATTTTATTTTTAAATTGCGATCGCTTTCTTGGAGAAAAGTTTTGAACACTCCGGTGCTTATGATTGATTATAATTAGAACGAACCAAACTTATTGCTTATAATAAAAAGTCATCATGAAAGCCGCAAAAATGGATCGATGTTAATTACTTTACACCTCACTTTCTCTTTATTAGCACCGTCTCGAGTGCTTTTGAGCGAATGGCTCCAACTTAACATTTTTTTTTAACTCTAAAGGTGAAAAAAATTAAAACTGTGAATAATTTCTGTATTGTTAATCAGTTAGGGTCCCTTTTTTCAAGTCCAGGGGGTTGAGAGAAAGAAAAAAAGGTGATTAGATTCTCTTGTTATTCATTACTCGGTGGCGTAATTTATCCATCATTTTTTTAAAGCCAGGAGTTGAGAAACATTGCTCATCAGAACTTCGCTCATTAAAATGTAATTTCATATTATATTCGCGGCTTTTAATGAGTTCTGTGCGTTTTATCATGAATTAATGAGCCCCTTTTCTCGATGCACTGTGTCTTTTAATTTCTTGGCGAAACGCGAATTGGTAACCCAATTATGTTCGAGCGAATAATTTCCTTCAGGTGTTTCTTGTTTGAACCTGCACGTGTTTTGCCATTCGAAATTCCTGACGCAGAGTTTGCGCCACGTCTTGATGGATGGGTTTGAAAATTTGTTAAAATTACTAATGGAGGGGGGAAATTTATGCAAAATAACAATATCCGTTCTTTTCAAAGGAATTACCTCTTTTGTCCCGGCGATCATCGTGCGTGTAACATCCTCTAAACAGATTTTTCACTACTTGCCATGTTCTTTACTTGGTTGTGGATTTATAAGTTCACTCATGAATTAGCCTGACTGTTACAAGCTGGCTTAGGCTCAAGTAGAAGGTGGTAGCCGAATAAACATGGTCGCGAATTCGTGTTCGGCGTTCTTTTTGTCGAGTCGCGGGTTCGTGTCCTGGTGTCACTGAAGACCCACCGTATAAAAAGGGGCTGTACTCGTAAGGCTGTTTTCGGCTAATGTTAAAGAGTTAAATTCCGGGAAATTTTTTTTCAAAAAATTTAAAAGGGACCCCAAACATTAATAATTTTTATTTTTGGCTTTCCCATCCTGTAAAAGAATCACTTATTTTTTTCAAACTACCCCATTTTTTTTCCGAGTTGACTTTTTTTTTATAAAAATGGCCGTTTCCCCATACCATAACGCGGGAAAAAAATTTCCCTTTTTCAAAATTAAAAAAAAAACTAATTATTTAGAAATATTTTTTAAAAATTTTTAAAAACACCCATATTATTTAAAAAAATACATGAGTTAGAATGTCAAAATTTTTAAAAATTTTTAGGATTTTTTCTGTCCCAAAAAAGTACTCCGCGTTAAGTTCACGTTTCCGCATATGACGAAAAAAAACACATCTTTTTCCGACCCAAAAACATTTTTAAAGGCGTGGAATCCCCCGTACCGAAATTTTTGATTCAAAATTTCAAAAGCTTTTTCGCCAAAATATCATACGACTTCAAAAGATGACGCTAATGAACAATTAATCAGGCTTAAGTCGGTGAATGAAAAAAATTGTTTCAAATCTGTTTTGCTTTGCACATTCTCATAGTTGCCCGCAAAATGGGTTGTGACATTTGGGAAAATTGTGGGTAGCTTGAGAGTTGAGAAATTCAATTACTGATTTATTTCGTCCACAGCTATTAATTGCAGTATGTACATTTGGTTACAAGTTATTCAAACTATTGACTATTTCCATTCTACAAAATGTTATTTATGAAGGAGGAGGCAAACACAACCGTTCTTTCCAGTGTTTCAAAACGGACTTTCTTTTCACCCTGTAGGGGGCGTCGCCTTTTACACCTCGTATTTCTCTCGGAGTTCCGACTCATAGGTGGAGTGGTGTTTTCTCATGGCTATAGGTTGTTGGTGCGATGTCAGATGAAAGGACCCCGCAATATTTTAGGGATGCATGTGTGGGCTTGGACGGTGTAATGACTTAGGGAAGCCGATTTTGCTGCTGCGAGGCGGAAAATGTTACTAGGGTGAAACTAGCGTGTTATTGTGATGTTTAGAGAGTTTTAATGCGCTGACACTTATAATAAATATTATTATTATTATTATATTAATAAATTTTGTGATGTACATTTTCATAATAAAAGGAATTTTCTTGGAGTGTAAATACTGTAGGCGAGGAAAAGAATTGTGTATAGATGGAATTGAAATGTGTGCCACTTTTTATGGGGAACTGTTACTCTCTAAAGAAAAAGTAAAATTTTGAAAATTTCCTTTGGATTATAATTGGTTTTAATAAGTTTAGCTTAGGTTGGTTTTGCGTGTGTTTAATTACATCTCTGTTTAATTGTTTAGTCATTCAGCGAGAGAGTAATGAGTTATTTTTAAGAACTTGTCATTTTTATGTACTGGTAGGGTTTAATATATTTGTTAGCTTATTAATTACTTTTAATGTTACATAATTTATGCATTAAAAATATATCTCTGTAGTAAAACTATAGGGACATGTACTTGTAAAAGTAAAGTCAATAGCTAATAAGAAATTATTATTTATTTATTTATTTGTTGTTGTTGAGGAAGAGAAATGTGTTAGAGCATATTTCCAAAAAAAGGGAGGGGGATTCTTTTTTTCGTAAAAGTGTATGAGTGTTTCGTATCGCCTCCCTTTCTGTCAAATTTCACCATTGCTAAAATGTTTTCATCAATAGAAAACTTGTCGAACATCGAAAAATTTTTCAGTCATTTCTCTTTCCCCTTTGGGATACGAAATTTTTAAATTTCCCAGTTGGGAAAATCCCTTTTTCAAAAAATAAACATCCATTTGCAGTTTCAAATTTTCACGCAAAATTACGCTATTTCATTTGAGTGACTCATCCCGGAAAGCAGAAAAAAAGTTAAATTTAAACGATTTTTTTTCAAAGTATCGAACTCAGAGCTTCCCCTCCCCCCTCTAAACCCTTGAAAAAAAGGAAAAAATCGCCTTTTTAAAAAATCGTCGCCCCATTTCGTTTTCGGATTTTAATTTAAGCCGGGGGACGCGTGAAGTTTATTGAAATCGGGTTGCCAAACGATTCTAATTAAGAACGCTCTCCATGATGGATGGCATTCCCCTTAAGGAGGGGGTGCTATTTTTCTTCGCGTGGGGTTGGGGGGTTCTGACAGCAGTTGTGTCTCGTGAAACAATCGCATTTACATGGAGAGGAGGAATTTTCCGACTGTAACTTAATCCTTTTCCATTGTAAAATAAAAAAGCCCGGGATGGTTTAAACCCCCAAAAACCGCTTTTTTGTTTCTTTTCCCAACATTTTATTCATTTAATCACCGGAAAGAGAGATTTCCTTTCCCCCGTCTTGTGTGCGGTCCTTTAAATAATTCCCCATTGTGATTGTTTGCCATTTTGAGGTCGAGATTGGAATTAATCATTTTTTTAAAATGGCGGACTCTAGGAAATCTTTCTCCTCCTCTTTCCACAACCCTATTTGTGTTTGTAAAGTAACGTTCCTTTTAAATTTTTCTTTTTTTTTAAGCATTTGCTTTAAATCGAAGTGGGCCAAAAAAAATTTATCGTTTTTTTTTTTTATTTTTTAAAAACAAATTTCTGATGTAGTTTTGTTTATTAAATCCATCCATCTGCGTTTTTGTGGAAAATTTCTGTGTTCACTTTTCTGTTTTCTTTTATACTAAATGAAACAAATCAAACATTGTTACTTGTGTTTTAATGAAAAAATGTGCAACTCAATATAAGTTTTATTATAAAATCCTATTTATGTGGAATAGATCAATTGATGTGGTTTATGTACAAAGTTATCCATAGGTCTAATGGAATATTTTTTTTTTATTTCTAATGGGGCTGGGGATTGATGTTTTTTCCATTGTTGTAATTCCCGAAAACTGATTTTCTTTTTTTGCGGCACCTCAGGGGGAAAACCAATCGCAGCAGTAATTTTGACGCCCGTTTCCCCCCCAGAGGGTGGCCGCGGACCTAGTGGTCAAGGGGGATGGATCGTGACTGGCATCTAGAGTTTGAACCCAGTATCACTAAAGGCCTGTAGGGGTGATCCCTTAAAACTGTCAGAGCTCAAACGTCCCTGTTGGTGTGTGTGGTAGAGGGAAGGGGCCAGTCAGGGGTCGTCTTCCCTCACTTGACCATGGTTCAAAATTTCGAGGTCCGTTTCAAAAAACCCTCGTGCAGTTGAAAGTGGACAATATTCCTCCCCTCCCCCCCAGGGGCGCACCTGAGCTCTGACGATGCGAACCGAACGTATCAAATGGAATATTACATCACTAAATTTGAAGGGGAAAAAATTATGGGAAATTGTTATATATCATCGTTTTATTGAAAAATGCATGAGTAATTGTCTTTATATCAAAAGTAACAAAAAACCCGACCTTGTACGGGGCCAATTGATTTTTGAAATTCCTTTTTTTTTCGGAGTTACAAACGGATTGAAATAATTATCGGAGTTTTCTTAAAATTTCTCCCCCTTTTTCGTAAAACATGGATAAACCCATTCTAAGTTTATATATTTCAAAAATTTTTGTTGAGCCTCGTACAGGGTCAGCTAATACAAAAATATTATTACAATAGAAGCATTTTTCCCAAAAGGAGAATATTTTGAATATGGGTCATTCTATGTTCATTTTTTGGTCAAAATAGTGTACTTAAATAATTTTTTATTGTAATACTATTCCTAAAACAATTTTATATACATTTTCTAAGTGACACTAAATATCATAAATATTATCCATTTATACGCTTTTGCAAAATCACGTTTCCGAACGTAGTCGGATACCTTAATCTGTTGGTTGATAAAAAATTATCCAATCCCATGGGATGGAGCATATCTAGTGCAATTTGAATAGCTTATACTAAGCTTTTTTTTCTTCTGTTATTCATTCCAAAAGCTCTCGTGTAGCTGAACAGTGCGACGTTAATATTCACTCACTCTGTTATTTGTTACATTTATAAATTTTGTTAGGGGGCTGGATTTTTATAAGGTGAAATCAATGGTATAGGGACAACCAGAAATGTTTTAGGTTGAATATCTAACAGTACCACAAGGTGAGCAGAGAATATTTTTAATTTTATTTCCTTTTAAGTATGATAAAGAGGTCTGAGGAAGTTGAGCGTTTGCTGGCTTGCAATTTAATGTTAACTGTAGTCGGTAACTGTTTCGTTTGATTTTTACAATTGAAAGCTGTTCAAGTTTGTATTCCGATCATTAAGAAGTTGTTCTGAAAACATGCATTTCAGCAGTGGCTTAACGGAGAACATTTATGGCCCCCCTGCAAAGTCAGGTTTCGAACCCCCAAGTTGGATTTTACAAAAGGCAGGTACTTGGCGGCAGTCAGGCTTTGGGGTCCTCCGCAATGCGGGGTGTACGTTACGCATTTAAAGAATGAATGGATGTGCGGGGTAGGAACTCGGCATAATTTCCTTCAAAAGTTGCCAATTGTCGGTTTTGAACTGGAGATTCATTTTATATATTTTGACGCATTTGTAAAACCTGTATACACGCAGTGTACAATTAAAAAAAAATACTGTAGCTATATTCCAGAGATGTCTTTAAGACTTCTTGGGGCCCTGGGCCCCTTATACAAAAAGCCCTCAAAAGTAGATAGTATACTCGTATAAATGACAACTCATAACAAATAAATGTGCATGACTCAAAATCTCAAACCTAGGCACAAATAGACTGTCCCCTCCACTTCGGTTAAATAAGTAATAATAGGCACAGATATTAAGCCGACTCTCATGATATAATAAAGCAGTCTTGCTAATGTTGCCAGTTGTCATATAGTATCCGCCCCAAGTGTGTGGAGAGATAGTCCGTTTTGAAATACTGGCCTCCTCCTCCTTCTCAAATAACATATTATGTAGAATGGAAATAGTCAATAGTCAACTCATCAATTTTTCCAAACGTGTGTATCAATGTCATCCGTGTCCCATAATCTGTTCCATCAGATGGATTATCAAAACATTGTTTGCATGGGTATAAAAACATTTTCTTTCATTTCTCTAGAAAAAAAATAAAGGGGAGAAAAAAAAAATAGTCAACAAGTATCTTGGGAGATGAATCCAAATGATTCACACCCGGCGTAAAAACGACACCGGGAAATAAATTCTCATTTTATGCGCGGTTTTCGGCGAAACAAAAGTCGTAAAGCAGCCGCCTCATCGATCATGTTGCTTTTTTGCATGATAATTGGAATCTCGTGCTGAGTTACGGCCCTAGGAACAAAAGCTGTAAAAGGGCCCCGTGCGCGCCCTGGCAAAAATGGATCGATGTGGCCACGTATCGATTGGAAATTGGTATAAATATTTCCCAGAATAGCCACGGGGAAGGTCTTGGAACGAATATGATGTATCTCCTCACACAGTGTGGGGCGCGCGGCTCATCTGATAGAGATGAACTTTGTATGGGAGGAGGAGGGATTTTTGATGCTGTAATGGGGGTTATTTTGCTCGGGGAGAACTGGAATAGATTTGTCTGGATTGGGTTTCGATGCTACTTCGAGTTGTATTCTCCTGGCATTCGATCATAATTTGAAATAGCAGAAATGAGCTTCGCTCTGGTCTTACTCCTGTTCCGGTATGGTGATTTGTTTGCATTGCCGTCTTGTTATATTGATGAATGTGAACAAGAATATATATAGGATAGTTTTATGAAATTCAACTCGTGGAGGAAAACAATATTAGAATTCTGTAGCATATTAGAGTGTAGAATGATATTTGAGCGGTTGGAAAATTTGAATTCCTAAGTTTCCAAATGTCTTCGAGCTTAATAAAGGTGGCTGCAGTATCCTAATGGTCATGATCTCGTACTCGTGCCCTGGGTTATCGAGTCGCGGGTTCGAAACCTTGTGAAGCTCTGCCCTTCTCCACAGTCTTCGCGTTGGAAATTCGAAGAATGGCGTGCAGTCTTGGGTGTCGTGCTCGTCACTTTGTGATACCCCATGGGCTGGGGGGTATCCTCTCTTCATCATCCACGCGACCTATGTTTGAGGGAATGAAAGATTGACCACTAATACCATCCATAATTAAAATTAGTTTATTATGATCTCAATTTATATTTAGAAAAACAACACTTGTCTAGGAGGCTTATGATCAGGAGTGATGAGACCCAAGTTGTTATTCTAACAAATAGTGCAATAAACCACGAATCTATATCTATAGATGATTTCCTAACTTACTAGAATCCGCTCTAGTATTAAAGCTTAATCTAAATTGTCTTACCGCTATTTCTCGGCGAAGAGCTACAGTCCACTTATCGTCAATATATTCTTCGATCCAACGTGATCCGGCTAAGGGATAATCTTCTGGTCTCGGATCCACTTAGAAATCAACTTCACTGGCACTATTAGACCGATTCATAAAACTCTCTTAGACTCTTCTCCTAGAACTTCACCTAGAGCTTTTAGCACTCCACGCGAATACTAACGCTCCAAAATATATACCATTCCTAATCTGCATAACCGCGTTCTCTTCTAGGGTTGGTTGGAAAGAATTGCCATTCTGGCCCCAAAGATATCCCAAGAGGATTATTAATAGAAGTACCAACAAAGCCCCGTCACAACTTGACCGTGGTTCTAAATGACGAATAATTATTAAAATAATAATAAAGTTATTTATTTACAGATTACTCTTATTTAGATTTATGAATATTTTTATATTCTACGAATTGGTTTATCGGGTTCTTTCAACAATATTCCAAATAAAATTAATAGAAATGATTCAAATAAACTTTTCGTGCTGTTAATTTAAAATAAAAAAAAATATGCAATATAAAATTTGCTAAAATCAAAGCATTCCTTTCTGACTTCGAGAAAGATTAAATCGAAACTAAAAACATTTTGTTTATTCAGGAATTTGCCTAGATGAAAAAGTAATGGCGTAACTAATTCCTCGCTCTTTTGAAAGCTCATTTTAAAAACTCGAAGATTTAAAAAAAAAAGACTGTCTCTTTGATAGGTGTGTAAGTATTCGTAGTCATTATTTGGTTTTGGGGTGTAACGCGAATCGCAGTATGCTTTGAAAGATTTAAAACTATCGTGTATTTTTAACTTGCATAATATATTTAAAGTCTCCGCGTGCTAGAATTTTTATTAAAAAGCAACGAAGAACATCCGAATTCTATAAGATTTCGGAACTCATCGTTTGGTAAAAACCTGCGCCATTTTCACTTTAGTTCTTTTTTTAATTCCTTTAATTAGTTTGTATTTTGTTGGCCCTTTCGAATTTATGAGCCTGCCTTTAACCGCTTAATTAATAGCATTCCAGCTTTCCGGCTAATTGAACATAATTTAAATCTTGTAGGGAAGAACGAATCTGTGTAAAAAAAACAAAGAACGTTCGATTGAGGTTATTTTGGCTGACGTCAATGGAAATTTTCACTTGGTAGGAAAAAAGGAAAGTAGTTAAGAGGTTTAAAATGTTTATAATTGGGAGGGAAAGGAGAGAGAAAGCATATTGCTGGTTGAATATTAATTGAGGAAGAAAGACACCAAGCAGCAGGTCTGTGAAGGTCGTCAAGATGAATTTTGAGATTTCAAATTGTTTGATGTTGTTTTCTTGTAATTTAAGCAGCGTCATATGAGGTTTTATTTTGTGTTTTTTAATACTTTTAATTGGAAACTCTGATTTTCTTTTCTTGCTTTTTTTCCGAAATTGGATCTGTGCTTTTAATAAAATTTTAAATTTATAGATATGCTGCAGAGGCAAATGATATAATTAGGGATTTTATCAAATCCCTAAGGTCTACGATCAATTCACAGAAGATGTTAGAAAAAGTATCTTGGGGTTATTTCCTGAAGAAAAAGAGAGTATGCGATTGGTTCAAATCCCTGAACTGTTTTAAGGAAAAGAATGAATGAACTCTCTCAGAGGACTCGCACAGTTCTGTCTTCGCTTGCTACAACTTAATCTCTCCCAGTACGCGAGGAAGGTTACGTGTGTTTTTATTATTTTCAATATTTCAAGATTTTTTTAAAAAAATACCTACCTACCTAAAAATAAATTCAGATACAGAAAAAAATCAAATCTGACCGAATTTGCATCTGAAGAACATTTTAATGAAATTATCTGGACGTTTTTGAACGACCCGATGAAAAAGAAAATCTTTATTGACTGTAGAAGCTTTAATAACCATTGAACAATTTAAATTAGCACCACTAACGTAAATGCAACGAACACAAACCGAACTATTGATCAAGATGCTGAAGCTATGTTACGTACTTGACTAATTGACAGTGACACAAAAAATCGTGCTGTGGATTTTAACTTTGTTCATTTTTCCAAAAGAGAATTTCTCTTTTCATCGAACCATTAAACAATCACCTTACAAAGCTTTATTTGAAACAAAACAAAGATTAAAATTTGGGATATGCATTTTAACAAACAAAAGTGAGGGAGTATTTTCAAAGTTATGGGATCATTTCATCAAAGAGTATAAACATGCTCTATTTGTCTGTTTATTTAAAAGCTAGCAATTTGCCGCCTGAGTAATGTAGTTATATATTTCGTCAATTTAAAACTTAACACTTTTTTAATGGAATTTAGATAATAAAATGTCATTTAAATTTGAAAATTTTATGTAAATATACTTTGGCGTAAGCTTTTCGATTCCAATCTTTGTCAATTGATTGGTCGACGATCTAACACACAAGTACTACAATTCTTTTTAAGGTATCCGACTACGTTCGGAATCGTGATTGTAAAAAAACGCATAAATGGATAATATTCATGATATTTAGTGTCACTTAGATTAGAATACATGTATAAAATTGTTTTAAGGACATTTTGGACAAAAAAATTTATTTAAAATTAATTTCGGCAAAATTAACTTAGAATAACATTTTTCCAAAGTCTTCTTTTAAAAAATGCTTCTATTATAATAATATTTTGCCTGTATATAGCTCAGACCTCTGTACAGAGACTCAACTATGATTCTTGAAAATTCACATTATTTTCAGAGTTGAAAACCATTTGAAATAATTATCGGTTTTTTTTCTTAAAATTTCTCCCCTCTGTTGTCGTAAAACATGGATAAACCCACTTCTAAGTTATATATTTCAAAAATTCTAACTGAGCCTCTTTAGAGAGGTCTGAGATATATACAGGCAAAATATTATAATAGAAGCATTTTTCACAAAAGGGGAATATTTTAAAAATAAGTCATTCTATGTTGATTTTTTGTCAAAATATTGTAAAATAATTTTTTATTGTAATACTATTCTTAAAACAATTTTATATACATTTCCTAATCTAAGTGACACTAAATATCATAAATATTATCCATTTATACTCTTTTTCAAAATGATGGTTCTGAACGTAGTCGGATACCTTAACGATTAAGCATTTATAGTTTTTATAACTATGTTATTTTTAGTTTCACTCTTAGAACATTTCAATCAATAAAAAAATATAGATATTTCTTTAAAACTTTCTAACATTTATTTCGTCTTTTGTTACGTCTTTTATTTTAAAATAAAAGTTCATTATTTGCCATTGAGACGTACAAACATCTAATTATTGGACACAAACATTAGTTTATTGATATAGTTTTAATCTTTATCAATGTCTAGAGGAGCTTTTTAAAATTACTTGCTTCTTTCATAATTTTTCGTACATAATGCGTTGCCTTGTTCCATTTGGCTGGCTTAGTTCCAAATTATTTTATAATTTTCTATCCATACCTACATTTTCGCAAAGACAATGCCGCCTTTTGCCACCTTTTCAGTCCACCCGCAGTCCGAAGATTATGTCATGGATGAAATTGTGTCATGTGCGAGTGAAAGGGTTGTTTACGTGCCAAGGACAACGTCGTAGGAGTCATCTAGCTGGTCGATACGTGACCTCGACCGCCCCAAGAGAAGATGCTTTCATGAGGTGCGTCAGAGACGGTGGCTCCTTAGAAATCTGTCATACTGACTGCCTTATAAATTCACCCTTTAATCGAATTGTAGAATCGAATTTCACGAATCGAAATCTAATGGAATGGCCGCTTTACCCTCCCCCAATAGTTTCCAGAAGACTTCTTCCATCTCGTAACACGTATTTAATTTTTAAAATTTGCCAAATGTTTTTGTTGATATCTTAAATTTATTTCATTTACTTTATTTATAGTCTGAAACATTTCTAGTTTCCTTTCGT
>BMAV01025591.1:0-12734 GCA_019973955.1 Trichonephila inaurata madagascariensis
GTGGGTTTAAAAATGGTATCTTTTCAAAAAAGGACCACAACAAACAAGGATTTCATCTGGTAAATTTTTTAAAAAAAATTATCTAACTATAAATTCAAATGCAATTAAAAAAGCAAAATAAATCTTTTTGCATGATTAAAATGTATAACAATGTGACAACACAGGAAATTTTTTAAGTGGGGGGGTCGGGGGGGCCAAAAACCCACCATTCTCGTGTCATACCCCAATATGCCGTAATATATTCTTTTGTTTTTTGACGATTGTGGGGAAAAAAAACGGGGGAAAAAAAATTATTCAATAAATAATTAGCTTAGGAATAAAATAAATTATTAAAAAAATTTTTTTTAAAAATTTTTTTATACTATATGCTGGAATTATAAAAAATCGGGAAAAAACGGGGGGGGCCCCAAAACCCCTGGCCCCCTCACCCTCCCTTTGTGTTCGCCTATAAAAATTATATATAACAGAAGATTTTTCCTTACCTGGTATGTTCCCCCAATTTGCGTTTCTCTTTCTTTTAACACAGATGGAAAAACTTAACTATTCCACAAAACGCTTTCGTTCAATAAATAAGGGCACGAACCTTCTTCCTTTCACCTGATGCTAAACCTTTTTTTTATCAGCTGTGGTTCGTGGTTTGATTTCATTAAAAAAAATTAAATTTCCCAAGTTCCCCCGTTCTGTTTTGGGGGCCACTTTATGTGGGGATGTGAAATTACTAATTCTTACTAAAATCAAATGGAAAAAGCAGCATTTGAAAAGTAGGAAAAACAGACTTTTTTTTGAAGACTCTCCATCCCAAAATATTAAAACCCTCCCCCCGACATAAAAAAGTTTCGATTTGCCTCAGCTGGAAAAACCATTTCAGAAACCGGAGGTAACGTATTATCTAGTAGGCCCCCATTTCCGTTTGAAAAACAAACAAAAAATATTTATTATGGGTTTTTTCCCTCTCCCTTTTTTTTTCTTTTTTTTTTTTTTTATCTGACAGAAATCGAAAAAGGGAAAATTTGATTGTTTTCCCCAATTTGTGTGTGTGTTTTTGCAGGAAAGGAACAATTGTCACATCACTGTTTGATAGGTCAGTTTTGCTATTTTTGTTTTGTTTAAACTAAGTCGCGGTAAAAAATAAAAAGGGAAGGGGAATTAAAATAATTTCTAAAAAATTAAGTAATTAGTAAATTATGGATTTGTCGGGGGTGAAAATGCATTCATCGAAAATTTTTGGCTAAGCAAAATTTGAAAAAAATTCTAAAAATTTATTTCGGGCTTTTTGCAAAATGTTGAATAGTTAAGAACATTACATTTAAAAAAATGTCTCAAAAGAAAAAAAAAATTCAAAATATGGGGAAAAGAACTGGGGTGTGTATGTGTCCAATCCTTGGATCCCCAATGAACAACAAAATGTTAACCAATTCATGTTAACTGTTATAGACGGTATACTCGTCATGGAGGATGGGGGATTTTTTGTCATGACAAGCTCGTCATCAGTGGTGTAACGTCATCCCAAAATTCTCCCATTGCGGGGAGCAGCGTTTGGGGCTAAAAGTCTGACCGACGCCAAATCGTTTTTTGGGGGGGGAAAACCCGGGAGGGGGCCAATTTTCCCCTTACGCCACTGCTCGTCCTGCGAAAAAATTAGTCGCCATTGGCTATTTAAATTAAATTTTTTGAGAAAAAAAAAAATTTTTAAATTTCAAGATGTTTAGAACATTTTGAGGCCAGGTGGAGTAAAAAAAATTAAAAAATATAAAAACTTAAGATGAACTCATCTTTCCCCCGTATGCACTCCTCTCGAAACAGCGTAAATTTCGCATAACTTTACTTATGTGCGATGGAAAATTTTTTTTAGATGTTAGCCTAAAAAGGGAAAGGCAAAAATCAAAAAAGATTTATAAAAGGGGTTTCCCTTTAGGTATGGTCACCAGGGGCAAATACACGTGGCCTGCAATTATAACTCTGGCCCCGGGTGGTGTAAAAAGCCAATTTTCGTTTGGAACCATGCGCTGACACTTAGGTAATGGCCCCTGCCGTTCTGCCAAGAACGGTTTTTTTTTGGGGGGGGAAAGGCAAGGATACTTTGGTAAAAAGGGTTGCGATGAACCCACAAAACTTCCCAGAACTTCCTTAGTGTCAAGACGGGTGAAAAAATTTCGTCAGTAAAGAAGGAAATAAATCAGTGTGTGTTAGGTCTCCAGTCCAGGAATTTTGGGGTCATAAAAAACCAAATATCCAAAAAAACGTTCGGACTTATAGACCGTACTAAAATTTCTTTTGCCCTACAAAAGCCAAGTGACCAACAGCGGAGGAACCCGAGGGGGACCTCTTTTTTGTAACGTACTATCAGCTAAAATACATGAACTTTTCCTCCCCAATACCACCAAAACCCCCACCCTGGTAATATGTATGTAGTAAAGTTTTTTTAACAAATAAACAAGAGTTAGATATGAAATTTTCAAAATAAATTTTTTAAAAGCCACTATAATTGCAATATATTTGCCATCCCCAATTTCGGTGACCATAGGGTTTTCGCCAAACGTCCACCACATAGTTAACTGGTTAAATATTACATATTTGGAATTTGAAATAAAACACGGGCCTAAAAAGCGGGCTGGTTGAAAAAAGCAGGGATTGCTAAAAAAGTCGCTTCATCATATGGGGCTTCTTTTCCCATATAAAAGCATGATTTGATAAGAAAACGTTGTGAAAGAAATTTTTTAAAAATCAAAAAATGGAAACTAAAATAGCAAAAGGAAACTCTAAAATAAAAAAAAATGGAAACTAAAAAAACAAATAAATGGAAACAAAAAATAAAAAAAAATGGAAAAATCACCCAATGAAAAGCTACTGGCTGGTTCAAAACCCTTTTGAAAACGTCAATTTTTTAACACATGTAAATATATATAGGGGAAAAAAAACTTGAAACTTCCTTTGCAGGCGAGCGATTTTTTAAAAAAAGTTAAAAGATTAAAAAGGAAAAAGTTCTGGGAAAAATGACTGAAATTGCAATCAAAAAAAAGAAAATAGAAAAAAAACAAAAAAAAGAAAAAATATTTTTAAATGATATAGCTCAATCGCCAATGGCTTGCATCATGATTTAAAAAAGTATACAAATAAAAAAATATTGAACTGCTGGGGTTTCCCTCCACATCATCCCCCCGTATCGAATGGGGGTTTATTAGGATGCAAATTAAACAGAAAATCGTTTAAATTTTCCCTTTAGTTGAATGTGATACATACGAAATTTCAGATGGAGCACTGATTCAATTCAAATTCATTTCTAAAAAAAATTAAATTTTACGAAAAATGATTTCTATGTGTAGAGATCGTAATAAACGCAACGCGGGAAGGTTTGAAACCCCCTGGAATCGATCAAATAAAAGTATCTCTGTCAGTTTTTTTTTCAAACCACGTTTTTATCGATTTCAAAAAAGGTTTTTTTTTCAAGGTATAAAACCTTTAAAGGCCCGTATCGCACGTACATTTTTTCGAACTTTTAGCCCAATCTGGGGGGGGCTGCCGTAAAAAAAATGGCATCCCGACGCCCCGGCTCTTTCCCCCACATTGAAACTTATCGCCGTTTTTTCTGCTTCGAAAACAACCATCAATTTTTTTTCTTTTTCCGCTCGAGCTTTTATTGACAGTCGAAAACATATCTGATGTCTGACGATCAAGCTTCTTGCGCTTATTTGTTGTCATTTGTGCAAGTAGATTTAAGAGATAAAAAAAAGGGTGAGGAAGGGGGCAACAAAAAAAACAATTGGGCTGCTGCGAGGGAAATTTTAAAGAAGGAATTAGCTCTCGAAGTAAGTCTTTTTTCCCCTTTCATTAACAAGTACGGGGCGGCTCTGGGGAAAAAAAATAGGGGGGCCAATCTTAAAAAAATTGGGTTTTTTTTTTTTTTTTAAATTTCTTGTGTAAAAATCTTGAAAAATGATTAAAACTACAAAAAAGGGGGGCCCCCCCTCCCCCTTTCCTGAAAACCCCCACTGAATATGTATAAATATTGTTTTATATTTTGTATGATTTGTGTGCAAAGTGAACATCATCGGGATTCCCATGCATATGACCAGAAAATTTTTAAAAAAAATATTGATTGTTTTTTATATGGTCTTCATGAAATTTGGAGAAACTTTACACCTCGCAACCCTATTTGAACATTTTTCCTACCAGGATATATTTTATGATAATATGGTTTTATGGCACTTTTACTGGCATACTTTTTATTTGTATATATACAATGACCTTATGAGATCTCTACATAACAACTGATTACAAAAACCGCTTTATTCAGCTACTCTGAGTTTCATTCGGATCTTACGGCACAATTTGTTAACAAAAGCTCGGGGAGTTGCCTCATTTAAAAACAAAATTTTTATAAACTAATTTAAAAAGATGGCCCCACACTGTTTATACAGTTTGAAACTTTCGGAATGTTTACTTCTCTCCCGAAACATTTTTTTGTGACTAAAAAAGATTGTTTTTATATAGCTAAAGGAGATTATTCTTTTAAAAAAAAGTAAATGAAAAGGGTTAAATTGATCGGGTGCTCCCCCAAGTTTTTAGGGCCCAGGCGGCATTAAAATTTGGTTATCTTGATTTTTTTTATGTTTTAAATATGGTTGCCATGGGGATCGTATATTAGAATATATTTTTTTTTTCCCGCAAAACCCCTATAATTTTAGACGATTTTTAATTCGATTTCTTTAAAAATTTTACCCCATTTTTATTTCATTTTTTTTCAAGCTACTATTTCAGTCTTCTGGATTTTTGTGCTATTTTTGAATATGGATATTTCTAATATCTGGGTGAGTACCAGGATACGTTTTTAAAAAAATATAGGGGGCTTTTTTTTTGCTACAAATTGCGCATTTCCACTTTTTTTACTTTTGAATTTGCATTTTTTAAACATTCCTTGTTCGATGAAATTATGGAAAAAACTCGAAGTTTTTTTGGGAAAATTTTTAAGTTACCAACAATTTTAACTTATGTTCATTGCGATTAAATTTAAAAAAGGTAATTCGGGGAAGACGCCAGTTTGTTAATGACCTAGCGTTGATAATGGGAATTTTAGGGCCTTAAATGAAAGTCTGGTCCGTATTGGGGGGCTTGGAATATATCGGAATTAATCGTCTTTAATCGGGCCCTTTTTTGATCGTGACTTTTGGCAAAATTTCAACTTTACACAATATTCCGTTCCTATATTTAAAGTTCATAAAAGTACTAGTTTTTTAAATAAAGTTTTAGCAATATAAATGAGTTCCTTTTAAAGTTCACATATGATGCATGTAGAAATGGCCATAAAACCCAGAATAAAGGAAATAGCTGTGTGGCTACCCCCCCTACTTGGGGGAAAAAAGCAATATGGTTCAAAAAAAATGAAATGAATAATTTTTTTTTTTTTTCTATAACACTGTATTTAGTTAAAATATAACTGATTAATAATTGGGCGATAGGGATGACACGGGGGATCCCCCATAGCATGACAATTTGCAGGGCTGGTAGACTACTTCCGCCCGCATCTTCTCAGGAAAAATTCGTTTTGGCAAATAATTTAAAAAAATTTTAATTTTTTTTTTTTTTTTTTTTTTCATAGTTTTGTTACTTAAATTTAATTTGGTAATGTTTGTCTTTTTTTTTTATTTACGTGGTCTTGCTGCATCTTCTCCAGACTGGTAGCATAAATATTTTGGGGAAGTCCCAAAAATTAAAAAATTTTCTGCAACATTAAATTTCTTATTTATTTTCATACTAAAAAGGGGATGAACTATATGCTAACCCTTAAATATTGAAAAATAAAATGTATTTTTTTTTCCTACCTGGTTCACAGCCGGTGGGCCCTGGGCCCCTTCAGAAGTCCCACGGCATCCCCACTTTTTTAAATTTTTAATTTTGGGCCTTTAAATCTTTGGGGGCCTTCTCAACCAAAACTCCATCTTAACGGGGGTTTCCCCGGGGGCTATTTTCCCTGGACTTTTTCCCGAAAAATTTTCTTCAGCAACGATCTTCATTCATTCTGAGATGACCAGCCCATTTAAGTTCTGTAATTTGACAAACTTTACAATATCGGTTGTTTGATAAATTTTGTAAAAATTCTAAGTTAATCTTCTTCTCTGTGATCCATTTACTTGGATCCCCCCAAAATTTCTCTTTCTCTCGAAAATTCCCAAAGCTCCTCATCACGTAAAGTCAAGGGCGTCTCCGATGCATAAGTCGGACAGATCTTATAAGACTGTAAATAAGCAATTTAGTTCTTAATTTGAGAAAATTGGATTATAAATAACTCTTAAGGCATAAAAACATCTATTTGCAGCAATAATTCTTTTATAAATTTCTGGACCAGCTCATATTTATTATTTATCTCTGGTGTTTTTCCATGGTCTTGGGGTTTTTCAATTTTCAATGTAATAATCGAAAAATCCTTAAATGTGGAAAAAACTTCCCCGATTTACCTTATATTATATAATTATTTTATGTATAATTGTATAATGAAATTTACAAATTATATCTTCACAGTACAATTATTATTATATTATATTGAAATTAATTGATTGTTTATTGGTTTTTTTTTCAATATATTATAATATTTTTATTTGAAATATATTTCAAAGCTGTTCTTTAAAATTATTTTCCTAACGATTTTTCAGCTAGGCCGTCCTCTTGGATTCCATATCACTCAAAAACAAGCCCTGGTTGGCGCGTAGCACTTCGAAATCAAATTAGATCCTAAATGAGCAGGGAGTTACCTAGGTGACCGACGTCATGACGATTTTGGTCACCAAATTTGGAAAGGAAACAGATGTATTAGGAAAAATTCAAAATGATCCCAAAATGGTTATTTCTCGAGAAAATTCCAGAAGTGTTTCTCCAGCCTATTTAAGGACGATTCAGAAGAGCAATGGTAAAAGTGAAAAGTTGGAAGTATCTGTACTTTTCGTTGACTAAACACAATATGGTGACCACAGATCTGATTTGATGAGTTAACTTTGAATTCGATGTCTAAGTTATTCGATATGTTGAATTTTGCGTAAGTTAATAATACTAATCAAATGTCACAGGGAAAAAAAACATTATATTCTTGCAAAGGAACTCAACTCTGAGTACATCTGTCACGTAACTATACTATTAGAAAAACCTAAAACCAAAAAAAGAAGCAACCCCAATATTTTTGTATCAAATGATTTCAATTAAATGTCGTAAAAAATTTGGGGGAGACGGAACAAATGTTAATACCAAACAAAAAGAAGAGTTATTTGCTTATTGTAGATCCAGAGCACACTATAGAACAGGGACGGCGAACCATTGACACGCGTTCCATTGAAGGCACGCAGAGCAATATTTTGGGCATGCCACCGATCAAAATGATCAACCGCGATTGATTCTTCAATCAAGGAATTTTCAGTGAATTTTTCTCAGCTTAAGGAATTATCAGAAATATTGCCCAAGTTTATTATTTACTCTGCTGTGACATCATTTGATAAACTGAACTTGCCCCAATTCGATTGGTTGGAAATTGAAGAATTTGAAATGCAGCTTATTGATTTTTAGTCTGGCTCAATATGGATTCAAAAATTTATTGAAACAAGGAAAAGGTTAGAATTGATTGAAACAGAAAGATTATAACAAGCTATATAAGTAAAAATGTCAGTAACGAAATTTTGAAAACATTAAATTTTCGATTCAGATACGTTTTACTGTTTGAAGAAGTAGGCTCATGCTATTTTAGCCCTATTTTCATCGACTTATGCCTACGAGTCATTATTTTCAGAGAAGAATAACATTAAAGGTTCGCTCATAGAAACCATTTGCCAGATGACTCCAATTCAGCATGCATTCTGCTAAAAAAGTAACATCTTACCCAATCCTGATATAATTTATTTGTCATCTAATCTGCAATAGCAGAAATCGCACTAATGTTACTTTATAAAAATTTGAATTATACGTTTAACTAAAACATTTACTACTATTAAATACAAAATGTATTTTCTATAGTAAATAAAGAGTTTTGTGTTGTTAGTAGTTTTATTATTTTCCCAATAATCACGAGTCAAAATTATTTGACGGCACGTCTATACCTCATTAAGCATTTCTTTAGAAAAAATGGCACGTTGATCCATAAAGGTTCGTCACCCATGCTATAGACCATTAAAATGGTGCATTTTCCCTGCTTCATAGAAATGAAATTTTAATACCTCTTCAACATTTACTAAATTCTTTAAAAGGTGAAGAAACTGGTTATACAGCCTTTTGTGGACCAATTCATAAAGCAATCTCAACTTGTGAGGAACTGTCTGTAGCTCCCCATTTTCTTCAATAAGTGTGAAGAATATCCCAATGTCAGATGATATCAGTAGAATAATCAACAGTAATTATTAACAATATTTATACAAACTAAACTCAGTGGCGCACCCGGCCCACAGGGCCAAGGCTTATTATGCCCGTCTCAGTTTACGAGACCTTGGGAGATAAGGTGCACGAGCAGAAGTTCCGATCATTGGTCAGTCTGAAGCGAAACCCCTCATTTATCGACCCACTGAAGGGATGAAGGCTGAGTCGACCTTGAAAAACTCGGGGTTTGAATCCCGGACCTGTGGCGTGGAAGCGCGTTACGCTGCCTCACATCCATTGGGCTGTTTATTTATACAGGGTCAGTCTAAAAGTAAAGATTGTTTTGATCTGACGAGTAGCACGATTCTCCCATCACTCGTGCCACCATGTCACTGAATTTCCCAGTTGTTCTTGCCATCCTGACAATAACAGTGAGAGCAGTAACAGTAATTAACCGGTTTTTTTTTTTTTTTTTCACGATTTTAAAATATGTGACAAAAATTTAAAGTTAAATTGGGTAACCAAGTGTTAAGTTGGTAGTGTTATACGTTTTTTGACTACAAAGAAAATTCCTCCTTAACGAAATTTACAAACAAATTATCGAGGTTTATCTAAATATGACGAATGAAAACTTCAGTTCGAAAATGGTGGGTCATGATTAAAACGATCAGACGACCTTTATTTGTAACTGATGCACAACAATCAAGCATTAGGAAAACATTCAACTGATGGACTATGAGCTTATTCTTTCCTGAAATTTCAAGAACAGCTCTTCATAAAATTGTTAGTGGTGATTTAGGCTGTAAAAAAGAGTGTACAGATGAGTTCAACAACTTGGTGGCAACTGAGTAGGCAGAAGGCACAACAAAGCTAATGGGGTTTACGACAAGGGTATTATTTGAGAAACAACTTAGATTAATAGTTATAATATCAAAATATGTTTTTAAATATATTTTCTTTTATCTTGAATAAAAGTTTCAAGGGACACAAACGATTTTTAATTTTAGATTATCCCTCATGTGATATTTGCTTAGCAGTGAATGTCATTCTGACGTAGCTTTAACCCAGTTGCTCACTTAAGGTGATTAGCAACTCCAAGTAGAATGTATGTAGCAACAGAAAAACTATCTTGCAACTCAACCGACTGAAGTGTTGTATCGTTAATTAATTATCATTTCCAACTCGCTCTTTCAGAAGCCGCACTGTGTTTGGCAGGAGACCTTCATAACTGTCATCGAATAAACTAAAGTTGTGAGACCTTATGAAGTAGATCAAATGTTTTCATAGACATGTACACTTATAGAGAGAAAAAAAGTTTTGGGGTGAAGAACATTATTTTTATTTTTAAAAAAAGGCACATTAAAGTATTTTTTCTACAAAAACAAGTAATATTTATTGTCATATAGTACGATAACCACTGAAATTACTGGCAAACGGTTCCTGTTTTCATTGTACATAAAGTATTGAATAGTGATGAAATTTTTTTTAAAGAAAATGCTTATTTATTGATAAGAGTCTAAATAAATTGAAGTATTCAAAAATTACTTCATTATGAATAATACTTAATTACTGAAGATAAGTTAAGACATATTCATCGTCCTCAACTGTTGCATTATCATCTGACTTATTTAGGGATGGAACTTTCAAGATGTGATGTCTCAGCCACTCTCTATTCTATTTATTTTTTCTTCTATTTTGCATGTTTTCACTCATCTTTATTTATACTGAAATTATTCAATTGCTTTTTTAAATCCTTAATGTTCGTTTTTCTAGCTTTTTTCTATCAAATACTCATATTATTGCTCGAAACTATTCTCCCCAAAACTACGCATTATATTTAAAAGTTTTTGTGTCTAGCAATAAATAATATATTAGAAGACATCTCTAAAAGGAAATAAAAAATTTTTGAATAATAATGATAAATTCCGATGAAATTATTTGGTACTTACGTATTAGCGTCACCGCAACAAAATTGGCTCTACTACAGGAATCGCACCTTGATATCCAAACGACAAAAATTCCAATATGTATTACATGAAAATTACGAATCAGTCAGATTTGGTGAAAAATGGCGCGATTCGTGTGGTGCCAATTTTTCTGCTGAGACGCTAATACGTACCAATTTTTTTCTGTACGTCAAGTATTGAACATTTATCTATATAGCTAAGTAACAAAAAGTAGCAGGAAAAAAGAATTGTTTCAAAGAGCTTATACAACAAAGATTATATACACTGGTGTGCAAAACTTAAGCAACAATGTAAAAATTTAGCAGATAGCCATGAAATTGCAGAAAAGGAGGTCTGGAGATCAGTAGAGGGAACACGTAAGTCAGTAGAAACGTCATGCGTATGCAAATATCAGGAACAAAACGTCAGAAGCGATGTGAGCGTACGCAAAACGTGATGTCGGCGCGCCTTTCTCAACAGTAGAATAAAATGAAGGACGGGACGCAATTCACCATATTCCTGCAAGTGCCAGTGGTCAGTTCGTGAAATATGGCTAGAAAATCATCTGGATGACTTCACACGTGGAAGAATGATCGAAAACTGGAGGAGGGGGGGTACTGTCACCAGTGTAGCTGCAGAGTTCGGAATCAACAAAGTGTCGTTTCGCGCTCTTGGAAAGCGTTTCAAACCACAGGTACAGCTGTTGAAAGGTTGGTGTGGCCGCCCGAGGACGACAACTGCGGGATGACCGATATATCATCCTGCAGGCGAAAAAGTTCGACAGCATTCAGCAAGCGCCATTGCTCAGAAACTCTGTACAGCAACAGGTCGACAAGTTTAGCGGTTTACTGTGGCCAGACGCCTTCACAAAGGGGCCTGTTCACCCGCCGTCCTGAACGCTCCCCCCGTTGAAAGATGGCCACCGAAGCCACCGTTTACAGTGGGACAGAGAGCACAAAAACTGAACAACTGATCAATGGAGTCGTGTTCTCTTTACGGATTAGAAGTCGGTTCAGTACCAGAAGCGATTCTCAACGCGTTTTTATTTGGAGAGATCGGGACCCGGTTTTATCCCAGTAACATCAAGGAAAGACATCGTTACGGTGGTCCTGGAGTTCTTGTCTGCGGTTGGTATTATGCTGAACGGCGGAACTGAGCTTCCATTTTCGACAGAGGGTCTGTAACCGGGATCGCTATTTTGAGGAGGTACTTCTTCCCCATTGCATCTTTTCCGAGGTGCCATTGGCCCAGACTTCATTTTATGGATGACAATGCACGCCAATCGCACTCTTGCTGTTTAGGAGCTGCTGGAAAGTGAAGATATCACTCGAATGGATTGGCCAGCGTGCCCCCCAGATTTAATCCCATCGAACATGTGTGGGATGCTCGGGGGGAAAACGTATTGCCACACCTTACGTCATCCGGAGAGCAACCAAAACTCAAGCAGATGTTGATTGAGGAATGGGCACTCTTACCTCAAGAAATGTTGCACTAGCTGGTTCTGGTATGCGGAACGGTGCAAAGCAACCATTGTAGTAAGGGGGGGCATATACCATATTAAGGAACATCTGCTTGTTGTTCTTCCTGTTGATAGACAATCATGAGTCACGATACTATGCGTTCAATAAAGCTTGTTTTTGTTTGATTCCATACCGTATGCGTTGTATTCCTTTTCAGCGCCGATGCTTTCGTCATCCTTTACGTACATAATACTCTCCTCATTTTCAGAATTTCATGTCTCTCAGATGATTTTTCGTGAAGTTATGGCAATAAACCCACCTGTTGCTTAAGTTTTGCACACCAGTGTATTTTCAGCTAACAACCATAGCTTAATATTGCTTTAAACCTAAACAAAATACCAGAGGTGTAACAGAGAATATTAGGGCCCCCTGCAAAGTCAGTTTTTGGGCCCCAAAGCCTAAGCACGTACCTGGTGTTAGTGAGACTTTAGGGGCCCTAGAATCCTGTCTCCCCCCATGCAGGGGTTATGGGGGTATACATTACGCCATGGCAAAAAATGCCTATTGTTCATAAATCTCTCTCTTCTTAATATTTGACTATACATACCTAAAATTATCTTGACTACCTGAAACTATTTATATAATGAGCAAAAAAATTATCTGAAACATAGTCACATACCTGTAAAATAATGGTTCCATACATTAACATCAAAAAAATAATTTACGTAAGAGCGAAACTACTTTAAAGTTGCCCGTAAATTGCTAATACTGAAGGACGTAAGTACACTACACCGTAGTAAAAAACCAGGTTTGTTATGGGGCATTTAAATACTGTCAAATAGTAATTTAATTAGTGTTCAAACTAAGAAACATATGAGTATCCTGAAATCATTCTTAATATTTTTTTAGATTTTGAGCGTATTTACCACACTGTGCGCCGTTACTAAAGTAACTAAATCGGGGATGGGGCGAACCAATGGCACGCGACACAATATTTTGG
>BMAV01025592.1:0-16888 GCA_019973955.1 Trichonephila inaurata madagascariensis
AAATAAGAAAAATTTTTTAAGTCAATTATGATATATATTTATGAAGTATAAGAAGTTTTTTGTATTATACAAACAAAATTGTTAAATTTATTGCATTCAAATGAGACTAGCATTAATTTAAACTAAACCTACAAAATTTTCATTTTGAATTACACAATTTTATATTTTTTCATAAACCACAAGTAAAACGTATATACCAGTAATAAATATACTTTATAATTAATTATAAGGATAGTAAAAAGTAGAAAAATAATATTTTAATCATTTTTCAAACATTCAGAGCAGACTGTATTCATATGCTTTAAGCACATATTTTTCTTACATTGAAGACAAAAACAAATAATTTTTACATCTTTTACCCGTGGACAAGCAGTGAAACACCCCTTTTTTAGGGGGATTAATGCTCTTTTTAATATATTCTGTGTCAGTAAAGCTTCTTTTGAGTGTTTTGTTAAGGTTTGGGAAATCCGATCTCATATCCCACTGTGGCTGCACAAGATCCATTCTAATCTTGTCTAATAATATTGAATGTCTCATTTATTTTCCGGAAGAACCGAATGATAGACAAAGGAAGCATTAATTCCTGCAGTATTAAGTAGATGATAAAATATTCGCAATGGGGCCAAAGGTTACATATTCGCGATACATAATATATACTGCACATTTCATCAGTGGTATCAACACCACCTGTATTATAAAAATTTATGATTTCAAGTTTCATCTCTCCAACTTTGGTTACGAAATCACGCAGTTATCGAATTCACTTAGTTCATTTTGTCAATCTGTTGATACAGTATCTAATAGACGACAAAGTCGCTATTTCTCCCTTTCTCATGGAGTTTTTGTCATAATTTCTAGAAAACGTTTTGAAATTTTTTTAAAAAAAATTGTATTTTAAAAATATTTTATAGAATTATATTATTTTTATACCGCATTTATTGAAATTTTAAATAAAATATTCGTGCATATTAATATATTTGAAAAAAAACGTAAACGGAAAGAGTAAAACGTACTTTTCCGTAGATGCTACGAGTACGAAAATATAACTCAATCACTCGCGGAGTGTTCTCAGCACCCCAAATAAACTTTTGAAGGTCGTTACATTCCAATTGTCCTAGCGAGATTGATTACATCAGGTCTGAAGGTTCAATGACCTAAAATGGGCAGCTACAGAAAAAAAATCGTGGCTCTGCGCATTATTTTTAGAATTGTAGGAGGCTTTTCTTGTTGCTGGGTGTACAGAACACCCCGCGCGAGTGATCGCGGGTTAAAGTGGGTAAAAATAGTGTTCAGAGATTCAGTTAAATACAAGTGAAGCTTATAAAAGGGTGCTAAATGTGATTATATGGAAAACATATAACTGTATGACATGATGTTAGAGTACTTAAAACAAAAACTCACTAAAATTCTTATTAGAATGTAAAATTATTGTAAAGTAAAATCTTAGGATATTTTGTAATTAATTATATTCATTTGGGTGAATTATTAATAAAAATACCATCTTAGTAAATATTGAAACATTTGCTATTAAGAAATAATACTGATTGAATATAAATAAAACGATTATCAAATTGCGTGGTATTACGATTATCAATTTTATGGAACTCTTAACTTTTCATGAACAAATTCAATCTTATTTAAAATTTTTTATTAATTATATAATTATAAAATTTAGGAAGTGCAGAACTACGACAGTACAAATCTTATATCTTCAACCGAAAGACTGTATTTGTATTTTACATTTTCGGTCATGCTTGAAAGATTCTAATTATTTTTAAAGCGCTTACTTCAATCCATTTTGGTTATATAACGCTGTTTTTTGAGAAAATCTTAAATCTTGTGAATTATTCATTTACGTCACAAGATATTTCTCCAGAACTGGTAATAAGCAGTTAATAATAATGTTAACGCATTCTCTTGTTAAAAATACATTTTGATACTAATTAACGTATTTCTCTCCCAAAATGCAAATTGTTTTTATTTTGTATAATAATTTTATAGTGCTACAAGATTAACTCTTCATGAAAATTCTGTATGATAATATGTTACAAGCATAGTTGGTCATTTGAGTCTTATAAAATATAATTAATTTAAAATTCATTAATTAACTTTTTAGTGCAATATTACCCAGTGGACGAGTGGTAGCGTATAACGCTTCCACACCACATGTCTTGTTCTATTCCCGAACTGGGCAAGGTAGACTCAGCCTTTCATCCCTACTGCAGTGGGTAGATAAATGAGTACCAAGCTTGCTTGGTGACTTAAACACAGGGAGTCTCGCTTCAAACTAATCACTTGATCGGGAAATCAGCTTATACACCTCAGCGCCCAATGGTCACGTATACTGGCATGGACACAGTAGGCCCTGGCCCTGATAGGCTGTTGCACCACTGAGTTTGAGTATTAATATTGTGACGGGCTCACGCGTCTTTTCATTAACATGTCCTTTTGGGTTCTTTGGGGCCAGAATTAATGGCAACTCTTTTCCAACCAAACCAAGAAGTAAAGCGTGAATGAAAGATGCAAATTCGGAAGCTTTTAAATATCAGAAGTTAGAGTAAGCGGTGTTGCAATTTGGGGAGTGTTATGATAGTCCATGATTCAAGAGTGAAGAGTTTTAGGAAGCTTAAGTGACAGCCCACAGAAGTTACCCATGACAGAGAGCCCTTAGATCAAGGTGCATACCATTGCACTCCAGTGAGCCTCAACTTCAACTAGAATCAGATTGATTGCTACTTCATTCGACATTAAGGTATGTGTGACTATTTAATATTCGGATCTGTGATAGAACTATAATTGAGTTTAGGCGAGTTTGTTATTGATAATGGTCTGGGTTATGTTATTTCGGTATTATATATATTGTGTGTTTAACCACCGTAGATTCTCTCACATATATTATTATTATCTAATCTGTTAGAGGTTTAAGTTTAAGATATTAAAAAAATCATATTAAGATCATGGCAGCTTCTAGTTCTTCATTTATTCCTACACCTCTAGCTCACGCTAATAATCAAGAAGGGCGCCTGAGGGGAACGCCCTTACAGTATGCTTAACTGCTGTTTTATTAACAGTGTATGAACAGTGAAGAATACATTTTATTTTAAAAATATATTAAAGAAAAATCTTTGCGTGCATATTATGCATGCAATTTCAAAAAATCAGTACAACTTTTTTACCAAATTAAATTAATTACTACCAGTTTATTCACAATAAAGGAAAAAAAAATACGATTTTTCATGAAAAGTTCTGATACGGAGTAAGTGAATGTGTAGAATTTAATGGTGCAAAAGCCAATTCCGGCTAAGCTACGCTAATCCTAACATGGAGCATGCTTAACTCTTCTGCGGATTTAATATACAGAGTGTTGCCAAATTCCATCGAACAATTCAGATGGGTGATAGTAGGCAGCATGGGGATAATAAATCACCATAGAACTTTGGATCGGTGAAAATCACGATAATAGTAGCAATTGGGAGGACGGTGAGGTAGGCTAGGTGAGTAGTTAAACAAATATGGAGAATACAGATACTGTCCGAAAGCTTCAATGGAGCAAAATACCTTCTTTTCCTACAGCACGTCCTCCCGGAGTTGCTGCAGGGTGTACCGGCCACTAAGCACCAGAACGTGTGGTTCATGCGCAATGGTGCCCTAGCATATTTTTCGATTGCGGTGTGTAACCACCTCAATGCCACATATCCCTGGAGAGGAATTGGACGAGGTGGACCTGCTTCTTGGCATCCACGCTCTCCGCACCTCAATCCCTTCAATTTCTTCGTCTTGGACCACCTGAAATCATTTGCGTATTAGACGCCGTTGGCTACAGTGGACGACTACTAACGACAATCCTTCGTCCGTCGGTGACGGCTGATTTATGACCTACGTGGTCACAACTTAGAACAGTCCCTGTGACAATCTCTTGTCGTAGCGTTTCTGACGTCGAGTTCAGATGCTTTGTTCATATTGTGAACAGGTATTACGTTGTATCTTTTCTCCTATTTCCCTTTTTCATTCCACTCCACGTCATACCCTTTATAACTGCTTTTGCGAGATACTTCGACTAAACGTGTTTTGCGACCCCATGCTGCCTACTATTACCCCTCTTAATGTGTCGATTGAATTCGGCACAACACCTTGTATATAATATTTTAAATGGGTGATACGAACACTCAAATATTAATAAAACAAACAAACAAAAATTACGAATCACTGCAATATCAAAATCATTTGGCTCCAAAATATGGAAAAAAATAGAATTTAGTTTAAAAAGAAATAGATTAAGAGTTTCAAGAAAAAAATGGTGACTTCATAGTTTTCTTTAAAATTTTAGGTACTTTAAAATTACTTACAGCCAAAATTTTTGATTATGCATAAATTACGTTAATAAATAAGTTTCAATGGGTAAAAAGATACAATACTTTATGTGAAATTTGATACAATCGTCTAAGAATATTAAGAAAGTTACATCATTGTTATAATATGTTTTTGGAAGTAAAGGTTTGTTTCAGGTAAAAGAAAATTTAAAGCAGTGGCACAAACTCTAACAAACTTCCCTTTTACTTATAAGATCATTGACATATTTTTCTTAAATATTAAGTACAAAATTAAGTAATTAAGTACAGCATTTAAAAAGTTTAGTTGACCAGGGCTATAATTGGTGGGCATTTGATAAATGTAATCGCGTGTTATCAATTGAATTCAAAACTGACATGAGACTTATTCCACCTGTAAAAATTAGATAAAATTTTGATTTTGATAATCTCAGGTAAAGATGTTCAATTATTAAGATTATTCAATTTTTTTTTCAAAATTAAAAAAAAAAAAATTGCATTACTCGGGTTTGCTACAAAATTAAGTGCATTTTACTTATGCGTGTTTTTATTGTTGACAAGAAAGTTTGCATAAAACAGATAAAGTAAGCACCAATGAAGCGCATGAACTGTTTCGCTTAAACATGCAAGTACCATGTGATTGTGACGTCATAGTGAAATGATTGTTAATAACGTCTTTGCTCCTGAGACGAAAATATAATAGAAAAAGTCGTGATACTTTTATGTTTCCTTTAATATTTAAAGTTAGAAAAAAATTCATCAACTCAGAATGCTGAGTTTTTATTTATTAGAGTATATAGCAGTCCAAAATAGAGTGAATTGAATAAAATCTTACACTACTGAATCTACCAATAACTTTGAGCAAAATATGATAAAATATAGTTCTGTTTTTAAAATTAAAATTCCCTATTCCGAGATAATTTCGTCAATAATATAAGCAACCGATTTTTATGAGTTTATACCGTCAACCAAAAAATTTCGTCTAATTAAAATAAGTCGCCAAATGAAGCAATACACAGCCAATAGTGAAAATCGTTGCAACTCATGTTCTAACATAATAACTGGGCGATATTTTTTGAATTGGTGAGTTTTTTTTGTATGGCGATATTGATCGACGGTACATATAAGTACCAAGCAACCTCATTTACGATACGAAAAGTAAATCTGAGGAGAAGAATCAATTATTTTTTCGTTATTGTTGTACATTAATCATCAAGTGTGATAAGTCTTTAAGAAACAAACACTAAAACAAAAACTACGGAAGTGTTTATATTAATCTAAAAATAAACTGTACGATTTCACTGACAAACGCATAGAATTGTTTCAATTCCTAGAAATTAAAAATAACTCTATATAATGCAATTCATTGCCAAAAGACATGTTCAACTTGATTGTCAATTAATTGCTTTGGTGTTACGCTGATAGAAAGGTAAGCAACTTAAACTCGAACCTCTCGGGTTCGTTTTAATGATTTATCTTAGTTTTATTTACTCAGTAACCTTTATGCTCCGCATTCTTACGTGATGAAAATACTTAATGACCCCACCTATTTATTTTATTATTATTTATTACATGTAAAAAGAATAAAAAAACGAAAGGTCACGATTGATTCTTCAGGAAGGGGAGCTCGAGAGCGAAATAGATTGAAGGGTAATCCTTGCCCCCGGTAAAGTGGTGAAATCGAAAATAAGTGTTATATAAACTACTCTTGACACTTTTTTTAATGATTTTTTTTAAACGCGTTTTCAAGTTGTTTTTCTAGATTTTTGTCTTCATATTTTATATTTCTTTAAAAAAAATATGAATTAAACGACTATTATACAAATCTTCACTCAAAGCTATTATTACTGTTTAATTGATTCTTCTTAAATATCTTTTTAGAACTTTTGAGATCTTTTTATTTTGAATGCTTATGAACTCATTTTATTTTATCTAGTTATATTTGAATATTAATTATTTTCTAGTTTCATTAATACGGTTTTTAAGTATAAAAAATATCTCTCTCTCTAACTAAAAAAACTTTTAAATTGCTTTTTCATAAATCAAATGGTATGAAATGTGTATATGACTCCTTTTGCACATTTTATCGCTTGAAATTTTTTTCAATTGAAACTATATGTTTTTGAAGTAATATTAAGTCTTAGGGTTTTGGTGCTTAATAATACATTTAGAATAAAATAATTATTTTTAATAAATCAAATTTGATTTCGTAAAAATTCCAAGCTGGGGGAAACAAGGAAGGTTTCAAAAAGCATTATCCAAAAAAATGGTGTAGAAGTTATATTGTTATATATATATAAATTTGTACATTTACGAAAAAAAAATTCAAGTGTTAGACTCTATTTTTAAAATTTAAAAATACTTTAAGAATGTACTTTTCACTCTTACAATCTAAAGTTAAAAATTCATTTAGTATTGCAATATACAAGATGAAATATTTAAGTATTTTTACACAGCGAAAAAAAGGGTTTATTCAATCACAAATAGAAAATGAAACACAATATGCTATTTTTATCGGATATCAAGAACCGATTGGCATATATGATGGATCGCTAACTGTCGATTTCGAGCTACTAGTAGCTTGCGGGGATATATTTGATAGATCGTGTTAACGCTCCCGTTGGCTAACTTAGATTCCTCTCTGAGTTGACTTTGACGACAAGGGTCATCTGTTATTAGATTTGTCTGTTAAATCTGTTTGTCCACAAAATATGTAGTTACATTTGTTATTTAGTACTAACTATATGTGTACAATTTAAATTTTTTTTTGTTATATACAATTTAATCGAAATTGATGTCATAGTGACTAAAAATATAAGTTTATAGGTAATAAAGAAAGGTTTTTTAACTTGATATAATTTTTTTGGTTAGTAGGTCACAGTAGGATTTAAAAGCAGTACGGTAGCTCAGAAACAACTTATGAAGCTTCAGATTAAGATGTAGATTTTTTCTATTTCTGAGCAATTTATAGCTTTTGATGAAAATCTGTAGATCAGTGTTTCCCAAAGTGGTCTGTACAGACCACCGTGCAAGGGGTTCACGCCAGGAAAAAAATAATTTTGGGTTCCATGAGGTGTAAATAGAGGTTTATGATAGTGGCTTTTATTAAACCAAGTTCTGAATTGAATCTTTAAAAAAATTCAATCTTGTGGAAACCAGATTTTACCCATTTAACTGATTTATTTACTAAATTTAGTGAGGTTAATTTGTGGTTACTAGGTGACAGCATACATTTTACTAAGACAAGGAGACAATTTTTTTCAGAATTAAGATAAATAAGTATAATATTGGACATCGCGAATTTTTTCAATTTGTCACGTACAATCTGTCAGGATATTTTAACCTACGTTCTATATTTAAATGTCCTTTATTCAGATTTTGAAATTAGGTTTGTGATTGCTTTTTTTATAGTGATACCACAGTAGACAATGAATTCATATAGTCACATTGATAAAAATATGTCATATTACAATAGGAACTGGACAAAATAAGCCCTAACGAATATCTTAAAATAAAGTTTAGAAACAGATATCAGCAATTTTGGCTTTAAAAAGACATACCTGTTATTTGTCCTAAACTATGGAATATAATGAAAAAGTTTTTAATTGCTTTTTCTAGTGAGAGGAAGTTTCAGTGAGATTGCCAATCTCAAAAACAAACAAAAAGAAACGAAAGAAAACAGGACACTTACTAACAAAAGAGATTTAAGGTTAAACCTGGTTAGATGATATTAAATATTGAAAACTTATTATTGAAGCTCCAAATTATTCCTTCTCTTTAAAATCATTCGTTTGTTGTTCAGTTATTTTATGTATTAATTTAATTTAATTCATTAACATGTGCTGCTTAAATTTTAAACGTTATACTTCACTACAGTTAGAAATTCAATTCTTCTAAAGTAAGTAGCAGTACCAGTTGTCAAAAAGACATTTAAGTCGATAAATTTACAAAAATTCAATTTTAGATAAGCAGGAGTCTACCCCAAACCTGATAACCATGGCAAGGGGTCTATGAGACAAAAAGGCTTAGGAACCTCTGCTGTAGATTAAAGTACAGCATTTTTTTTTTTCCTTTTGAAAAAAATGTATCCTAAGTTTTTTTCTTTCCTTGTAAATGAAATGCAATTTTAATTTATGGATTTAACACGTGAAAGACGCAATATAACGTGATTTCCGGCAAAGTCAAATTTGATGCTAATCTCATATTTATTATTCTACCTCAGTGGATAATTTCAAATTTATTAATTTTTTTTTTGTATTGACATTAGGATTCTCCTAAATTTATTTCAAAACATAACTAATTTTTTTTATGTATATGATGTAGCTAATTTTAAATCAAGAGAATATTTACTTATTTGTGAACATTGTTAAAACAAATATGTATTTTTTATAGAACCTTTCTGTGATTAGTAAAAGTTGTTGTTTCTTATGCCACCTGATCTCGATTAAATAAGATCCAGACCAACGAAGTTCTTCAAGGCAAGGGGCTAGATGTATGCCTGTCGTTAACAGTAGCCTTGAGCACCATACAGGTGGCAGTACGATTTAGCTCTGTTCAATCCCACTTTTGCCCCTGAGGGTTCAGGGGCCTCCCACCTCTCTTCCCCTACCACCAACTTCACGAGAGGACATACGGCTCGATGGCTATTAAGGTACCCCCATGCCTGAAAGGCACTATACATTTACAAAAATCCAAGCTTTCTCCGGGTTTTGAAAACAGGCCTACGGCACAGCAGTCAGCGTTGCTAACCTTTATACAGGATGGGAGACAAGTAAAAGTTAACAACGATAAATCTCATGAAGTGATTCGTTAAGAACATGATAACGTACATATCTACTTTGTGACTATAACGGCACATGTATCAAGCTCAAAGTGTTTGATCATGAGGCCATCATCGCTATCATGCGAAATTCAAAATATCTGGAGCTTTCATGTTAGCATTATTACAATGGTGTGCAAAGCTTAGGCAGCAATGTAAATTTTAAGCAGATAGTTATGTAATTGCAGAAAAAAGGTTATTGCGACCAGTACAATAAACACGAAATGCTGTAGAAAGGTGATGCGTATGCAACTGTCAGGAACAATACGTCAAAGGCGATGTGAGTGTGCGCAAAACGCATGAGGTCAGCGCACGCAGTTCTAGACTGTAATAAAGGAATAACGGAGTCACAATTAAAGATATTCGCTGAGAGTGCAAGAGAGTTTTTTCATGAAATATGGCTAGAAAAAAATTACCTGGACGACTACACAAGTGGAAGAATGATCAAATAGTTAGAAGAGGGGTGTAATTTGACCAGTGTTTCTGAAGAGTTTGGAATTAACAAAAGTGTCATTTCGCGCTCTTGGAAAGCGTTCCAAACCATAGGTACATCTGCTAGGAAAGTTGGAGGTGGTCTTCCTAGGAAAACAACTCTAGTGGATGACAGATATATCGTCCTGCAGGTGAAAAGAGCCCGATACCAGTCAGCAAGTGCCATTGCTCAGCAACTATGTGCAGCAACAGGTCTACAAATGTCGCTGTTTACTGTGGCCAGACTCCTTACAAAAGGTGGCCTATTCGTCCGCCGTCCTGAACCCTGCATACCTTTGAAAGTTGGTCAACAGCGGCACCTTTCAGAGTGAAGTAAGGAGCACAAAAACTGACATCTCATCAATGGAGTCACGTCCTCTTTACGGATGAGAGTCTTTCCAATGCCACAAGCAATTCTCAACACCAGTCAATTTGGGGGAGAGGTCGGGACATATTTTAATTAAATAACATCACAGAATGAGACTGTTACGGTGATCTTGACGCTGTCATCTGGGGAGGCATTATGTTGAACGGGCGGACACAACTCCACGTTTTCGTCAGAGGTTTTATAACCGGAAATCACTATTGTAAAGAGGTGATCCTTTCCTGTGTGCGTCAGTTCCGAGTAGCTGTTGGACCAGACATTGTTTTTATGGATGACAATGCACTGCCACATCGGACTGTTGATGTTCCAGTGTTATCTTCACTGGAAAGTGAAGATATCTTTAGAATGAATTGGCCAGCATTCTTCCCTGATTTAAAACTCATAGAACATGTGTGGGATGCTTTGGGGGATGCCTTGAAGAACGATTACATCCTTCGGGAAGCACTCGACAACTAAAACTGCTGCTGATTGAAGAATGGGCACTCTTATCTATTCAATGATAAGAAGCAACCATTACAGTAAGAGGAGGGCATATCCCATACTAAGGAACATCTGCTAGTTGTTCTTCCTCCTGGGAAGACAATCATGAGTGACGATACTATGAGTTTAAAAAAGCCATTTTTTGTTTGATTCCATACTATATGCATTGTATTCATACTTGTGCAACTATGCTTTCGTCATCGTTTAATTACAAAATTCTGTCTCTCATTTCTGAATTCCATGTCTCTCAGATGATTTCTCGTGGATTTTTGGCAATATAAAAACACATGTTACTTAAGTTTTACGCATTAGTACAGTAGATGTAAAGTCCCAAAATTCTGATTTTGTCTTTAAGTATGCATTCAAAAACTCCTTTAGGGTAAGAGGAATCAAAAGTGAAATAATTCCTTTTTTTTGTATTTTCTAAGCGATATACTTATTGAACCATGCTGAAGGAAGAAGATATTCCACACTAGTTAGAAATGTTCTAATTTTTTTTTTGTATTATAAATCCATTTTTTCGATAATCCCAATTATTCAAATGAAGAAAAACAATTATAAATTTAAAAAAAAACCATGAAATTAAATGCATATCGAAGTTTAAAAAGGAATAAATTCCTTTTCTTGAAAATATACGACATACTTCAATGCAAAAAAAAAAAAAAAAAAAATCATTTCTTTCTATTGGATATGTATCTGACACTTCTTAAAAGTTTATAATGATAAGAAAAAAAATTAAACAAGTTGTTTTCTGATTTCTTATTGCAAATGTCCGAAGTTTTCCTCGGATTCACGGCTTTTTTAAATTTATTTTATTTTCGAGTTTTGAAATGATTGAAAACGCACACATACTTTTGTTCCACATCTTGCGAAACCAAATATTTTAAATTAAAAACTGAAAAGCGAAAATGTCCTTTCGGAACATTCAAGTACGTTGATTCACGCCCTATTAAGGTTTCAAACATCTGGTGTGGAAGATGTCCTTGGGAATCTTTCAATCTCTTTATTTTCCCCAATGGTCAGTTTTGATGGGTATAGGTAAGTATGAGGAAATAAACATCTCGAACCTTCTAGTTTTCGTGGTTTCACTCTCAATCACAAAAATATCGATAACGTATCGAATTGAAAAGGGTGTGGTTTGTTTGGATGTCAAATATTTTATTTCGAAACATTAAAAGGAAGATTTCTTTTTTCCATGTATTTAAATTGAAAGAAAGACAAATATCATTCTCCAAAACAACTTTATCAATATAATTTGTCTCCCTCTCTCTTTTTATACTACTATAATAATAATATTTCATCATTTAAATATTCTTTAAAGAAATTTTCTTTATTCATGATAGTCTGGAACCTTTCAAGACGTGGCGTTATAATTAATTTCTTTAGTTTACCCACCTAACGGAAAATACCACAACTTTTTATCTCCTAAAAAATTGCTCACTTGATACATTTCGAAGTAAGATGACGCAACATTGCCTCAGCCTTTGATTCTTACCAATCAGCGTATTGGATACCAGAAATCACATGATTATTGAACATTCGATACACTTGTGGCAGGGAAAAAAAGTAAAAGCTGAAATCTCACGAATGTAAAGAGACAGGGGTGCCTAAATCTAGAATCATATCGCACTGCACTTCTTGCCAACAAGAACGCTTGTTTTTATCTACATAAAACTCTGCTGTTCTAATTACATTGATAAAATACTCCTGTTTCATCACCTTCCTCCTCTTCCCCACTACTCAAATTAAAAACTTTTTTGTATGAAAGTAAATTTACTAATTTTTTATTGTAAGACACATCGAAATACTATCCATAAGGGCCGGAGGATCACTGCCTGGTCCCGATGATGAATAGATTGGGGAGCTAAAATTATAAATGTCTCATCAATCGACTGCCACCTGATAAAGATGTCCCAGCAACATGTTTGATTCCAGTTAAATCATCACACACACACATCACAAAAAATACCCAGCATAAATTTTTATTCAGTACAACTTCACCATATTTGAGAATTATTACATACCTGTTGATATTTTTAACAATGTACCAGAGGGTTACATTCATCCAAAAGTAATATTTTATCCGAGTTATTTTAATTAGAAATAGGGTGAAAATTATGTGATTGAACGCGATTTTGTGTTAAATGTACCACTTCAATCATTCACAATTTTCATTTAGCCTTTTCCAAAAATTATGATATTTTATTACTGATATTTTTATCAAGGAAATTGTTAATAATTTTTTATTGAAAGGCTTAGGTTGCGGAAAGAAAAATTAAAAAATAAATTTTTGAATTTTTATAAAAGTATTTCATAATACTAATAAAATTGTCATAAAACTTATAAAATAGGTTAATAATGAAAATTAATAAAAATTCATGCTTGTGTGATTTTATTTTATTTGTACCATTTACATAATAGTCTAAATTCATGACGGTCAAATGATAAATGCAATCATGTGTTTTCCATTGAATTCTAAGTTACACTAGTCTAAAGTTCTCGTTTTACTTGGAAAATTTAAATAAAAATTCAATTTCGATAGTTCGGTAAATATGTTCAAGTATTAATATTCTTCAAATTAATCAATTTCAAATTAATTATATTAATTTTTTCAAATTAAAAAAAGTATCTTATATTGTTCGTATGTTTTTAAATCAAGTTTTTTTTTTGTTTACTTAGGTGTGTTATCATTGTTGACCAATAGGTACATTTTAAAAGAAAGCTTCTACAAAAAGCAAAAGGTGGTAACAGCGAAGTCCGTGATTTGATTGTTGGAAAACACGTGTTTACATTAATTAACTGACTATGACCATGTCGCAGGAAAATGATGAAATTAGGAATTTCATCAAATCCCTAAGGGATAAATTGACGGGAAAAGTTAAAATAACTTCTCTTCAAGGTCATTTCCCTGATAAAAGTAAGAGATTTGAACAAATCTCTTATCTGTTTCAGTGAAATGATGAAATAATATTGTCCAGAGTTTAAAAGGGTTTATTTAAAAAATATGCTGCATTATTAAACGTCGAAGTAAGTAATAAAACAATAGTCAATGAAATACAAATTATTTATTCCAAACTAATTAACAAATAAATTATTGGTACTTTTTTTATGTGTATTGCTGCACACTAAAATATCAGTCCCTATGTTAATCTTACGGTGCCATTTTTTAAAGATATGGGATTGATATTTAGGGGATAGATAGTACTATATGTTTGGTTAGGAAGTACAAGGACTTGACCCTTCCAGGTGTCACTCCCCCCGGACAGCATTTTGCAAATGCAAATCCTGACTAGTTTATTTCATCATTTCACTGAAAAAGTTCAGGGATTTGATAAAATCACTTACTTTCATCTGGGAAATTACCTTGAAGAGACGTTATTTTAACAGCTCCCGTCAATTGATCATCTCCCTTAGGGATTTGATGAAATTCCTAATTTCGCCATTTCCCTGCGACAACCACACCGGAAGTTATGGACTGATTAGTAGGAACAAAGTGATTGCCGCGTTATATCATGTGACTATAACGTCACGTAAATTTTGCCATTGTGACTCTGTCACTGTCTTATATAGTGTATCACGCTGATGCACGTTAAACTTGCTAAATTTCAAAGTTCTCACAATGGCCTTGAATGAAAGGTGGGGTGTAGTTCTCGTCATTTGATTCGGGGGCAAAATTACGAGACTCATCGCTAATGGCTCTCGTGTAGCTTTGATGAGAGAACGCTCATAAAGATCTGAATCTATATATAGACAGGAAAAATCCGTATATGGGCACGAGAATTGCATACGTCAGTACACAACATTACATCCCTATTGCTACATTTTTTACGCACAAGAAATTTTGGTTAAATAGCATTTGAACTTATCTCGTAAATTTTACATCCTTTTGAACATATTTGTTTCCCTTATTGTCGATTTAAATTTAATACTTATAAATTACTATTGCCAATTCGTTTTAGTAATAATATGCAAGAAATTGGTTTGTACAGTTACTTGTATAAGAGATATAATTTGAACTCTGATGTTGGGTAAAACATATCCCCCAAATTCGCATTTGAAACCGTAAACAATAAATTAATGTATGTAAAATTAATTCAATGTAGAAAAATCCCACGGTACATCGGTCAACACATCTGAACATTTTTACTCATAATAAGTACTTTATATATATATATAACTATGGTATACTCAAACTCAGTAGCGCAACAGCCCATGAGGGCCAGGGCCTACTGTGCCCATCCCAGTGTACGTGACCATTGTACGATGAGGTGCTTGAGCAGATGTCCCGATCAGGTGCTCATTCTGAAGAGAGACCTCCAGTGCTAAAGTCCCCAAGCAAGATTAGCTATGGTATAGTTACATGATAATCTCGTTCACTTTTAGCCATCCTTTGGACTGGAATTAACTTCTCAAGATCTGGTCAATCAGAGTCAGTCGATATTGAGCTGGGTCAACTGTATTATTTAATACACGCACTTTATTTCTCGGAAGCCCAGTGACTGAGTGATTAGTGTGTCTAACTTCTACACCACAGGTCCGAGGTTCAAACCCCGCGCTGGGAAAGGTTGACTCAGCCTTTCATCCCTTCAATGGGTCGATAAAATGAGTACCAAACTTGCTTGAGAACTTAACACTGGGTGTTTTCGCGTCAGACTGACCACCTGATCGGAACATTTGATCATGCACCTCAGGGCCCAAGGCCGCGTATACTGAGTTGGGCACAGTAGGCCTTGTCCCTCATGGGATGTCGCGCCACTTAGTTAAATTAAGTTTACTTTATTTCTTTTACGGGCTTTATAAAATAAAAGTATTTATTCATTATTTTAATTTTTAAAATTGTACTTATTTATAATAAATTTGTCTACAATTAAAGCAAGTATTTTATGCCAAAACAATTATTTTATGCACGTAGAGAGTTTCGATTTACTTTATGGAAAATGATTTGAATCTAATCCAGTAAGAGGCAATTACAAATCTTAGCGAAAAGGACTTATGACAAAGAATAAAATAATATTATATAGAGAAAAATATAGAGGGACAAAAGGGGAACTCAATATAAAAGAAAAAAATAACATTATAAAGAGAAAAATATGTAGAGGAAGGAAAGATATTTTTTTATTAAAAAATAAAACGATATTATACAAAGGAGAATATAGAGGGAAGAAAGAATCTTATTATAAATAAATATTATAAAGCGTAAAGAAACTTAATATATAAGAATAAAATAATATTACTAAGGGGAAAGATATAGTGAGAATTTCGTTAATTCATATATTTTAAAGTAAAATGGAGTCAATTATTCTAATTACTGAGTATAGCTGATACAAAATCAAATTTGAATATAACGTTCCCAGCTATCCGTATTACCGAGATTCTGAATAAAGAAATGTCAATATTTCTATGCTCATAAAATGTTTCATCTGGTCTATCAAAATCTGCCCAATTTAAACAGGAGGTCAGATGATTTTGGAGGTTTGGTGATTTTGAAACTTTTGGCCAAATGTTCTGAAATAATTTTCACGAAACTACTGCTTTGTACTATTTTCAAGAAATTTAATCAAACTAATAATAGGTAATATCATTTATCAAACAGACATGATAAGTAAACAATAGCTAATCAAAAGTTGCTATCTCCAAGAAAAAGACTTTTCAAACACGGAAACGCACAGTGAAAAAGTATCGAATTAATTATGTCTAAAGATCTCCTTAAGTTGATTAAATATAGGCAATTTATAAACAATGAAAGAGAAAAAATAGTAAAAATGTATCTTGAGCACAATCTAATCATTTAAAAATGAAAGGACAAATTTTTTCTGTGATAAAATGAATCATTGATAAATTTGAAAATCAAACAAATGAAATTATGAATATTGATATAAGATTGGAAAGATAACGAAAGAGACGAGGCTAAAGTCAGAAATTTTCGACCTTATCATACTACTTAGAATACAATATGGTGAGCCACAGTAGATAATATTTAAAAAAAGCGAGAAGAATCAAAAAAATTACTTAAGGAATTTAAATATAATATTTAAGAATATCATAACTTATGTGTTTGTAAAAATCATATAAAAACAACTTGGTATATAAATACATAAAAAATAATGTTCACAAAAACATATGTAAATATTCAAATTATTACATCTAAATCAGGGATTCTTTAACTTTTCGGGGTGATGACCCAATTTTTTGTAGAAAGGTTTTATGCGACCCCTGTAAGCATTGCGCAAGCAAAGTTTCTACACGCTTAGGTTTTTATATATGGGTTTTATTCCTAGTACATTATTATTTTGTAATAATCAACATCCGCAATAAGTTCTTACTTTAAATATAACGATATAGAATTAAGTAACAAAATAAAAAAAAACACTATATAATGTAATTACACAATAAATTATGCATAAA
>BMAV01025592.1:16898-33788 GCA_019973955.1 Trichonephila inaurata madagascariensis
AAAAAAAAACACTATATAATGTAATTACACAATAAATTATGCATAAACTATGATCTCTTTATTAGATGTAGCCATTTTGGCTTAATTTCTGAGATCATCACATTTTATTAGCAAAGGCATATGCAAGATTTAAGTATCAATGGGAAAGATTATTATTTATTTTTTGATTATTGTGTGTTTATTACTTGATTATTTTTAATTATATTTTTAAATATTGGAATAACAGTATAGACACGGCCAGACGAAATACTTCTTCAATATTCATTAGATTTGATTTTATGGTTGTTAAATACATAAGTGTTGTCTCACATAAATAATTTGCAGAAAAAAGTACGAGATATCGTCTTGAAGTTTCAGGAATTGTTGGAAATTCCTTTACAACTCTTGCCTTTAGGACTTTGTATTAAAATCAACTTGTAATCCTGAATCAGTTGATAACAAGTTTTTGTGATTTTAGTACAGTGTTTCTCAAACTGTGGGGCGCGTCCCCCTAGATGGGCGTGAGCATATCAAAAAGTCGAAAATAAAAGATTATTTTAAAAAGTTATAAAAATTTACTTAAATGAAGCAAAACATAATACATTTTGACATAAAAAAATACACGTTGCACTTTTATTGTTATCTATTCCAATTTAAAAGTTAGAAAGGAAAAGCAACATAATACTTTTCTTATTACTTTTAAAAGTATATATATAATTTACTTAAAATATCTCTATTACTTAAAAATATCTTACTTAAAATATCTCTTATTTGAAAGTAACATATACAAAATTTAATATTTATCTTGATAATTTGAATGGTTTATAATTAAGATAGTATTGTAGTTTTAGCGTTAAAGTACATTATATATATATTATTGCATTCAGTGCATTGTTGCATTGTTATTGTATGTGGGGGAGGGGAGCTCGCAGAAAATTATGATTGAATATTGGGTCGCAAGTATTGAAACTTTGAGAAGCACTGTTTTAGTGGCAAATGAGTGTCTCATTCACAAGAATTTCCAATAAGAATCTAAATAAACTTATTATTATTATTATTATTGACGAACAAGTTATTTTACACAAAAAGATATATCAAAAATCCTAAAATTTTTGCCAACATTAACTACAAGTCCGGTGATTCCATTTGTGGTCAAGAACCCTAGTTTAAGAAATACTGATATAAAACATAAAACTGAAAATGCAATAAAATATAAAAATAATAATAAAATTAAGAGAAAAACATACTCTTAAGTTTTCCCATTTTATAAATTTATCTAAATCGGTTTATTTAATAATCGAATGTAATAAGGAATAAAGGTTTCCCAGGGTCTATACGGGTGATTATCATAATAACGGAAACACCGGTGAATAAAAGTGACATTTCTGAATGCGCTTCATATATGCATTAAATATAATAACTGCCAGTTTTTTTATAAATAGAAATGTATCTATTCTGGTAGTAGTGGTAGTTTAATTGAAGTTCTGTAAGTCTTGATTTTTTTTAAAAGCTTAAAATGTGATGTACCTCTATAATTTTCAAAAACGCCGAATTGTAGGAGCCCGTCAAGCTGGAGCAAGTGTGACCGAAGCGTCCCAACTTTTAGACGTTTCTAGAGGTACGTTTTCTAAAATTATGACAGCATACACAGAGCGCTGCATGACAAGCTCGGAAAAGCAAAATAGTTGACGGAGAAAGAAGCTAAGTGAAAGAGACGATGGGTATCGAAGCAAATTGTAATGACTAAAAAGCGAACAACTGCAGCAAAAGTGACCACATAGCTCAATAAGTATCTGAATTCTCCAGTGTCAATGATTACAGTTAGAAGGCACCTTCAAATACAGAATATTTACGGAAGAGCAGCAATTCCCAAGCCACTTGTCACAGATGTTCATGCCAAACGTCGTCTACAGTAGTGACACACTCACAAAATCTGGTCGATTGATAAGTGGAAGAAAGTAATATGGTTTGCTGAATCGTCATCCACTCTTTTTCCTACAACAGGATGGGTGCACGTTCGAGGATACCTTGTGAAGTATTCCCCCGTGGGTGATACCTCACTCCTAAGTAAACTTCGTGATCTAGAGGTGTGTGATTGAATGAAGAATCAGGCGTTGTCATGATCTTAAAATGTTCTATTAAGATTGTAACTTAAACACTAACAATGATAATATATATATATTTATAATTTAGCGGATCTGAGGTGAGAAAACACACAATACGTATTACCAAATAAGTGCGATCTTAACCACTATATTTAACTTTCCCTTTTATTCCTAATCTCTGTTTATATCACAGTTACTAATGGATACTAGAATGATCCTACCTTAATCTCTTAATTAATCGCAATCCTCTCGGATCCTCAATATCTTTAGATTAACTCGTGTGGAATTGGATCCACCTAGACTTGATCGTTCTGTCACTGATAGCTTCACAATCAACGACGGCTTTCTTCTCTTCTTTCAGTTTACGCACTTAAAGCAGACTAGCATAATCACTCCCCAATAGGTCATACGCTTACGTTAAACTTCTGCTATTTAAAAGGTTTCTAATTTGCATGTTCACGTTTCGCTTCTGGATTTGGTAGGAAAGAATTTGCCTTTTTCGGCCTCAAAGAACCCAAGAGGTGATTTTCGTAGAAAACGTGATGAACCCATCACAGCCTGTGTTTGAGGACCAAGCGTATGATCATGATTGTCTCTTTCCAACTGTCAAGCATACAGGTGGATCTTTCATCCATGTCTTTGTTTTCTGTTGGACCGATCGTAACCCTGAAAGGAAGGACCCCTGGGGAGATGTATAGAGAAATGTTAGCTGATCAGATTGATCCTATGATGCCAACTTTATTTCCTGCAGGAGAGGTAATTTTCCGGGAACATAATACACCTACGCATTCAACAGGATTGTCCAATCATGGATTGAGGGACTCGAGAATGAAGTTTAACATCTACCTTGTTTCACACAGTCACCTGACATTAAAGTACCCGACTACCCTAAAGTCATGATTTTATTTTAAAAAATTGACAATTTTTTTTTTATAATTTGATTTTATGACCTATATTATTAGTTTTATAAAAATGCCAAGGGTATTATTTTCCATTCACTAGAACAAAAACTACAAGTGTTTTAGAAAAAGCAGATGCCATAACTTTACATAAGATGTCAAACTTTAAAATGCTTTTTACTCGAAATACGTTTTTTTTTTTCGAAAAGCTCAAACGGGGACAGCGATTGCTCAAGAAGTTTTGAAAATAATTTGTTGAAACTTTTTGTGTATATTCTGTATAACAGTAGAAGTGTTCCGACCTTCAGACTTACCAATCACTGTTTTATTTCAAAATTTCTAGTCCTTTACGTGAATATAATCACTGTTTTTTTAAGCAATTTTATATAATCACTAATATAAAGTGCTCTAGTTTTTGTAAAAATTAAAATATCTCTTATCCTGAAGGTCATTTCAAACACGAATAACAAAGTAACACATCAAAATTGAAAAATTGAGAATTTGTTCATAAAATTTTTGTACAGAGGGTTTATGTAATTTTTTGTACATTTTCAGCAGTTTATTTCCCATTTTAATAATAATAAATTTTTTTGTCTTCAATTTTAAGATTTTTCCCTTAAAATATGCTAAATAAATCTAAAAGTCCCCAAAAAATCCCCATATCTCCAGTCGAATACCTATATCTGAACCATTAGAGTTTAGTTTAGAGCCTTCAATACGGAATCTCTCCAAGAACTTTCACAATATCTCCATGAAGAATGTTACAGTATTCCTCCAAACTAGGGGTAGCCAGCCCAAATGACTTTGCTGGCCATTTGGGAAGAGCATTATAATCCAGCGGGCCAAATATAAAAATGTTTATCTGTATATTGGATTTTGAACCATTACAAATATTTATTGGATTAAAACAGATGCGACGTAATAAAATAGAAACAGTTATGAAATTTATTTGTTACAAAACACTACAGACAAAAATACTGCACAAAGTATTCGTATTTTGTATAGTTATATTGAATCTCGCCGGCCGCAAAATTCTTTAAGGTATCCGACTACCCTAAAATCATGATTTTTTTCAAGAATTGACAAATTTTTTTTATGACTTTATTTTATAGGTCATCGTATTAGCTTTATAAAAATACCAAGTTTGAATGAATAAAGGGATGATTTTCAGCATTTAATGTAAGCGAAATAATCATATTTTGAAATAAAAAAAAGCAATAAAAATAAAATGGTTCGTTATTTCATTCAGAACGAAAAATAACATTATGTCAGACAAAGAGTTCTGAAATTCTATGATAGTAGAAAAATATAGCAAATCACTCCAATTTTGTAGAGTTTCACTAATTGGGAATTTAAATAATCTACAAAAATTCAAACTCATAAATTTTAATAATTTGTTTACCGTTTTCCCCGAAAAACACGAAACATTTATTTGAAATATCTTATTATGAATCTTATGTGTGAATCTTTATCGTGAATGTTAGGTTGAAGAAATAGGTCAAAATATTTCAATGATTGCAAAACTCGACTATTTTTTATTTTTTCTTATCAATATTTCAAAACAGCTGTCTCAAACCGGAGGTTCGTGAAAAAGTCTTGAAGATCTGCAGAAAAAGTGAGACATTATATTAAAAAAATCAGTGATACTAAAAACAAATTCATTCAGTTTTTCATTTTTTAAAAAAAATGATTACTCTATGGCTTTGTTACCTTTAATGGTTGTATTTCACAAAAATGAAATAAAAGTTTTTTAATTATTATTATATCAATGTATTAATTTTTTAATCAAAATAAAACTATAAGTATAAAACTATACATTTAGGGATCCATTATGTTCTAAAGATTGACAACCGCTGTTCTAGAACATTATAAATTTTGTTAGTGGAAATTACACTATGAAAGAACCATTAAAAAATAAAGAAATGTATTCAAGCACAACTTTTTTGCTGTGATCTGGGTTCATGGATTTTATGCAATCAGTTTAAAAAGTAAAGCAGTTTCTTAAGAGCTATGAAAAAATCCGTAAAAATACAGCATATAGCCGTAAAATTCGCACTATGTCCCAAATGGTTTTCACACTTCTATGGCGCTCAGACATTATCAATGTCTAAAACGACAAGTACGTAAAGTTTATACGCAAGAAATTACTTTCTAGTGAGCTCTTCAACAGTCAAAGTAATACTGACTCAGTTTCAGCAGGAGACTGCTATTTACAGTCTGTGCGTCCATCTTCAAGTAATTTCTCGGAAAATCCTCGTACGTCATAGATCGTGATGATAATATGTTTCTCTAGTAATTTTCAGAAACATTCATATGATTGCCAACTCTTCCAAAATGGTCGCCAAAATGATGCCAACTTGGTTGTATCGTCAATATTTCCCCAAGTTTTCATTGAATCGCTATCATAATGTAAGGGACGGCGTTGCTTGCGAATATTACAATTTTAACATAAAATAAATGCAAGAGGAAGTAATATTAATGCATTAAACACCCAGGTATAAATTATTTACACTATTTTAAGCATTTATTACTCAAAATTCGTAACAATATATATCTATTCAAGTAAATGATCCAATTTACAGAGCAATAAAACAGAAATAATGTAGAAATACAATATGTTCAACTATAGTGGTGACAGCCTGTTAGAAAAATATCTATACGAATCTCTTTCTTGCGTTAGACTTTTTAAGAGTCGGCAGAGTTTTATGGATGCTATCCAACTTCGTCAGTTTCTGCACAGGATTAGCAATAATAACAATACGTTGATATATCGAATAATTTAGATTATGAATATTATGCTGAGGAATGACATATTCCAGATGGTCTGTGTTAGTATTAAAATTTAGACTTACTCTCTGCCTCGCGAGCTGTCACCGATATAGTTCTAGACATAGTTAATGGACAATACATTCGAGATACGCGTTGACCATAGATGAAGCAGTACCTGACATTCGTTGAAGTGTCTTGTATTCTCTGTGATATATATGTACGGACATTGTCCAACTGCGTTGTCCAGCTGTAGTACAAAGCTGGGGATGAGTTGAAAAAGGAGGTGACCCTGAGGTCCCCAACTTCCTTTGTGCTGAGTACGCTGCCCAGGATTTCTGGCTTGTAGAGTTGGAAAAATCCCTCATATTAGATATTTAATAGCGTGCTGTACCATAGTGCCAAGGGTTCTAGTCTAATATTATACTAAATAAAACATTCTTAATGGAAAAATTCACCTCTGTAATGTTTGAAAAGTACACATCATTGTTATTATCCAGATTGTTGCGGGACAGTGTGAATTACAACGTGAAAATACAATGGATTGTAATGGACAGATTAAAAAGCTGACCAATCAGCATAGTATTAGATGAAATGGTGAGTCCATTGTAGCAGGAGGCATCGGTGGTTCAGCGTCAAAGGAATTCTGCGCGAGACTTGTTTGGATATTGTCTATGACGCAACGAAAAAAAAAAAAACTGTGGAGGTAGAAAATGACACACCAACAGACGCTTTCCCCCCTCTCCACTACTATTCTAACTCACTCATAAGACACTGTATGGCCAGGGAGGGCATTAAGTCGATCGCGATCGGCCAGTGGACCGCCAAGACATTTTGGGGTGACCACTTTTACTGAGACCTAATAATCATTCCATCATACGAAAGTCTAGAAATACCATATTTATTCGAATTTAAGCCACCATCGATTCTAAGCCACGCACCAAATTCTCAACAAGATTTTGCGAAAATTGAAAAATATTCTAAAAGAGTTTTTCGATATCTCCAATTTTACGAAATTATAAAATAAATTTAAAAGGAAAAACTAATAAGGAGTGAAGAATTGATTATTTTATCAGTGTTATAAATGCATGCATGAAGCTGTAACTGCTCTAAATACCCCATCCAAAAAAATTTTTACCCTTCAAATCTAAGCCGCATCCGATTTTCAGTAGCATTAACATTTGGAAAAAAGTGCGGCTTAGATTCGAGTAAATACGGTATTTTAAAAAATACGGAAACAAATCATATCGTAAGAGAAAATTTCGTAGAATAGTAAATGCTCTTCACTATTTGGAGGTTATTTTACGAAGAAAATCGTAAAATGTTATTGGTTCCAGGAAAAAGTTCGCTAAATAGAGCAATTCGGAAAATAGTGGTTCGTAAAATGGAGATCCCACTGTATTGTATACTTTCTTTTAGCTCACTACTTACTTCACTGGGTGGACCGCAACACCTTGAAAACATTAGAAGTAGCCCGTACCCTGGAAAAGTCTGCCCACCCCTGTTGTATGGTATGATACCGCTACGTGGATGAGACTATGTCATTCCGTGGTGCTAAATATTGTGTTAATTACTAACAGGCTGGTGACTTAATGGTTTCTTCAGAACCTCCGTTTTCCATTCACGTTCTGCGCGTAGGGTGATTTCACGACACGAGAGACTGCTCTGACGGAGGCTGATTATGCGTGCCTGTTCGAATTCCGTTTATACCTCAGATAGTGAGTTTACGAGTACTATGTTTTGTTTGACTCCTGATCAATCCTTTATAGCAATCAAATGAGGATTTGTTCATTTCAACGCATTTGTACAGTGCTTTTCCATGAATTGTTAGCGTAGATTGTATTACTAGGCTCACGCCAGAGTGATTCCTTTGCAATTTTAATCATTTACATATCCTAATCCTTTTTGCATTACTTGAGAAATTCTTTTAATTCTCATGAGTCCTTCAGGGTTTTTGGCGGGCTGCGGTAGCCCAGTGGTCAAGGTGTCGGATCATGGCAGGCATGTCATGAGTTCGAGCCCAGTAACACTAAAGACCCGCAGTGTAGGGCAGCCATGCACGTTAAATCTGTCGAGAGCTGAAACGTCCTCCCGTTGGTGTGGTGCGGTAGTTAGGAGAGGGGGTGCTAGCTCAGGTGTCGTCCACGTCACTTGACCATGGTTCAAAATTACGTGGTCCGTCGCCAAAAGCCCTCGTGCAGCTGAACAGTGCGACGTTAATACTCACTCACTCAGGGTTTTGGGATTTTCACAAAGAGTATGTACACTTCATTTTCTTGTTTACTTATATAACTACACTAATAAGTAATCTCCATAAATACATGTATAAACAAAGATAATGATATATGTAGAAAATGAAAATTAATAATTTAATACACAAAAAAAGTAATCATTTGGCCTTAAATAAGCTGCGCATTAAGTATTTTCCTCTTACAGAAAAAATTATAATAATAAAGTGTAATCATCATTCTTAAATGTATTTGTATAAATTATTCATGATCAGACAACAACATTAATGATATTCCTCTTGATGATAGTTTTTCCTTATCATTATGAAAAATGAGAATGGAAATCTTAATGAAGTGTTTCTTTTCTCACTCGTTACTTATTCTGTGTAATTTATGAAATGATAAGACAAAAAGTATTAAAAAACTTCTATTTTAACTCGTTTAATGAAAGTTATTCTTCCAAACATTTTTCTACTTTTACAGTAGTTCTCTAATATGAGTTTAAAATGAATTTTTTTCGCAATAATAAATGACATTTATCGTATAGATTTCATATGGGTAGATGTACAATTGGTGCATTTATTAAATAAATTGTTTTAAGAATCGACTTGGATACATCTGTAAACACAGCAATAATTTATTAAAAAGGTATTTTTTAAATTATCGTGTAAATCATCGGTTCTTAACCCTCTAAGCGGTCTGCACTTAAAGTCTTGCCATTCTGGATATGCTTCAAAAATGCACCGCACATATTTTTTTGCTTTCAGGTGGGGTTCACAAAAGCGGTTGAGCCATATTTTTAAGAATGCGGCTCGGCCGCTTTTGGGAATCTTGCTTGAAGGCAGAAAAAGCATCTCTGGAATGGCGGAATTTTACGTGCAGACAACTTGGAGGGTTAAACTGTAGTCCCTGGACCCCCAGGGCTCCGCATCTTTTTTCTGGGGGATCTGCGAAGGTTTCTCGTCTAATGTTAAGATTTCTTTCTTTTACAGATTTCGAAAGACCTTTTGAAAAAATTGAAGGATGTGTCATCCGAGACTATATCACTCAATTGTCCCCAATAAAAATATTAACAAGGACATGTATTTAGATCAAGAATATTAATTCAGTTTTTTTATTGTTTGCAACTACATAGCCATTAATAAAACGTAATATTTTCATAAAATACAACCTCTGACAATGAAGTCGGTGAATAAAGTCAGAACGGCCGATCTGGCCACACTGGCAGAACAAAACGCTGCACATGCATAGTGGCAGGTATTGACCATCAGCCCCCACCATTATTCAGTTGAGACACATTTGTGTTTCGTGTAAGATTTGTTTTACAAAGTGCTTGTTTAATACGTTCTTTCTTAACTGAGAACAGGAAAATGATCGAACAAAAGATCAATTTAAAATTTTGTTTTAAGCTTGGCAAGACACCAAAAGAAACTTATGCGATGCTGGTACGTGTTTATGAAAATCAAGCACTGTCCATGAAGTATGTGTACGACTGGTTTGCCCATCTTCGAGAAGGCCTGGAAAGTGTTTCTGACAGTCTTCGTAGCGGAAGCCTGCCGACCTCCGTCGTTAACGAAAAAATTTAGCAATTGAGGTGATTAATTATTTAAGATCAGCAATTAACTGTGCGCATGATAGCTAATGAAGTGAATATTTATCGTGAATCTGCAACAAATCGTTACCCAGAATTCAGGGATGAGAAAAACATGTTATCGATATTGACGATATTCCTAACATCCAATAAAACGTTCCGAGACTTTTGAACTCCATCCCAAAAGAAGACTTCTTGCAAAGTTTCCAGGATGTGTATCAGATCTGAGGGGTGAATAGTTATGGGAGGTGACTATTTTAAAGGACAGTAAGGTAACTTTCATTAATATTTCACCTACGTTAATTTTATAGGACTACAGGACACCGAACTTTATTGTCAAAGGTTGTATATAGTAGAAATACATGTGCAAAAATTAGTAACTGAATTCACGTAGAGCGCCAATACGATAACAACGGCATCCATCTCGATTTTCTTATCGAATGGCGCCTATATTATTTATTTATTTGCATTGAAATTATCTATTTATTTAAAACTAGTATTTTGTAATATCTTATGTACATTTATAATCAGATGTTTACTATTTTCTTAAGCAAAAACAAAACAAAACAAAAGAATAGTTAAAAAAAAGTATGCATAAATAGCAGAGGCAGTCAGAGGATTATTGAGGACCCTTTAAATTACTGAGTCATGTGTTGGGAGTCAGGGAGGGGTGTTCAAAGTTTAGGCGTCCGCAATATCAGCAGTGGCGTAGCTACCAATGAGCTATGCGGTGCAGTGTGCTGAGGCCCTCAGTCTCAGAGTCCACTCGGACCCTAACCCCCAAGCAAGCCAAACTTGCGATAATTTCTCCCAAATTTAAGATATAAATATAAAAGGTTGCAATATAACTATGATTATGGCAATTCAGTTGAAAATAATTTTGAACTTGTAAGGGAATTCCCCTAAATTCTTTCCGTGGTTTATTTAGTGTGTTGCTATATTTACTTACAGAAAAGTTTACATTATTTTCAATTTTTTCATTTTTCTAAAACTGTTACTTGAAAGTTCCATGAAAAATCCGACTACGTTCTGAACCATGATTTTGCAAAAGCGCATAAATGGATAATTTTCACGATATTTAGTGTTACTTAGATTAGACTACATGTATAAAATTGTTTTAAGGACATTTTGACAAAAAAATTACTTAAATACAATATTTTGGCAAAAAATTAACTTAGAATAATTTTTTTTCAAAATGTTTTCCTTTTGTGAAAAATGCTTCTATTATAATAATATTTTGCCTGTATATAGCTCAGACCTCTCTACAGAGGCTCAACTAGAATTTTTAAAATATATAACTTAGAAGTGGGTTTATCCATATGTTACGACAATAGCAGGGAGCAATTTTAAGAAAAAAAACGCCGATAATTATTTCAATTGGTGGTAACTCTGAAAATAATGGGAATTTTTCAAAAATTCTAGTTGAGCCTCTGTACAGAGGTCTGAGCCATACACAGACAAAATATTATTATATAATAGAAGCATTTTTCACAAAAGGAAAACATTTTGAAAAAAGATTATTCTAAGTTAATTGTTTGCCGAAATATTGTATTTAAATAATTTTTTTTGTCAAAATGTCCTTATATAAAACAATTTTATACATGTATTCTAAGTGACACTAAATATCCTGAAAATTATCCATTTATGCGCTTTTTTTAAAATCACGGTTCCGAACGTAGTCGGATACCTTAAGCGCAAACAAGGCCAAGAAAGAGAAGATAGGAAGCAAAAATTGTAGCTTTGTGTATTAAAGATATTCATATATTTTTACTTGATAAAATTCAACCAAGATAGGACCCTCATTTTTTTAGAACCAGGGCCTTTGGATACCTAGCTACGCCACTGAATGTCAAGCTGATACATAAAGGGAGGCCATGGTGATAGAAACTTTAAGAACTACTGATGTAAATCATTCAGATATTTATCGAAACTGTTAAGAGGAGTAAACAAACCTATTGTAGCAACATACTTAAATTCAGGTCAATCTCTAAAAAAACATTTTTAAAATTGTCGAAAATAATAAGAAAAGAAGTTAGGATGTAGTTATTTTGAAAGATTCCTGTTTAAAGAAAATACCATAAATTTCTAAAGCAACAAAAATTTCTCAACGAATAATTTTTTAAATAACAATATTTAATTGTAGAGAGATGTTGCGTGCTTCGTAGGAATCAAATTCTTCCAAGATTTTAGCTGTTACACTCCAGGACATAGTAAGACAACATAAATATTTTACAAAAAAGTATTAAGTATTGATTGCAGTCAAATGTAATTTAACATATTAATTCATTTGGCTATTTTGATCATTGTAATGATTAATTAATGGTCGTAATGATTGTTTGAACTTTGAAAACAATTTAATACTTTAGCTGTGAGCATAAATATAAGACAGGTGCTTTTCGTTTGAAATTAAGCAACAACTATGTATGCAAATAAGTATACACGCATTCCCGACATCACATCTTGTGTGACAGAACTATTGACTACTTTTAAGATGTACAAGAAAAATGAAATCCGTGAAATTTAATAACTTCATGGAAATGGTGCTTCATATAATTGCATTTTGACAGCAACTGGACGTTGTAGATGCGAAGTTTTAAATGCTTTACAGAGGAATCTGCTTAAAGCAGTGCTTCTCAAACTTTCAATAATTGTGACCTAATGTTTAATCAGAATTTCCTCCGCCCCCTTCCATACAATAACAATGTTTTGAATTAAATAATACTATATTTTGACGCTAAAGCTACAATACGATTTTAACCTCTTGTCACTGGCGTATAAATACGTCTAGCTCAGCCAAAACGTTTATTGTCCTTGGCGTATAAATACGTCTAGCTCAGCCAAAACGTTTATTGTCCTTGGCGTATATATACGTCATTCCGAATTACGATCTTTTCTGTGCATTGCTGTCCATAAAATTATTCCGAAGGCTTTGGAATGCAATAAAAGGATGACAGAGTTTGCGAAGGATTTACTTGTTTCGGAGGATTTGTTTATTTATTCCTTTTCTGCCCCCCACCTTCCAATACATCACATGCGCCACATAGCACGTCTATGTGGAAAAAGGTGTCATTAGGGAGTGAACTGCGTAACTTTTAATCAGCTGTTAAGAGATTAGTTATAAACAGTACAAATTATTAAGATAATTGTTAATTTTTGTACATAATTTTATATATGACAACCTCAAGGGGTCTTACTGGTACTTAATAAACTTGTTCTTAACTTAGTATTGTTAAATTAATTATAAAATACATCGTGCGGTACTGATAAATTTATAAGTGTATTATATCAGTGTAAATGTGTATTTTATTTTTTATTATGTCAGAATGGGTCTTTTTGTTTATTTTCAACAAATTTATAATTTTTTAAAATAATTTTTTGTTTTCGACTTTTCTATATGTTCGCGCCTCCCTCATAGAATTATTCCGCCTCCCTAGGAGGGCGTGCCCCACAGTTTGAGAAACGCTGGCTTAAAGGTATCTGTGAAAAGAAGAACAGGAAGTTCTCAGTGTTTGCCCTCGAGAACAAACTTGATATGCTCTCTTTGGCAATTTGGAAGAAGATGTAAACTGCAGTCATTAAGGATATTTTGAAACTCCCTTGTTTAAGGTAAGCAATATCTAGAGTATTTCATAAAGATTTTCATACAAAATATTAGATACTGAAGAATAAACTTCCCCTCCTGCAGAAGCACAACAAGAAGCTTTTGAGTTTTGCCAGTCAAATTTAACTCGGACCTGCAAGTAGCATAGTTTACTCTTTTTAGACGAAAAAATTATTTAATCTAAAAACAGGTCCCCCCCCCAGATGGTATTCATTACTACTATACATTGATATAAGAGTTCCAGATATCCTATTAGCCGTCAAGTGTGTGGAAGCTCAGTTAATGTTTGTGGGGTGAATTTTCTGCTTAAGGAAAGACAATTGTTGTCTTCATACACCCAGAAATGAATTCTGCATCATATATTAATGTTAATGAAGATGACTGTAGAAAATACGGCGAGCTTTTAAGTGGAAAAAACTACGCTTTTCAGAAAGATAATACTGCGATCCATGCATCAAAGTTAGCAAAACGGTGGTCCTCAAAACAGAATATTGTTCTTCTACCATGGCCTTCTTGGTAACCGAACTTGAGTCCCATAGAAAACCTATGGAGATCATGCCTCGATCAGGTTATAATAACGAGAAACAATTTTTGATTGTTCGATTGTGTTGAATTTCTGACTGTCAACTAAAGAATTCAATTCTCAAACACATATCCAGTGATATTTTATTAAACTTGACCTAAACCATGGCAATCGCATTTTTGAGGTTATTAATCTCAAAACTGGCTTCACAAATTATTTTGCAGTATTTATTTATTTTTTGTTTCGACATAAGGTTTACTGTTTCCTCATTATTCTATGAAAAATAACTAAAGTTTTTTTTATTGTTCTATGAAAAATCTTTTTACTGTACAAATGAAAAAAGCACATTCTATCAACCTCACAGTTCTCGGTGTTATTTTCATATTTTAGAATACATAATTTACTTTTCCAATACGATAAAATTCTGTTAAATGAAATTATTTTTAAAATGGTTTATTGAATAAAATATTTTGTCCAAGAGAAAACCATTTTAATCACTTGGTCAATCAGAACACTAGCTTTCATCACAGTGGTCTCTCTTTGCTCTACAGGGACATTAATAAAGCTCTGAACCGTAACTCTCTTATGCTTACTCTCGTAATGTTCCTTAATAATTTTTTTTAATTAAACGTCGTAGAGTATGATAAATGTATTTCTTATTTGTAGGGGTTTCAAAAATAAGGCAACAAGATCTCTGACGGGTTTGTACAAATTGTCCGTATGAATAAAAATCCCTCTGAAAGAAATGAAGACGATTATAGCATGTCGATAGATGCACGCACGCATACACACACACACACACACACACAGCTGGTTCTCAAGAACCATTAAATCTCAATTAAAAGATGGGCTGCTTTGATGGAAATATGGTCCTTGATTGAAATAGAAGTGGGGCACGGATTTTACGTTTAAAGAACAATTTTCCTTTTAAAATTCATTGGGAATTGATTGAGTTTGAGTTTGGTGTTTTATGGCGCAAGAGCCAGTTTTGGCTATACAGCGCCAAACATTCATAGGTCTGTGGTCTGGACGGGAAAAGAAGTAAAGGAGAAATTGGATGACATGATGGAGGGTCGAAAATAGAGAAGGATCACTGGGGTACCCCGGGGTCATGACACCCGTTTTTACCAAAGATAGTAAACCCCTTGGGAAAAGGAAAAGATCACTAGGGTACCTCGGGATTGGGACACCCGTACCCACATAAAGAAGGTGAGCCCTCTGAGGGGGGAAATTGGTTGAAGTATATGGTATAAGTGTTATGTCCCAAAGACAAGTGTGGTTTTGGTGAATGGAATTTAACAAAGGCGGAATAGATGTGCGAGAGGAAGACATTAGACCACTCTCCTTGCATTCCCTACATTGCACCAAGTGGTTTCCATCTCTGCGGACTTTTAAAGATACATTTGGTAGATCAGCATTTCAGAATCAATCCTGGGGTTCAGCAAGTTGTCTTGACGTAGTTGCACACCCTTGACATTGATTTCTACGATGCTGGTTTCGAAGATTTGGTCTACCTATGGAACAAATGTCTCGATAAGTACCTGTGCCTCTTCCGATATTGTATATATTTTTTTATTTCCTGAATAAACGTTTATTCTGATTAGGCTTGTTACCCTACTTTTTGAAACCCTTACGTGTATTAAATGGAAGGTTAATAATATCATTCGAACATAGGAATTAAAATAATTAGCTTCACTACATAATCATAAGGACAATAAGGATTTACGTGGTTTATTAGATGGATTTATATGATAGCATGGTGAATTTTTATTAATGTTTTTATGGACCAAGTCCCCAAAGGAGACAGCATCTTTTCCTTTTAATTTCAACCAAATCATGTGATGAAAGTTGTTTGGTTGGACGTGTACTATCACGTCCTTAAGTATTTCCCATCTTTTATGAAACACCCTGTATTTATATGTGCGTGCTTTGGTTGAGAAGGAACTAAAATCTCTCGAATAAGATTGAATATTAACTTCTACTTCCAAAACTAAAGTCTTGTTGATAGTTTCTTAGTCCTATAATATATATAAATATTCCAAAGGGATATAAAGCACACAAGAGCAAAATAATTTTGAGGTTATTAAAATTATCTTGTAAAATAATTGGAGTTAAAGTTAACTAATACATAAAAACCAACTTCGCAAAAGGATTCTAAAAAATGAAATACTTTTTACTTTAACAGAAATGTTAAATGATAATAACGTTAAGAATTCGATAATTTGATCTCACATTCAGTGAATTGCAATTCTTACGCTTCCTATACATAATTACCTTGAATTTTTTTTTATTTTAACGCTTATTTTGATTATTTCTTAGAGACTCCACCCTCAATGAAATATGGTTTTTAAAACCTATTTAGTTTAAGTAAAAACTTGAGTAAGCCTTAATAGGGCAAACCCAAAAAAGTCCAAACATTTATATTCTTTTATTGATTTTTTTCTCCTTTTTTGTAAAAGAATACGTTTGCTCCATTTTATTTTAGAAAATAATAGGGTGTGCGCATTTTTATTAAAAGGTCATTAAATAGAAAAAAAGAAAAGCAATGTGCACTTTGCTAAAATATTCTGAAGAATTTATCCATTGAATAATCAAATAATAAAAGTTGATCTGATATAACTGATGTCTGAACACCATGCTGTACAGTTTCAGGGTGAACGGCCCTTTTAACATTCAAGTTCTGTTTTCAAACAGGATCTCAACAGGAAATCAGATGGGGGGGGGTGAAATTAATACTTAATTTAGGTCATGAGAACAAATTTTGTGAACTAAATTAAACTGACTAGAATTCTTGCAATAGCTCAGGAATTTCTCTACAATATTTAATTAAAATTAGTATACAAAAATCCTCCCTGTAAATATTTTCGATACGTCTCTGTAATGTTTTAATTGAAGGCTTGCCTATTTTTTTAAAAAATACATTTTTCACTAGGTCAAAGAAAGGGCAATATTTTTCTCTGTCATTTATTTTTGTAACTGCTACTTTATTTTAATTAAAAATTATATGTATGTCGCAGGGAAAGGATGAAAGAAATTTCATCAAATCGTTAAGGGATAGAATCAATTGACGGGAGATGTTAAAATAACGTCTCTTCAAGGTCATTTTCCTGATGAAAGTAAGTGATTTTATCAAATCCCTGAACTATTTCAATGAAATGAACCAGTCAGGATTTGCATTAGCAAAATGCTGTCCAGGAG
>BMAV01025592.1:53485-69655 GCA_019973955.1 Trichonephila inaurata madagascariensis
ATATAAGAATATAAAGAAAATAAAAATATGTAAGAATATATAAGAATATAAAGAAAATAAAAATATACAAGATACAAGTGTCTTGTATTTAAAAAAAAATGTTCAAGTATTTTATATATTCTTAACGATTAAATTTCGAGTACTGAAAGGTAATATACAAAGATTATCTTTTTTTTTTAGATTGCTGAAATAAAATTAGAATATCAAATATTCTTACATTTCTTTTAATTTCTTATGAATTAAATATAAATTTTTGTTGAATTACACACTTTTAAATTATTAATTACTAGGAAAGATACAATGAATAATTGAAAAATGCCCTTTAATACGTCTCTCAATGAAAGTTATTTTAATGAATTATTCTGAAGAGATAATGTACATTTAGATGTATTTAAAAAATTAATCATTTGGTAATATTTCCATTCCTTTTACCTTTTTGGAAATACAATTCTTGACGACGTCCATTATGGCTTGGTTTCTAACTTCGGACATTTTTCGCTCCTTCCTTGGATGCCCTGTAAAAAAAATAAACGTTTTAAAACTTAATTATTATTAATGCAAGATGGGAACTTTTACAATAATTACATGTTTGATTTTTTTCGTATAATGAAACCCGTCTTTACGATATATTGATACAGGAAATTATTCAGAATAAAGAATTGTTTAGTTTGATAAATGTGTTGTTTTGAAAATAAGTAATAAGCACTTCGGTCATATATCTATTTTAAATTACAATCACACTAAGGCATCAATACCTTTATGTGTTTTTCATTCCACTTGAATTTCCCTATTACATTACATTGCTGATTAAATCACAACAACTTACTGTATTCTACATCGGAGAGTGTGAGCGATTATTAACGTCGCACTATTCAGTAAGGCTTTTGGCAACAGACCTCATAATTTGTAATTGAATTACGGTCAAATGACGATTACGACACCTGATCTGGCATTTCTCCTAAATTCCACACCACATCAACGGAAGGACGTTTGAGCATCGCCATATTTAAAGTGCATCGACCCTCTCTGCACGGTGGTAGCAACACCAGTAATATCGCAGTTTCAAGATAGGGAGTGGAGGATCGAGTCATCGATCCAGTCTCCCGTGAAGTTCAGCTTACTTCTGCACGGTGCGTCTTTAGAGCTACTAGGCTCGAACTCATGACACGCCTGCCACGAGTTCGTTGCCTTGACTACTAGGCTACTGCAGCCACTCTATATCGACAGACGAATGGTCATAATCGGCTTTGTTAGATCCTGGTGCCACTGAATTAGAGGGACAGATGTGATCGACATGATGTTGTCGAATCTCAAAGTCCTCCCTTTGGCATGGTGTGGTGTGGTCGTGGTAGCCTAGTGGTCAAGGTATTGGATCGTAGCTGGCATGTCATGAGTTCGAACCCAATACCACCAAAGACTCACAGTGTAGGGAAGCAATGCATGTTAAATCTGTCGAGAGCTCAAACATCCTTCCGTTGGTGTGGTAGTTAGGAGAGGGGGGTGCCAGCTCAGATGTCATCCTCATCACTTGGCCATGGTTTAAAATTACAAGTCCGTCAACAAAATCCCTCGTGTAGCTGAACGATGCGACGTTAATATTCACTTACTCACTATATATTTTATTTTGAAAACTTAAGGTCAGAGTATCTTTCCCTTGGGCTTGTTATATATATTATATAAAACATTTAACATTTATCTTGATAATTTGTACGGTTTATAATTAAATTCGTATTGTAGCTTTTTCGTTAAAGTATATTATATTATTGAATTCAATACACATAGTAATTACATGGAAAGAGGAGGGATGAAAATTATGATTAAAAATTGGGTCGCAAATATTGGAAGTTTGAGAAGCACTGATGTTAAGTATTTTTTCCCGCATATTGTGAACCCGTGACTCATGTGACACATGAACTAGCAGTATTTTCAGGACTCCATAGAATTTCGAGAAAAAACAAAACATATATATATACATCATTTTCATTTACTTAAATGAATATCCACTTTAGATACCATAAAATCCGGTGTATAGCGCGCACCGGCGTATAAAGCGCACCCATATTTTCGAACTGTATTTCTTAATTTTTACGTATATTCGCCGCATAACGCGCACCCCCTTTTTTTACAAAGAAATCTGAAATGTATGTAAGCAATACTCTTGTATTTTAAAGTCATTTATTCGAAGTATTATCTCAGGTTTTTGAAAAAATAGTATACTTCTGAAACTACGACTCCAAGTTCATAATGTTTGTCATTTTCTTCTTTTGAATAACAGTATTTCGATAAATGCAGAAGTCTAATTTTTCTCTATGCTCATCTTTTCTTTGTTCTTAAAGCTCTTATTTTTATACCCGGCGTATAACGCGCACCCGTAAAATTCGATCTTATTTTTTGTGTTAAAAGTGCGCGTTATACGCCGGATTTTATGGTATCTTGTTTTTATCAGTTACATAAAACAGAAACAAATATCCATTTTATTTTAAGTAATGGATACATAAGTAAAACTGAAAATATATATTTAGATACGCAAACAAGATCTGGTTGCTCAAAAACAAAACGATTAAAAAGAGTTACTTTTAGATGACTAACTGTGAACCAACGCACAATTGCATTTCCATAGAAAACATTTTGTTTTGCTTTTCAACTTGCCGGGAGCGATTGCCAAAAAAGATAACAACAACCCGCAAACATAACCTTTTGAGTAAAAAAAACAAAAAACCTCCCGAGAGAGCAAAGATATAAATCAGAGAAATCGCCAATGATGGCGGCCATTCGGAAAGATATAGTGATAATAAAATGGTAGATTATCTTAAATATCAGTATATGTTCTGGGAGTGGCAAACCAAGCGCATCATTGTAATCGATGGAAAATAACAGTTCTAAGAAGATAAGGGTACAAAAATGAACCCTTTAACTGAGGAATGAATGCATCGCTGAGCGTGAAATTGATTTAGTTTCGGAGAGAGTAGCTCGTTTTTAACAACACCACAGTTTTTGATTTTTAAGGTTTATGTGTTTCCAATGACTTTTACTATGTTTCCAAAGGTTGCGAAAAAGAAAACTAGATTTTCAATTCTGTGGGAAATCGCAAGCTAATTTGAATGATTGTTTTATTGCTTATTAACATAAATTAGGATACATCCAAACACCTCCTCAACGTCAAAGCTCTTTGGAAGATTGCTAGCTATAATAGAATAATCTTTTTTTTTATTTAATCCACAAAGCTTCAGCGAATCTGTTTATAACTAATTTTTAGTTCCTTTTTGTTCTCTCATACCTCGTAAGACTAATTCTTTAGAAGCGGCTTAGGATCCCGGTTACGGAAAATGATTTTTTTGATTATTAATCCAAAAGAAAGGGCATTAGAGCAAATTAAAACTGTTACTTACATTCTACGCAAGGTGTGTTGATAGCATTAGTTTTACTGTCATACAGTTTTCACTGATTGCTGAGAAGGTTTTGGCTCTTATTGGCGAAAAGCCAATAAATCGTATTTAACAAAGTTATTTGCGCAATAACGTTTAATTATGCTTTTTAAAATTAAAAAGTGTGAATATAATTATTCAGCTTAATTAGGCTATTTATTAACTGACAAATTATGATCAGAGAGAGAACAGCTATATTTGTATCGCATGAAACATCTAAGGCTATCATTGAAACTATTATAACTATGATTCAGATTTTTTCAGCCTATAAATATCTTTGGAACAATATCTATGACATAAATGTTTAGATCATAGGATTTCAGACCCAAATTTCCCGTACCGTTATATCATTTGGATTTCCGATTTTAAAAAATCAATTTAAGACCATATATTAGTATTTTTCCAAGGCCTGCTGGCTTCATTTTTTAAGAAATATATTTCATATTTTGTTGGTTTATCTGTATAAAAATCGTGTCATTGTAGTCGTTATGTCCTAAAAACTAAAAATCAGAGAGCCTCTGATGAAACAAAAGCGAAGTTTTTACTTTTGTTGTAATTTTTTTTTCTTCTTACTATCTGAAAAACCTTCGAATTGAGAAAAACACATACGCGTTTTTTTTTCTTCGAAAAATGCCTGAAAATTACGTTGTCCAAAATTTACCCAATAATTATATAAACAATATATTATTCACTCTGAAAGAAAATTAAATGGGTCGCTAATTAAGTTAACATTGTTTTTATTTTGTATCTGGGGTTGGTTGAAATAAAATAGCCAAGGAACGTTATTGATAGTATAGAACTCTGTTTAACACAAAAAGAATATTCGATTAACTTCTTGCACATTAGAAGTATAAGTACTGTTGGCAACAGGATCTGTAAATTATAACCTGGGTCAAATAACAAGAGCAATAAAACTAAGTTTATATTACGTGACATCACGCATAGTCTTTGATTTGCTTTTTCCCTAATGTCACACTTTGAAGACACGCAATAGCTATTAGGGGCGTACCTCATAGTATTTAATCTTGGTCAGATGAAAATGACGACATTTGAGCTGTCACCCTACAATCCTAACTTCCACATCTCACCAATGTGAGTAAGGTCTCAAAAGGCCGATATATTTAACTTGTAACCCAATACGATAGTCTTTTGAAGGACAATTTGCAAACAAGCTACCCATTGAATACAAATCTCTTTCCATATAGCCTTAAGGGAAGATTCAAAAACATACATACAAGCACCTCCTCTCTAAACAACCACACCCCGCTTACGGAAGATTTTCCGTTTAACCAATTTAACGGGCATCGTCCCCATATACACGATGCGTTTTCAGTGGCATCAGTACTCGAGCCCGTGACCAGCCGGCCACGAGTTCGTGACCATAACTACTCGGCTACCGCAGCCTGATATTGCTTTCAAATTCAACGCATTTTATCTAAGCCAGGGAAATTAACGCACATTTACAGGATATAAGGTTTTTCAAAAAGTTATACGGATCTTTTTGGCTGCAGATATTCTACAGTAAAGCGTTTACAGTAAGTCATTTTAAATTGCGGCTCTGAGCGTCCAAATTACTTGCGGCAATGGGTATCACTTATATGGTGTCGCACTAAAAAGTGATACTAGCTCCTGGAGAATGTACTAGGTATCAATGGTAAAAATACCAATCCACAGCCTAATTGAAAAAGAAATTGGAACTCATAACCTCTCTCTTTATCATTATTAAAAATGTCAAAGTGATTTCCTTCCAAACTCATCTGTAGCAAAAAGTATTTCAATGCCATAAAACCTTATAAAATAAATAAAAAAAAAAGCGAAAACTTACATTTGGTTTCGCATACGACCATAGACATGGTGAAAGAAGTTCGACTAGAACCAATGCAGCTAACAAAGCACAAGTGCTCGATAAATTGTAGCAAGCAATGGCTTGTTGTATAAGCCTACAGTTTTAAGTGACAGTAAAGCGAAAATATGCCTCAATTTATTCTTTTTTGTAATCTATGTAGGTTCCAATAAAAGGAAAATAAAAATGTCTTTTTAAGTGACGTAAGAGAGAGAAGTATAAACATCTAAACATAATGGAAGAATGGAAGATCTTCCTTCTCCTCCGCCGTTGTCCAGTTCAAAATCCTGGACCAAGGGTGCAGATAGAGATAATTTTCTGATGAAATAACTACTTGGGGATGCCGCAAGGGCTGTAAAGATTATTACGGGTATCCATTTCTTCCTTTTGATTTTTGAACTGTTTTTTTTTCTGGAATACTCAAAAGTCACGCCACAGAGAAACGATAGGAGATAAGATTTGACTCTGGAAAAAAAATGACGTCATGCTGTTTAAAATGGAATTGTGGGGGAGGGTGCATTAGGGGTGTAATTCTGATGACTCCCAAAGATTTACAATGTATTAATGACTTGCATTTTGTTCTGTGGTGAAGTTTAGAAATGTCAAAAGCTTTAAAGTGTATTATTGCGTAAAAATAATTTAAAAACAGGAAATGGCTAAAAATTTTTAAAAAGTAATTTTATTATAATATGTAATTAATTTGAAATATACTTAATAAGAATCAGGAAAGGATATTGCAAGCCTATCAAAAGCCTCATGAAACATGAAAGATTTCTAAAGAAATTTTTTAAAAAAATCTCTATTTACGATTAATTTTATGGGAATTTATTTTTAAAAATATTAATGTGAGCACATATATTCTTATTGATATTTATGAATTTTCTTAGAAGAAAGCTGCAAATATTTAAGAATATGAAAGTATTAAAAATCAACGGAGATTTTAAAAGGTAGTCACATGAAAAGTTTCCTTGAAAACCAGGAGGAAAAAATTATTTAAGAGAGAAAAATATGTTTCTATATAGAAATTTATATTTCTTGAGTACTTCTAATAAATTATACCGCTTAGTTAAAAAAAAAGTTCAAAGCAACAGATTCAGTCGATTTCGTAACTCATAAATTTGGTTACGGGTAATGTTAATAAGAAAATGTATTTGAAGGCAGTCCCAAGAATATTTTGTAACTTTCTTATCACAATAATAACAAAAATATTTTCTGAGTTATATTCTTATGGTTTTAAATGAATGTTCAATTTCTAATTTAAGGTATCTTTATATATTTCTAAATTCATGACAAAATTCACCTACACACATCTTGTCACAAATAAATAATTTCATTGTCTGCAAGTTACAAAATCGTAGCTTGTCAAGATTTTAATATATCAATATTTCCTGAGTATTAATTTAAACACAGAAATCCTACTCATATTTATTTGGAGTAGTGTAAAAATATGTCAACTTCAATCTTATTCATATAAATAGGTTTAAAATCTTTGCATCTATTCGCAGGAAAATTGTATGTAGTTTTCATAATTTGATACACGTAATCTAACCAATGCAATTAAACAAAACGAGCTACATATAGATTATCTAGATTTTTCTTATAAATATATCGAAGATTCGGGTCCACTAAATTAATTAATTCTTAAAACAGCTATTATTCTGGTTGAATTAATGTTAGTTTTTATCAAAATTATCTAATAAAAATTTTTGGTTTTCTTCTTTAATGCATTATAAAAAAAATTTGATATCAATATTTTCGTTTTTTGACTGATTTTAATTCTGTTAATTTGATAAAGGTAGAAAATGTCTTTACTATTGCGGCTTAGGTTCCAATTTATATTACTTGCAATTAATCATATTACAGTTAAGTGAGAGTCTTTTAACCTCGAAATGTAAGGCAACACGAGGTCTATTGGTAGCGAACGTCGTAATTTTGACCCACGATTAAGTGACGAGGACGGCACCCGAGCTGTCACCCCATCTCCTAACTATCACACTACACCAACGGGAGGACATTGATCTTCGATAGACTTACCGTACATCGGCGTTCTCTACACAGTGAGTCTTCAGTGCCACCAGGACCCTAACCCGCGACTCTGAATTATAGATTTAACGTGTATCAGCCCCTGTACTTGGCGGATCTTAAGTGGTACTAGATCTCAAACTCACAACATGACAAAAACAAAGCCAACATCGAGGTAAAATGAGCCACGAGGAAACTCCAGTAATGTTGTGTTGTTGTCGTGTTCTTCCCGTAGGAAAGAAATGAAAGTTGCCAGAGCCTGAGACAGGTTGGATTACTTTATCATAAATAGCAACACCACTTATCTCCACCTCCACAATTTAGGCATGGAACAGGAGGGGAGGGAAATATTCTCCAGCCCCCAGCACCCGTGGTTTCTCCTACGACCGACCACAAGAATTTTGGATCCACTGATTTAACGAGCACGTACTCCGCGTGTACTCGGAGGATATTTGGTGGCATCGGGCATCGAACCCGGACCTTCCGGTCTGGAGTTCGATGCTCTAACCACAAGGCTACTAACCTATAATATACAAATAATAAGAAAAATTTGGGCAAGGGTAAAAGATGCGAAGGTCGATCCTTCCAGCGGACGTAACTCTTCGTTCAAGTCAATAATACTTGCACACACTGGAGGCAATTTGTTATGTTTAAAATTTGGTTCAATTTCGTAGATTCATCGAAATTAAGTTTTTTACGCCAAAAGTGTGTTTTATTGTTGATAAAGTTTTAGTTTAATTAAAGGGCCATTAAACCAGTGACCATTGATGAAAATTTATATGTCGGGAATATTGGAGTCAAGCTGCATGCCTGATTCCTATTTCTGTGAAAGGTGTTCTGTGAAATAATAACCTAATTTCAAAAGAAATTTGAATTCAAAACATTCCAGTAAAATTTCAAGGAAAGTAAGACAGTCTCAGATCAAGTGTTGTTTCCATTATAGTTGGGCATGGTTGGAATTAACAGTAGCTCTCTAATAATTCTAAAACAAAGTTAATTGAAAACCAACCAATCTATTTCTTTTCTGCTTAAATAGTTTTAATGCATCAACATCAGATAGAACGATCGAGATATAGGAAAAGTTACAAAATTTTTTGTCTACTGTGCTGATGTGTTGCACAATATCTGTCACAATGAATGACTTCGTTATTTTCAAATGAGATTAAATAACATAGGTTGATGCGAAGACTTACGTAGCTCTTAAGTAATCTTTCAAGGTTAATTCGAATTTCTAGATGACAATTTTTATTGTTGGTAAATCTTGTTTTATTGAAAAAAATGGTTCGAAATGTTTAGTTACGCCATAATTTCTTTGAAGAAAAATTGAATGACTGGCAGAAGTTTCATAAAGTAATAAAGCCATGAAAAACAAGCAAGTAGTTGACAAACAATTATTGTATAATTCAAACAATCATCTGAAATTTACTTAAGCCAGTGCTTCTCAAACTTTCACTACTGGCTACCCAATATTCAATCATAATTTTCATCGCGCCCCTCTCCAAACAAGAACAATGTATTGAATAAAGTGATACTACATTTTGACACTAAAGCTACAGCACGGCATTAACCTCTTAAGCGCCATCGACGTAGATAAACGTCTCGCTCAACCAAAGTCATAAATGCCCCGGACGTATATATACGTCTTTCCGAAGTATGATCCTTTCTATGCACTGCTTTCCATAAAGTTATTCCGAAGGCTTTGGAATGCAATAAAAAGACCTTGACAGTGTTAACGAAGGATTTACTTATTCAGAGGATTTCTTTATTTCTTCTTCTCCCGCCCTAAATACGTCACATCCGCCCACCTACGTAGAAAACGGTGGCAATGGGTAGCGAATCCCGTAACTTTTAATCGGCAGTTAAGGAATTAATTATAAACTGTACAAATTACCAAGATAAATATTAATTTTTGGATATAATTTTTTATGTGACAAGCCCATGGTTTCACTGGTAACTATTAAATTTGTTCGTAACTTAGTATTGTTAAATTAATTGTAAAATACATTGTGCATTATACTGATATATTTATAAGTGTATTATATCAGTGTAAAGGCGTATTTAATTTTTTATTATGTCAGAATGTATTTTGTTTGTTTACTTTCCATAAATTAATAGTTTTTCTAAATAATCTTTTATTTTCGACTTTTCAATATGCTTGAGCCCCCCTCGCAGAGTTATCACGCTCCCTAGGGGGGCGCGTCCCACAGTTTGAAAAACGCTGACTTAAGCAGATATCTAATTAAATGATTATTATTGTCAGTTTTATGATGACATGGAGGCGAAGCAGCCTTGTGGTCATCTTTATGGACTCGTGACCCGTATGTCCTGAGTTCGAGCCCTTGTTCCACTTAACACCCGTCGTGTATAGGGGCTGATGCATGCTAAATCTGTAGAAGTTCAAAATTTTCTCGTTAGCGTTTTGTCGAGGTTAGGTGAGGAAGAGCCAGCTCAGATGCCGTTTTCGTCATTTGGCCATAACTCAATATAACTAGGCCCGTCACCAATAGCTCTCACGTTGTTTTATTGTGCGATATTAATAAACAATCCTTCATGGACTCATGTTCAGCGTTATCAAATGACGGATAAGATTTTTGATGCCTTTGAAGACCCGCCGTGTATAGAGGTTAAATATTTCGTGGCTCAAAGTCCTCACGTTGGTGTGGAAGTTTGCGCAGTGGGGGTGCCGTCTTCTTCACTTAACCATGGCTCGAAATTACGAAAACTTCTACCAGTAGCACTCTAGCGTAGCTTCAACATGCGCTATAATAAAAACTCACAATCACATTTTCTCTGATGATTTAGAGAAACGTGCTTTATGCTTTATGAACCCTTTAACTTGAAGTAAACATAAAAAAATAAGAGGTAAACACATAATTCTAATTGGATCAGTAGCTGAAACTAAGTAAAGCTTCCGATAAACATTAACTTATCCATTCGATACGTGTTATTGCTCCCTAAGTCATAACTCTTTTAGTCGAACAAATAACATTATTAATTTAGTATTATTTATCTTAATTTATAGTATTATTATACTTAATATCTCCTAAGTATTATTTATCTTGATCTGCGACAGGATACATCGGTGCATTGGTACTTATTCTTTTTCTGTTATTCAAATCTACACAGATTACATTTAGAAGATACGTTGGTATTTTTTTTTTAAAGAAAATACATTTTCTTCTTGGACTGAGTTTCAAAACCACACTTCAATAGCATTCACATAAAAAATTTGCGCAAGCTCTTGGTTCGTAGCACTTGAAATAGATAAAGAAAAAAAATGATAAAATCTTCAGAATTTTAACAATCCTTTTTTTACTGATAACGTTTCGAACAAAATGCAATGTTACTGCGTAAATGTACCTAGAAATAGCATGGTAGAGCTTTACGATCGGTATATATATCTATGCTTAAATTTAAATTGTAATTTTATTATAACTATGCATATAAACTAATTTTGTGTTATATATATATATATTTCGTTCAAATATTCATAGTAATGAATCAAAACCAAAGAAACGGTTTAAAAAAAAAATCTGTGAATAATAATATATATATAATTAGTTATAAACCTAAATATAACTTCTCAGAACAGTAAGAAATAGTAGCTACAGTAGTACAATAGCAAACTCTTGGCCTTAGAAACCAAGAATGCAGGTTTAAACCATGTTTTTTGGCCAGCTAACTTTCGACTGTAATTTGCTTATACTACTAGGTCATAAGGAAAGGAAGAAATATATATTATATATATATATATAAATATGTAATTATTACCAAATAAAATACACTAAAACTTATTAATAATATATAACCATAAAATTTAATATAGATGACCTATACTAGTATAAAGTTAAAATTTTTTGCATTAAAAACTGGAAAGTAATAAAGCTTACCGCGTGAGCACAACATTATGTTAAAGTTTTCCGCCAATACAAAAGGAAGTATAATAGTAATACCGCATTAAAGTAAATTAGTAATATAAGAGTAAGTATATGTATATATATTTAAAAACCTTTTGATTTAAATTATATTGGAATTAAAAGGACCTCCTAACATATACACACAGTGCTACTAATATAAAATATTGTATATTTAATTTTATTAAATACGTAGAGCACACCCTCTTGTGGGGAACTGTATAACTAAATTAATAGAAGTCTTTCTTTCAAAATGGTATTAGGAAAAATAATTATAGAAATATGCAACTAGATATCATTTCCCAAACCATAATTGGCCGCGGTAGCCGAGTGTCTTGAACACGAACTTGTAGCCCTGAAGACGTGAGTTCGAGACCTCTTATCAATGAAGAACCGCTGTGTAGAAGCAGCAAGTTAAATCTTTCGTGTCTCAAGTTGTGACGGGTCTATCCGCGTTCTTTTAACTAATTCTCTTGGTAAATATTGGGTTTTTAAAATTCCTTCCCCCGAAGAATAAGATGTGAGTATGTTAATTAAGACGTATATAAAGATTGAACTTTCAAGTTATAGAAAGAGAGAGAGAGGTTAGACTGCTAACGGATAGCATTAATTGATTAAACATGAAGTGAGGCGTGAATACTTCGTAGCTGATTAGTGTAATATTAAAGATTGATGATTTGTTAACTAGTAATTAAATTAGATTAGGTCGCTTGGACTTAGAAGGTGTATTGCCCGAACGTAAGTGATCCGTTTAATTAAGACTTCTCGTATCTCGTCTACCTCGTTATTGCTTTCCATATTTAGTATTTGGGTGCATCTCTTAACTTGATTAATAGAATTTGTGTTGTTGTTCATTACTGTGAATAAATATTTTGAATTTGGCTAATCTTCCTTCCGACTCTCCCACACTAATGGACGTCGCGGGGTGACCGTTACAAAGTGAGTGCGCGCTTAATAACATTGCATTATAAAGCAACAAGAGGGCCATCGGCGACGAACCTCATAATTTAGAATCTTGGTCAAGCGACGAGGACAATTTCCGAGCTGCTACCCTTTCTTCAAACTTCCACTCCACGACAAAGGGAGGACTTTGAGACAGTTTTAAAGTGCATCAGCCTTCTTCTAAATGGCGAGTCTTTAGTGGCGTGTGTGAGTGAATATCAACATCACCAGGGGCGGCTCTAGGGCCGGACAATCCGGACCCCTGCCCGGGGCGGCAAATTTCAAGGGCGGCATTTGGATCGAATTTGAAAAATATATTTTTTTGTTACAAAGAATTTGATATATTTTCTGAAATATTATTGGGTGTGAATTTGGTATTGGGGTGAATTTAACGTATCTTTTTTTTTATTACTTTATATTCATTATATTTAATGACAGTTTTCTTTTGTGTTTAAACTTAAAGGGTTTCAGGCGGGAGTATATGTTAAAGCATGAAATTTAATATGTTTACACATCTTTCACTTGTAAATTTCTCCCCATCCCGGAGTAAGGTCACAACGGACATTCCTTTCACCCTTACGTTGTCCGGTGTGAGCTATCTAAAAGAGGACAAGGGTAATAAGAGGTTCTGATAGATAGAGAGCTACAGAAAATGTTTAATTTTAGTTCTGAGTGTAGTTATTATAAGTTAAAACAAATGCTTGTGATCCCCACCATCAGTAGACAATTTTTCGAAGTAATTGATCTGCTGAAATCGACGATTCCTTCTCTTACATTTCACTCGTTTGATATAATAACTAGTAATTATGTCCTTAATTTCGAGTTGTCTTGAATCTAAAAACATAAAATTATATATATGTATATATATATATAGAGAGAGAGAGAGACAGAGAGAGGGGGCATTGAAGAGAGGGGCGGCATTTTCCATTTTTGTCCTGGGCGGCAAAACTGCTAGAGCCGGCTCTGACATCACACTATTCAGCTATATTCGAAGGTTTTTTTTGTGATGGACCTCGTAATTTTGAACCGAGGTCCAGTAACGAAGACGACATACTACGCATAATTAATTCCAAAAAGCAATAAAATAAATTAACTTATTTAATAGTTTTTATTGGGTATCCGTTATAGCTTTACACTCCGTAAGTAAGAGATTTAAAATATCTGTAGACAAACCCCGTTATAAAAAAAATAAATACTATGTAATAAAGGTATTCAACATCCTTGTGAAAAATAAATGAACGTTAGTACACCTGTACCTATGTTCCTCACTTGTCGCATTTAGTTTAAAAAATTACCTCTTTTGACCGCTTATTGAAGTACCTGTACGCAATCTTAAAAGATCGAGAAACATAAATATATTGACAGAGCAAAGCCGCACATTAATAAGGTTGTGTAACAAAAAGATATCGAATTAAATTTCAAAAAACGTAAGCGACAACTCCTCCTTCTTGTCCAATGGGAATCAAGGTCATAGGGGTTGGGAGCGAGCGGTGTCTGAGTCAACTGATTATTTTGCTTTTCGTTGTTTCCATGCGATTTTATTTCCTACTCGTTACGAGTTTAGAAAACAAACGGAATGGTTATTTTATATTTATTACACTATACATCGATAATAAATGTCAATGATGCTTGATAAACGGTACTTCTATTTTATTACATTCATCGACATCTGAGAGATCGTCAGCTGGGTTCATATGGAACATAGTTAGCATCAACGGGAAATAAAACTTTTATAAAAAAGAGGGGAACGAACGATGTTTAAAAAAACACAGCATAAATTTTATGATCCACCAAGAAGTTATTGTTTTGGTAGTTATTTATTGTACGTGATCTCTTCGCACGTGTATGATTTCATCAATTTTGAGCTTTATTTACAAAAATGGGTTATAACACAGTGGTAAAATTCTTATAATTAATTATATCAGGGTTAAAAATAAATCTGATATAAAAATTAATCTACTATTTTCTATCTCTGCTTATGTGTCATACTAACTTAAGAATTATGAGGTTGTCACAAGTTCGATAATTATTTCTCCGTAATTTATTTTTCTTTTTGGTATATTTTTGGGTCAAATGATTTTTTCAGTTAAAATTTGTGCATTTTAGTGAAAATAACGAGGTGTGAGGTCGCCAACTGTACATCGGAAACATTATAAAAGTGGAACACTGGCATAGCTAGCTCTGAGTGGGCCCTGCAATCAAAATTCCTTAGGGGCCCTTTTTTTTAGATATGTTAGTGGGATTGTAATTACACATATCGGAGCCCCTGTAGCTTGTGGGTTCCATATCATTGATACGGCGATGGCCCCTCCCCTGTAGTGGAATTGCCATGTACAATCAGAAAAAGTGGATCTTTTAATGTAAGAAATACAAACTTACCAGATGATTTAAGAAATTTCAGAAAAGAAAATAATTACAAGACAGAAACTAAAGTTATAAATTAAAAATATATTGGTACTTTTCCATTTCGCTGGTGCAAATATCGCCAAGCAGACTTTATTGGCGACAACACACTGTATGTATATACAAAATATTAATAAATATTAGTTCTAAGAATTTTTTAATTTGAAGGCATAAACATTTTAATACCGAGAAAAATATTTTTCAAATAGGCTTTAATTTTTTTTGGAAACAGGGCGTTATAAGGTTACTACAGTGAGAATACTATGTTTGGCGCCAGTTGCATCACTTTTGGCTACTTTATTGACTGCGCCGGAGAAATGGAAAAGTACCAAAATATTTTTATTAATGTATAGTCATTCACATGAGGATCAAGTTAAAGATGTTTTTCATTATAATTTTTTTTTTTTTGGAAATTCCTGGAATTATAAAAATACAATTAGTAATATGAATGAAAAGCAAAAGATTAAAAATAACAAGCGATATGAAATACGAAAAATCAAGCACGGTTTTGAAATAATTTGAATGAGTATAGCGTAAATATGGTATAACAACACGTAATTAAAGCAAAAATTAAAATGAAATGTATATTATACAAATAAGTAATATAAAAAAAAGTTTTTAAGTCAGTTCCTACTTAGATCAGCGAAGAAAAATTTTATTTTAGCTACTTTTTATTAAATAGTTACAATTAATATAAATATGTATATACATATGACAGAATCACAACATTAAGTGGTCATTAATTTTTATTAATTATCATTAAAGTATCGTATTGTCAACCAAAACAATCGTGTATATAAAATTTCAGTTCAACTGAATGCTTTAAAACGTGAGAAAAAAAATCTTTTGAAGTTTTGACCCAAGTCGCTAAAAATGAAACCAACGGGGCTGTATCTGTAATTCTTTAAATAATTAATTTCAGTCAATTAACTTAAATTAATTATAATTAAATTATCGTATTGTCATCCAAAATAATCATGTATATAAAATTTCAGCTCAATTGAGCGCTTTAAAATGTATTTTATTAACGATTGAAAATTCCACCAAGATAAATAAATAAACAAATATAGAGAGAGAGAGTGTGCGTTAATAGTAGGAATTGAAAAATAAAATGCGAGTCATGGTGAAACTCATTCATAAAACAGCGAAAAACATGAGTGTATATTTGAATGAAATTATGCTACTTGTATTTCTAGGATCTGTGAACCTCACGTTTTAATAACATTAAAGAATACATTAAGCAAAGGATTTCATACAGCGACATATGACTATACAGCTATTTTGTTATTTTGATACGATATCTCTACTATTTTCTTTCAGCTGTCATTTGATCAAATTACAAAAATATCGCGCTTATCAATCGATGCAAGTTCAAACAGTTTTTGATTTTGTTCTCTTGTTACTGATGCTACCTGATCGACGGTGTCAGGATCGATGGAAGGTGAAATTCATCATGGCAAAAGGACTAGATTAAACTTTTACAAACAACAATGATTAACCAAACAACCAACCAACATTCTCCGAATCCAAGCCCTACAGCACAGTAGTTAATGTCACTAACCGCTGTACCGTCTGAGCGGCTATTTTTCATAGTTGTGCACCACAATGGAATTGCAATTAA
>BMAV01025592.1:69665-83283 GCA_019973955.1 Trichonephila inaurata madagascariensis
TTTGTCTAAATGTGCCACTGTTGACATCTTGCAGGACAATGCTTGTCTATCTTCTACTGAAATCTCTATTGAAAGGATTGAATTGAGCGTACTTAGGAGAATAGCACCTGTTCACTCTTGGTATTTTGGGAAAAGACCTCTTTGGTGTCACCACCTCAATATATCTAGGAATCAGCAAACGGCTCTATTATGCTCTTTGAGTGGATACATCAAGTCCCTTACTTTTCAATAGAGCCGGAAAGTCGTTCTAGAATGTCATTGGTGCAAGGCTGATCAGGTCTCTTACCTAGTCATATTTTTAATTGCTTAAATTTTACTTTTGACGAAATTTTGAGGAATCCTATTTTAAGTTTTGGACTTTTTTAGTGATTTTTGGTTTTATGGAGATGGTGTAGCTACATCACATCTACGATAAGAAACAACAACAATAAACGCAATGGAATTGCTTTTTAGGTATGACGATTTTCTTTCATTCATGAAGATATTTTTTGAATAAAATTTAGCAAACACATTTTATTCAAAATACACTATTCTATTTCAAATTTCGGGATCATAACTGTTAATAAGTTGCTGCTCTGATAATTTTTCAAAACTCTTTTCCTCTAATTGGGAAATATATCATTGAATGATAATTTATTATTTATAACGATTTGTTATACAGTAATTACTTTTTCTATCCCTAATTTGCAAAATTGTTTTCGAGGTTATGCTACCTCCTACCTTTTTTAATGCACTTATGACGTCAATGCATGATAAAATGTCTCCAAAAATAATATCCACGGTCAAGTATTGCGTAAGTTCCACAAGTCTTAACTGATTCATATTCTAATTAGTTTTTTTTAAAGTATACAAATTTATAAATATTCTTATCTCCTTTCATATAAAATGTAGTGTTTATTTGCACAAAGATTGCAGAAAAAAAGGTGTGAAGTACCATTTTTTTTAAATAATCGTCATGGTAATTCTTATCTAGAAATCTCAAATCTATAATCTATTTAAATCTCGAAAAAAAAGTTGAATAAAATAATTTTCTTAAAAACTAAAATCATTACATTTAATGAAATAAAAAAAATAGTCTTTTATGGGGAAAAAAAACAAAACTGCATTAGTTCTTGATTCTGAGCGATCTAAAAGTATTTCATCATCAAAAAAGTCAAACATATCTCGATCTATTTTTGATTCATGTCACATATGTTTGATAAATTTCGTTGCTAAAGAATTATGTTATTGAGCAATATTACATTATTATATAATTGAATTTTCGCAACTTATTTACCACATAAAAACAACAAAAAATATGCCTTTCATGCTGATAGCTTTTTGAGCAACGCACTTTGAAGCAATACGAAGGTTATTGCTTCAAAGTAATATAGATGTCATGATTTTTAACCCCAGTTTAGTAATAAGGATGGCTATCAAACGAAAATGAGCATTTCTATATTAGCATTATATTCTAAGGCAAAAGTGAGTGAGGCAAATTCCCAAAGTGATTCCTAGTATCCCTGAAGATCCTTGTGACTTCTAAAATGGTCCGTGGAAAATTAAAATAAATTAGGGGGTGCGAGGACAACGTTAAGAGGTTCACGAATGGGTTCAAATGAATCAAAATATTTGTAACGATTACCATTATTATGTAAGATAAAATAAGTTAGAGTAAAAATTTAAAATTTTGTAACAAACTCTTTTAGTTAGATACGTTAAGTACAAATAATCACAAATGTTGTGCACAGTGGAAATCTGACCGATCGCGTCTGTGCAGGTTTAAATAGGAACAAAAACTCGCCGCAACATGCTATAGCTTGTCTAAAAATATGTCAATAGAAAAGAGTTCGTACATCTAATAAACAGTTTAGTTTTTTGTGCTTTACCCTGATATGTGTAGAGAATGCAACAGATTTTTCATTGTTTTGTACAGAAAGCAATATTATTCTTTGTATTACACGAAGATAGTCCTCTCAATGGATCACCCATCTCATTGAAAAAAAAAGTGTTTCTATACTTTAATGCTTAAGTTATAATTTCAGAATAAGTGCTATTTCAGATATCACAATTTTTTTTTCTTTTTACTTCAACATGTACCATTTAGGTTATCAATGTTAAATTTATAATTTTTCTGTTATGTCTTGAAATAGAGTTATTTTACTTGGGGCTTTATGACCAAGTTTTTGGTATAATAAGGGATCCATGGGTATAGTAAGTTTGGAAACCCATGTTTTAGAGCAAAAGTTATCAAACAGTTATTATCGAATTACAGAAATTTGTTTCTGGAATTTATGGTCTTGTTTGCAGTATTTTTATTTCTTCTTTTCCGAGCGTATAATTAACAGTATATCCCTAATTAATAATTGATTTTTTTTTATTGTTTGCTTCTGGCTTCATATCACTACCGACTTACGAATTTGTTTACACATTGTTAATGACATACAGCTTTGGGCCTAAGTTTGACGACGGAACTTACACTTGGACTGGCATCTTACCCTCCCTAAAATTTAATAACTGTGATCCACGACATAATTAACATTAATTCCTACCACACGATGGTATTTATAATCATAAATTACGCATTGCTTACGTGCCAATTTTGAGTAAACTACGATGTGTTTTAAATTAATTAATCAGTCTCCTAAAAGCTCTCCACTGCAAATCAGCTCCTTTTTAAAATGCTTTTCAAGAGAATAATGTCTTTCACACTATTTAAAAGACACAAGATGGATAATTAACAACGGAGTAACGAAAATACGAGTCAAATTCATTTATATTAATAACATGATTGATAGTTCGCCGATAAATGTCACAAAGTGAAATTGTAAATATTTAATGGATATTCTTCTACCTTTTAAAGTTTTTAGGATACGTCGATGGAATTATTTATTAGATTGCCTAAGAGAAGTTGGGTATGCTTCAGCTGGTATTCGAAATGGTAATTGTGGTTTTATATATGCAGTAGTTTTATCACATTTCAAATACACAACAAGAACTATTTACATGTAATCTATTTTGTATAAGAAAACTGATATGTGAATATACAAACAATTAAATAATGTAGTTGATTGTTAATACCATACTCTTTAATTGAAATTATAATTGATTAAATTGTTTCTCCTATCTAAAAGTTTCTGGAATGTAAGTATCAGTAGTTATATTTTTATATGTCTTCTATTTATCATTCAATTCCCATTTTGCTATGTACGAAAACAGGATTTTATGTGATTTGAGATAATTTTACTACATTTGTACGCTAAACAGAGAAAATTTAAAATCCACTTTTTTAGTCCTAATTTTTATAAACAGAACTTGAGGTAAACCTGACCATGGGTCTCGAATTGAATATGGCAACCCCTTATAATAGGTTTGAGAATCTGCCCTGGCAGATAGACGAACTCAGAATGTAAACACACTAAGACGATGTGTGATGAGCACCGCAATAAAAGAATATTGAATGAGAAATGCTTCTTTCACCATAAACTTTTATGTTACATTTGAAATTATATCGAATTCTTTGTTTTTTTTAAAATTATTTTTTTTAATCTAACTCATTTAAAATAAAGCAATCTCACGTTTTAATAGGACATTTAAAAAATGTAATATAAAAAGAATAGATTTTATTGAATACATATTTTTGTTAACAGCGTTATTTTTTTTATCTTCAATGTATAGAAACTATGTTGTTTAGATAAATGACTGCTAAAGAAATTATATAGAAGACATTTCCATGTATTCATCTACCAGCAATGAATATAATCCTAATTCTAATTCTAATCCTAACGAATTTCTAACTATTTTTTTTTTAAATTTAGACAACTGTATTTACTCACAATTGCAATAATGCTAATTTGAAAGAATAAAATTAACAAGGAATATTTCTGTGAGTATATAACACCTTCTATTCCAACTATTTTCAAAATTATTTTATGCATGTTTTTTTGTAATTTATTTGTAGTTTTCCAGATTCTTAAAAAAAATTAATAAAATAAGTAAATATTTTCTAAAATTCGTTATCAAGACCAGTTTTAAAGAAATTTTACTTACCTTTTCTAGCTTCTTTTTTACATCTTTCAGATGCCTTTCATTAGATTGAAAATATAATAATCTCTAGATTCTCTCTCGAAACAAATTATAAAAATTCTTAGTTATGCTCACGAATTCAAAAAGGCGGGAAAATAATTCGAAATCAATCATTTCTTGGCCTAATTGGAGTACGACAATTAAATAAGGAAGTCTAATAAAATTAATCAGAAAAAAAGGAACTGAAAAAATATTATTATATTCATTTAATAAATAACATTACTGCAATTAAAATTGATATTGAAATGGAATACTATTAAAAAATTTTCCATCAATGTTGTTAAAAATGGTAAGAGATAAAAGAGAACCATGGAATTCAAAGTTTCAAGTAATAATTTAACTAAAGAACATTTATCAAACAAAAGCACCTTTCACACACAACCAAGTATGAACTTTGCTGAAACCGACGAACCCTAGCTAGGCATAATCAATCAGAATCTTCCGATTCTGTTTCACGTGACTTCTAGCTTAGTGTGAAGGACATTGAGTATGAATTACCTATGGACGTGATCTAACACAGTTGAAACCATAATTTCCAATAAACGTTGCAAGGATAGAAATGAACTTGCTTCTCCAAGAGTAGCAGGAACAGGTTTATTGTACAAAAGCATTCCTTGTGAATCTTCATAACCGATCCGTTAAATCAGGTTGACAATACGAGGCAATAAAATGGTTTCAGTTCAGTTAATGACGTGTTTTTAATTTAATGGGAAAAAAGAATGTGTGCACTTTAAAATGTGATAGTATAAGCAGGCGAATCCTTACTACTGTATTGTTTTTAGTGTTAGCTTTTGTTCGAAGACTGTACTGTATGTTTCGAAGTTGAAATAATGACAATGTTTTGGTAGAGAAAGAGTAGTAAATAGAGCTTTCTCTCTCTGATATAAGCCTCAGTTGTACTTTTAAAAGGATGTTGGATTCATTTTATTCTAAATAATTTATCCAATCAGTTTCAACTTAAACTGTCTCTTAGAAAGTATTTCAATTCATGTTACAAAAGAAGTCAATGAGAGCAATTGTCACTGATAAATGAAAATAGTTTGCATCAAGGAAACTTGTTGATTTAATGAATCCCTCTACTTTTCCGTCATTATTTTCAAATTTTGTGTTGAGCAATGAATCTCGATGTTTCTTTTTTTGTAGAGAGAAGAAAAGACAGAGATTTGTGTGAGACAACTTTTTTCACATAGCTGGAATGCAATGACAATAAAGACAAAAAGTATCTATTATGTCTTTTACCAATTACTTCAACTTTACGGGTACTCAGAAGTAACATAAAAATGAATTTAATTCCTGCGGTTGGATATTATTACATTATTAATGTATGTCTCAGTAACTGGAATCTTAGAATTATGGAGAATATTTGATGAATTGGAACTATTAGGGGCAAGATTTCCCAGAGCCAAGACATTTAAATTAACAATTAATTGTCAAATTATTACAAAAACCAGATTAATTCATTACTATCCATCACTATGAGCTATAACAGAATTTCTGAAATTGATCAAACAATGAACAGGAGCAAACTTTTTAATTGACAAAAATTATCAAGATATGGAACAAAAAGCAAACTGTAATTCATAAAAGAACCTTTTCTTTATACATAATTACAGAATATGAGATATAAGAATGAAATGTTATACTAAAATGCCAAATCATTGTATTTAGTTTTTTTAGGAATTTGTATTACAATAGAGATAAAAGGAAGTTTTCTTACTACTTAATCTTTATCAAACGTAAGATAAGATTCGACTTTTTTTAAGCCATGAATATTTCGTTGAATACCATCTTGAAGATTTTCTCACAGCAATAGTTTTATTATCACATGCATGACACTCCAATATCTTAGGATCTTAATTTTTGATATTATCTTGGCTAATTTTAGGTTATTTCACTTGCATTTTTTTTTTCACGAGAGATATTTTCATTCACATGATATCACAGTCATGTGATAACTGCGATCACGTGATTACCGTCAATCAGTTTATACGCTTTGCTGTTGTCAACTTTTACTTTTTGCAGAAGCTTTCTTTAACAAAATACATATTTCTCAACAATAATAACGCATATAGGTAAATAAAACGCACTTAATTTAAAAATGCACGTATAATGTAAAATTTTTTTGAAGTTTGAGAACTTTTGAAGAATTCTAATACTTCAACAACTTTACTCAATTACAAAATTTGAAATTTTATATAAATTTTACAAGTAGAACAACGAGTACAATTCTAATGTCAGTTTTTGAATTCAATGCAGAAACAAGTGATTGCATTTGTCATGTGTATGTGTCTCACCACTTTGAATTTAACCCATTGTATGATTTTCTGGTACTATAGACAAAAGTCTATAACGTTCCAAATCTCCAAATCATGTAAAATAGTTGATCTAATTTATAATAAAAAAATTTAAAGAATAAAACATAATGAAAAAGCAAACACACCCGCATTTTTTTTATCTCTAGGTGTTGAATGAACACAATTTGTCAACTCACTGGAGTTATATTAATGTATAATTAATGCATTGAGATAACACGTATGGCGATCAATACACAACTTAAAACAGAAAGTCACTACAGAGAACTCAATGTTTAGTTAAATAATATCATATAAATGGATCTTAAATCATCTTAAGGGAAGGGTTCAACAAACAGCTTATTTTTTCATATAATATAACGTAGTATGCGCAAAAACTATAAAAATAAGATAATTTGGTACTTTGTAGTTTTGCCGGCGCAAATCTCGCCAAGAAGGCTTTATTGGCGACAACATACAATATACCCGTAAAAAATTTTAATTCTCTTTGGTTTTTTTCATCCATTTTTGATGTATTATGAAACAGGTGTTGCTGACAAGAAAAGACTTTGAAATGTTTCGAAAATGTGGTGGTAAAAGGTTACCAGAGCGATAATATTTTGTTTGGTGTCGGTTGCATCATTTTTGGCGATTTTATCATCTGGCCCGGCAAAATGGAAAAGTACCGTGGTTTTAAAGAAAGAGGGAGGTGATCAATATTTTGGAGGTTATTGAGTAGCAAATTAAAATTTTCGATCAAAAGTTTTTAATGCACAATTCAATTCATTATTTACTCATATAGGTTTGTACTACATTTCATCGAGCTTATAATTTTCCTACTACCTTGCGATTCAAAATATAGTTAGACCCAATATGCATTTTGATAATTTTAGGCATAAAAATCAAGATTTCTCAATTCAAACTTGTTTTTATGTTTTATCTACTTCTAAAACTGCAAGTTATAGTACATATTTGAAGAATCAAAGTTAACTAGTAATGATAACTTTTCATGCGTGAAGGTCAAATAAGTTCTGATATCAAGCAAGTTATATATTTGACGCAGTACTTGAAACTTTCTCAGAACTAGGTCAATGTTATCTTATTTAACACCTCTATACGTCGTTTAACTTAACGTACTTCACTTCAATTAAGGAGGAAAAAAAAAAGGTAAAAATAGCTTCAACCGTGCGTTATTTATCCATTCATATCTTTAAGCAGATAATCTCGTTATCATAGAATATAAATTTCTTGAGACTTAAAAAAATATAAAAACTAAAATTTGCAAACTCTCTCAAATGAAATAGTTAACCCTTTCATACATTTTAGTCATGCGGTGAATTTCTGTCGGAGCAATTAAACGAAAATAAAGCATACACGTAGTAATAGTTGAACTAATTTGATATCGGTACACTACTGGTTTTTGGCGAGGTTTTCAAACTGCGTCTAATGTTATCGCTAAAACTTGTCGAAATTTTGCTGCTATATGTGGCAGGAAAATTTACTTTGTACCGATTTGAAATTAGTACAGTAATATTATTCCATAAACTCATCAAACATTATCTTAAAGCTTTAAAAGAAAAGTAATAAAATTTAGTTTAGCAAAACATTTTTAGTATTTTATTAAAAGTTTATGTTATAAAATGATGCCACAATTTTGTTCAGTTAAAGATAAATAAATTTAATTTATTGGAGCATAATTTTTCATTAATAATTCCTTAAATTCAAATTATTTTATATAAAAGCAAATTTTTACGTTTAATTAATGCATTTAACATTTAAATATGCTAAAATGTTATTAAAAATTAGCATTCGAGTGCTTTTTTTATATCGAATGAAAAATAATTTACAAACTGAATAAGTATTAAATTCGGCGAATATTTGCGTTCGAGAATACTTTCTTTTGATAAAGATATAGATTTATAATGGACTAAACAAATAAAAAACGAGATTTCAAAACATAATTTCTAAGCCAAAAATTTCCAGGCAATAACATGTCTCAGCAAAACTCTAACCATATGTCAAATCATATTAGGAGCAAAAAAAAAAAAAAAAAATCTTTTGACTTATTTTAAGCGGATTGACTACGTTCGGAACCGTGATTTGGAAAAAGCGTATAAATGAATAATTTTTTTGATACTTAATGGCAATTAAATTATAATACAAATATACAACTCTTTTAAGAATATTATTACAAAAAAAAATTTTAAAACAATTTTTTTGGCAAAAAATAATGAAAAAATGACGTAGTTTCAAAACTTTCTCCTTTTATGAAAAATACTTCAATATTTATAATATTTTACCTATATATAGTAAAGAGTTTTCTACCGAGCTTGAACTGGGAATTTAGAAAAATTCAAATTATTTTCAGAGCTACAATCAAATACTTTCAAAATACATCTTCAATATTCCGACCGAATTATCTATCAAATGATTATTCTTCTATATAAGTCAATCCGTAGTTACAAGTCTTTTGATACAATTCACAGTTTTACTTTGAATTCAGAAAAGTAGAAGAGTTTAACTTTACCTGGAATTAATCAGCTGTGGTTATTTCAACTTTTCTCAACACAATGTTAAAGAAGTTTCAAAGAAGCACATTTTTAAAGCGGAGGTTGTCTCCTCTCAAATTTGATTTGTCATTGATTATAATGGAATATGATTTTGCATATAGGTTTGTAAATGAGTATTTCTTAATTGATATTTTTTATTCTAGTTCAGGAATCAACAAAACTGGATGATTCTCTAGATTGCCTTTAGGCAACCTTCCCTTTTAGAGCAGTGAATGGAAATAATTGTCTGCTAATTGGAAGTTCGAGATTAGGATGCTAAATTTATACAAGGTAAATCTGATTGAACCCCTAAATCCTCACACGGTGTAGCATAGAAATTATGAAATTATGTCTCTAGAACATAATTTAAAGCGAAGTCATTCTAAGTCGAAAGCTCGCTGTATAATTATTGAGTAACAATGATATAGTAAATAAAATTTCCTCTTTTCAGATAAACTTCTATTATTACGTATGAATTGACTACTTATTAATGCTGCTATAAGTAACACAGAGCTATTATTAGATACGGAAGCAATACCAAATGTATTAAAATAAAATATGAATATTTTTATGAAATGGCTGTTGACGTACATTCGTTCAAAGAAAGTGCCTTGTAAATGTATATTGTTCTAGACGCTATCCGTCTGCTTCCCGGGTATTTTATGATATCGTTTGAATATAATGTTTTTAAGGTATCCTACTAGATTCGGAGATAAATTTTTTAAAAATTGATGTTCTGAATAATTTTATTGTTTTAAAGAACATAAATAGGCTTAAAAAGTCATAACTATTAAATAACTAACATGTATCACCCCCCCTTTTTTTTGAAAAAAAAAATTATTTTTAGGAAAATTTAGCAAAATTTTTTAAGTTAAGAAAAACGTGATAAATAAAAATAAATTGCACAGTATGCAATTTTAACGTCATTGATATACTTCTTGATCCCTCTGAAGTGTCGCAAACCACAGGATATAAAAATATTTTAAATAAATATTTTAATAGCATTTAAGTTTGATGGTCATGATTTTTCGTCAAAATTACTGCATGTTCTGAGCTAAAAATGGCTGTAAAATGTGATTAAATGTAGCTGTCTTAAAATCTGCGGTTTGTTACACTCTGAAGGGTCCATAGCATATATGTTATAAATTTCATTGCATTTGATAAGATTATTTAGAAGATATCCCGTTTTTCGTGCACAAATTATCATAAAAAGTTCATTCTTCAAAAAACGAATTAAAAAAATATTTTTATTACTTAGATAAAGTAAGTGCTGTAAAAAGAACTTAAAATCTCTCTAGTTTTATGTATTAGTCGTTCTTCCTCAATAATTAATTAAAACCCCTTGGGAGTCAATTTTCACATAGCCAGCCGCTTTTAGTGGATTTCTACTAAACAAAAGGAATATGCTTACCATATTTCAAGCCTATAGATCCAATAGTTTGGGAAATCTCGTGATGGTAAGTTTGTTTCCCTTTCTTTCTTTATATGTAGATTATTAATAAAATAAGGACTAACCAAAGAATAAGTATTGTGTTTCATTTTTAAATAATTAAACAATCTTTTACATACTTTTTTCCCTAATTTTAAAATAAATTCAAATGTGTTTTTCTTGAATGTTTTTACAAGTTACTAAATTCCATAGGACTATTTAGGAATTAATGCATTATGACGTTAAAGTTGTTACTATATTTGGAATATTGCGATAATCGCAAATCGTGCACGCTACAGTAGTTATCGAGCATATGTAACTGCATATCGAGCACATATAATTTAATTTGTGCATTTCGGTGCTTCAATAACGAGATTCTTATAAATATTTATAAAAAATACTAACATCTCATCACATTATTTTTAACAGCTCTAATTTTTCAATAAATGAAAACTTTGAAAAGTTATGATTTATCAATTAGAATTAACGTCATTATTTATATCTCCGGAGGAGCAGTTGGAGATTAATATTAATATCTTAATAAGAATGTAAATACAGTAGGACCACTATTTAACGAAGTCGCCAAATCCCGAAAAAAAGTTCATTACTTGTAAAACGTTATATATAGAGAGAGAGGTTCACCTTTCAATATATACATTATTGCATAAAACAAATTTTAAATTCATAAGCAATATATATTGAAAAAAAATTATTATTTCCACCTTTTGTTATTTAATATCTATATATTTTATACATATCTTACCCATGAAAAAAGAAAAGAAAATTAGCAAAGAAAATAAGAAAAAATAATATCGAGGAATACACTGTATTTTTAACATGAAGAAATTAATTTTATATTAAAATTAACTAATTTTAAGGATATTTTCTAATCTAAAATACACAAGTATAATTTCAAACACATACATCATTTTATAACTAGAAATTCTAAACATACAGTAACACACGCGTCCTTAAATTTAATTACCCATAAAATCTGTTAATATTGTTTGAGTGTTTCGTTTGAAAAAATGCTTTGATACAATCGAAGATGTTTCTAGTGAACTGGGCAATGGGGGTAGTTGCAACTCCCAGAATTATAATGCTTTCAGCGAGTTAAGCACTTAATAAAACCTGTTCAAGATTTATGACCACCATAAAACGTGTTAAAATAGAGAATAACTGGAAATGTTCAGTAATACTTTAAAAATAGGGAGAAAAAAAATTGAATCACAAGAGAAAATCTTTGTTATATAGAAAATGCTCTTCGTAATTGGGAAGTTATTTTACGAAGGAAATTGTGAAATGTTCTTAGTTCTAGGAATATGCTCGCTATATAGAAAAATTAGCAAATTTGAGGTTCGTAATTTTGAGGTTCGTAATTTAGAGGTTCGACTGTATATATATATTGCAGTATTTAATTAAGGATATGAAGATATTATAGCGAACTTCTTGACAAGACTACAAAAATAAGCTTACAGATAATGTTGAAGCAATCTGAGCCATCACGTTTCAATTCAAGCATTCTCTTTGATCAATATCTCATACAATACTTACTAAAAGCTTATTACAATAAGATTTGTAATATTTAAGTTACTAAATAAACTATATACTTTTTATGTGTTTAAATCAGTGCTTCTTAAAGTTTCAATATTCGCGACCCAGCATTCAATCGTAATTTTCATCGCATCCCCCTCATACAATAACAATGTATTTAATTCAATAATACTAAATTTTGATGCGACTTTAACCTTTTAAGTACCCCCTGCTTATATAAACGTCTCGCTTGGTCAAAACGTTAATTTCCCCTGACGTATATATACGTCTTTCAGAAGTACGATCTTTTCTGCGTACTGCTAAACATAAATTAATTCCGAAGGCTCTGGAATGCTATAAAAGGACTTTGACAATGTTTGCGAAGAATTTGCTTGTTTCAGATTATTTTTGCTTCTTTATTCCTCCCCTCCAATACATCACATGCGCGCACCTAAGTGGAAAACGGTTGGCGATTGGAAGCGAATATCGTAACTTTTAATCGGCATTTAAGGGATTTATTATAGACAGTACAAATTATTAAGATAAGTGTTAATTTTTGTATGTAATTTTTTATATGAAAATCCCATGGGGTCACTTGTAATTATTAAACTTGTTCTTAGCATAGTATTGTAAAATTATTTATAAAATACATTGTGTAGCATTGATATATTTATAAGCGTATTATATCAGTGTAAATGTGTGTAAATGTGTAGAATTTTTATTATGTCAGAATGTATTTCGTTTGTTTACTTTCAGTAAATGAATAATATTTTTAAACAATCTTTTGATTTCGACTTTTCAATTAGCTCGTGCCCCACACTTTGAGAAACGCTGGTTTAAATATTTTTTTAAAAAATTATTATTTAGCTGTTTATTATAATAATGCGCATTTTTTTAAAAAGAATTTCTGAAAACTTTTGTTTTTAAATCTAATTTAAGATAAAATAAACTTCTCTTAAAATTAGGCAGTTAAGAAGATAAGGCATTTGACACTTTTAAGAGAGAGAGAAAGAATACATAAGAATAACTTTCGAAAAAGAGAAAAGTTAAAAGGTAGCAGTATGTAGATTTTGCAGAGTTCTGAAAGATCAGTGAACTATTAAAAATAATTTTCATGATCTCCGAGATATTCGAATGAGTTCAAACTTTTGCTTTGATGTCCATTAAATAAGTTCTAATACAAACACTACATCGCACATAACACTCTTATTTTAACAATTATCTATCAAATAGGGAATATCATAAGCTTTAAAAAATATCATAGCTACCGCTAATACAAAAAAAAAAAGCGACAGAGAGCTTTAACTCATAAATATCATTAGAAAAAAACAAGTAATATAAAAAAAATTAAGTGACTTTCTACTTAGGTCAACAAAGAAATTTTATTTTTGCCACTTTTTCTTAAATAATTACAATTAATATAAATATGTATATACATATGACAGAAAAATAATATTAAAAAAAGTGGCAAATTTTTTCCCCCATATAAAACTAAATTTAATTGATTAAATTTAATTAATGAATTAATATTTGAAAAAAAAATGTATTAACATTAAGTGTCATCCACTACAAATTTAAAAAAATGCTTTTGAACTTGAGTGAATGAATAAAAAGTATTTTATTAACGATTAAAAATTGGAACAACATATGCAAATATATATAGGGAGAGTGTGAATTATAATAGTAGGAACTGAATGAATAAGAAAGAGTTGGATTCAGATGTTGAATTTAAGAACTGAATAAAGGAATTA
>BMAV01025592.1:83383-129564 GCA_019973955.1 Trichonephila inaurata madagascariensis
AATACATATGAGTTCATGCTTGGCAGTATTTGACAAAAAGGGTCTGTACATTAAAACTTGACAAATATAAATCGAGGTCATTGTTTTTGTGGAAACGTTACGCAACACAACTTGCTAGATAATTTTTTTTGAGTATTAATCGTATCAAGGGCGAACTCTAGAAGTACTTTTTAATAAAAACAACAAATATTAATCACTTATGCATTTCGAGCATCATTTTAACCGTTATAATACTTTAAAAATATTTTTATGAATTATTAAAATATAATATGCAATAACCTTTTCATCTTGCTTAAACCCTATTTTTAGAGTACGCATATTTTTATCGCCACTCAGTATTTGACTCATTATCTTCGTCATAGAGACAAAAACGATTTATTGGCACATTATTCTTTTTCTAGGACCAAAGGTATGAACTAAAGTACAATGGTAACCATTTGTTAAATGAATTATATGAAACTATCTATGCAAGACAGTGCTTCTCAAATTTTCAATACTTGTGACCCAATTTTCAGTCTTAATTTTCCCTTCATTCAATAACGATGTATTGAATGCAATAATAATATACTTTGACGTTAAAGCTTCTCGATACAATTTTAATCATAAACCCCATTCAAATTATTAAGATAAGTATTAAATTTTGTATATAATTTTGTATATGACAAGCCCATGCTGTTCACTGTTGATTATTAAACTTGTTCTTAACTTACGAGATTAGTTATAAAACATACTGTGAAGTACTGATATATTTATAAGTATATTATTTCAGTGTAAATATATATTTTATTTTTTATTATGGCAGAATGTATTTTGTTTTGCTTCCTTTCAGTAAATTTGTAACTTTTTAAATCTTTTATTTTCGACAAGCTCGTGCCTCTCACTTAGGGTTATCATCCCCCCCCCCCAGGGGGCTCAACTCACAGTTTGAGAAACGCTGATGTAAGATGGAACTATTTGTTAAAAAGAATGCAACTAATTTGATATCGCTCTGACACGGATGTTTCAGGCAAATAGTTGTTAATTTTCACTTAGCTGCGGAAATAGTTTTACAATATTTGCAAATATAATTTCTTATTTGACGTGACCTTAAAATCGCGCCAACAACGGGTAGCAGGTATGAAATTAGTTCAAATTATAACTTACCATTAATTGAAAAATCTCTATTATACTTACCGGAAAGATTTATTGAGTTGTGAAATGTACTTTGCAAAATTTGCTGAATAATTAGACAATAATGAATATTTAGTTAAAACTGAAATTTTTTTCAACCCAAAATTAGAGACCGTTTCTATTACATTTTCAGTTTATTAATGTATGGAACATATAATTTGAACGTAAAAGCATATTTAGCAAAAAAAGATATTTTTCCTAACTCTGTTCCACGTATTCTCAGTAAAAATTTTAACTTTTAAATTTTTCTTTCGAAAAAGGGAATTTAAGATAAACACTCAGAAATATATAGCGTTTTAAAAAAAATACTTTAATCTTCAATTATGTTAAATTTGTGCAAAATATTTTGGTTATACATAGCCATAAAATCTTTAAGAAATAAAATAAGATCTTAACATTCTTAAGAGATTTAAGATAATATTTTTACATTTAAAGTTTCCAAGCTTTGTTTAATTTTGAATTATTAAAAATTTTGGAACTAATTCGTTATCGGCCCGCTACTGATTTTTAGGCCAAATAGTTGTAAATTTTCACCGAGTTGGAGCGATTGCATCATAATATATGATTGAACTGGCCGCTACAGATCTCGATTTTAATTGACTCGATTTTAAGATGACGGCAAAAACCGGCAGTTGACCGATATCAAATCAACTTCAAAAAAATTTTTTTGAGCTCATTTACTTCAATAAAGTGGCAAAGGACAAATAAGTATGCACTTAAAATGCAGCGTCTCTCGAATTTTATTTCAAGATAAATCCTTATCTGATTTTGTATGAGTGTTAACTACTTTTTAAGGATGTGTGTGATACATATGAAAAGAGCTGATTTTGCATTAAATATATAGTTCCTGATTAAGTATGAATGACATCTTTGATTTCAAGACACATCCAATTCTAATCCATTCTTTGGTTTCAGCATAAGTCTTATTGAGGGAGAAATGTCCCCTCAGTAATAAATCTGTTATTTTTTAAAATTCATTTTCCTGAGACATGAATTGGATGTTATTTAAATAATAATGCATTTACTAATGGTGTATAAATTATTAACTTATTGAAGCCTCTGGTTTATTTACGTACTATCTCAACCATATTGGAACTCCTGGCGGTATTTACGTACTATCTCAACCGTACTGAAACCCTTGGTGGTATTTACGTACTAACTCAACCATATTGACACCCTTTTGGCGGTATTTACTTACTATTCCTACCATATTGGCGCCCTTGGCAGTATTTACGTACTATCAAATATATTGTTACCTTTTATGGTATTCGCGTAGTGTCCCAACCATATTGACACCCTTGGCGATATTTACGTACTATCGTAACTATAGTGACGGCACTGAATAAAGCCGTACGAATTCTAAAAAGCAGATTGATTGATTGATTGAATATTAACGTCGCACTGTTCAGCTACACGAGGGCTTTTGGCGACGGACCACGTAATTTTGAACCATGGTCAAGTGACGTGGACGACACCTGGGCTGGCACCCTCCTCTCCTAACTACCACACCACACCAATGGGAGGACGTTTCAGCTCTCGACAGATTTAACGTGCATCGCTGCCCTACGCGGCGGGTCTTTAGTGGTACTGGGCTCGAACTCGTGACGAGGCAAGCCACGATCCGATACCTATACCTCTCGGCTTCCGCGGCCACTCTAAAATGCAGAATACGCTGGTGGGAACATGCAGCGAGTATTAGAAAGATACTATGTGGAAAATAATTTATAATTGAAAATAAATAATCAAGGAAAAAGAATAACTAATTTTTATTTAATTTAATTTTTTTGTGTGTGTGTTACATTATATTAATATTTTATAAATATACATAATGTTAATATAATTTTCATAATACTTTTATATAATTATAATATATTATTATGAATTTTATTATTTAAGAATTCAATAACCAGGTTATGCTAGGAATGGCGGTAAGCGGAGAAATATGGAACGAAGCTCATGGTTGCCAATTCAGCGTTTACGACACGTACGAAATAGGGGTTGCTAATTTGGCGAGTTATCTTGAAAATTGGCATGGTTGTCATAGTACGTAAGTACCTATATCGGAAATTAACATAAAGAACGAGACTAAAAAAACATCCTCATTACAATTTAATATCAGAATCGATATGGAACACGTACCTCAATTTTAAATCTACGATCTCAAATTGCAGTCATAGAAATATATTTAACTTCCTCTAACAAGTCAATTTTATCAGGTTAGTTGGAACATACAGCAAATTCATCGAAAATAGTTAAACTATTGCTTCTTTGGATCAATAATTTCCTGACAGTTTTCATTTAACAATATCAGGCACAGAGATATCTCAGTTTTCTAGAGTTTTCTATTAGCATCAAATACATCATAGAAAACAATGACTGTTAAATTTCTTTCGATATTGGCTATGTTTGTTATTTGAGTTGCATCTTTTTTCCTTAACATTCAGTTGTATAATTTATCTTGCCCATTTTCCAGAACTGTCTTTTTTAATCAGCTATGGTAATGATGTTTTTCAAAATGTTTGATTGCTACAGTGTCAACTCAAGATTTTCTCAACACTACCACTTGCTCAATTAATTCACAGATTTGATGAGTCATGTTATTAAAAATATCGTTGTCATTTTGATGAATTATTTTAAGAAAATGTCATATGTTAGTTCGCCCTTATCTTTGAATTCGTTTTAAGCATTTCTTACTTAAAAAAATTCAGATGATTTATTTAACTAATGTAGCACTCAGAACTTACAGGAGGGCTATTTGCGATGAACATCGTACTTTTGGAAACTTGTTCAGGTGAGTGATAGTTATATAAACGAAGCACTATAAAAGAACATACGGGCTGTTGGCCTTGGAAGGTTATTGGCCAGAGAAACCGAACTCACCCGAAAGAGCTTTAGAGCTACAAAACGATCCCCAGGAAAACACCCACCCCGCGCTCAATGTTTATTAAAAAAAATAATAATTTATTTTTTATATAGTAGCACACATTAAATTTGCATATTATATATTAAAGGTAAATGAAACGAAATACATATCGTCGGTCTAATTATCAGACTGCGTAACTCCATCTGTGATGCTAATTTGATACAGTAGGGCTGGGGGCCAAGTGGTTGTTTATGTTCGCCAAGATAGGTGATAATATTACCATATGGTTTACTTTGACATTTTTATCGTGAGGTAATGTGGTTGTCATGGGAATAACGTATATTAGTGTTAGTTTTTTTTCTTTCCCCGCGGGATCTCTGCTCAGCAAAAGTAACACATTGTTACAAATTTTGTGTAATGAACGCTTAAAATAGTGTAAATAATTTATATCTGGAAGTGTAATACAGTAATATTACTTTCTGTTGTATTTATTTTATGTTAAAATCTTGCCACCACCTCTCCCTTCGAAATCTAGTTTTATTATGAAATAAAAAAAGTAGTGATTACACTGATCGAGGAATAAATTAAAAGCGGAGCGTACACTGAGGCATGACGTAGACAAAACAAAAGGATTAAGGTATTGCGCCAAAAAGAGCTTGGCGCTTTGCACTCCTATATCAAATCAGTAACACCGGTGGAGTTACACAGTCTGATAATTAGGCCGACGATATGTCATTGCAAGGTACAAACATGCAAAGCTGAAAATAATAATAAAGAACATAAAAGGTAAGAGAAGGGAAAAGAATATTCATTATTTGAGGATTCTTGCAAATACATCAAAAGTAGTAAAAATATAAAATGCAAAAGCACCGTAAAAAAAAGAAAAAAAAAAAAAAGGAACAGAAACATTAAAAAAAAAACACCTCTTGTGACCACATAAGAGTACCGATCCATCCCATCTAAGGGGAATTTGATCCCACACTGTAGAAGCAATTTTAATACATGATTTTAGTTTAGAATGAATGGAAGGATTTCTAATGATATATTGGAACCAAGTTTTTTTTTAGAATTTTGAGATGGAGAGACCAAATGGAAATCCTCAGTCAGAGAACATGCGAACACATAATATGGTCAACTTCCCCAACAGAACCGCAGAGACAATTGGGGGTAGCTTTTAATTTGAATCGATGCAAATAAGAAACGAATAGGCCATGGTTTGTTAAGAATTTCGTGACGTAACTAGAATGGGGATTGGTATCTAAACTGGGTTTGGGAAAGTAGGATTGGCGATAGACCTCGTAATTTTGAGCCTCGGTCAAGCGATGAGGAAGACATCTAAGCTAGCACCCCTTCTCCAAACTCTACCACCACACGCCAATGGGATTACTTTGAACTTCAACAGATTTAATGGACCACAGAGCCCTCTACGCGGTGAATCTTCAGTGGGACCAGGAACTCTCGAACCCGTGACATATCAATCACGAGTTAGTGACCATAACCACTAGGCTACGGCGGCCAAAACTCGGTCAAAGTTCTGAGGACGACACTCAAGCTGGCACTCCGTTCTTCTAAATTCCGCACCACACAGATGTGAGGACTTTGATCCTCTAACATAAGGACTCGACTAGTGCGTTTACCCTCCCCCCTAACCCCCCCCCCCAAAAAAAAATTAAACAGTTTTTTTTTTCAGAGAACAAATTAAAATTTCCAAGATATAGGATTTTGATCTAGTAAAAGGAAGTTGATGGATATAAATGAGTCAAAATACTTTTCAGTTTGCTTAAATTAATTCTTAAATCTGTGATCTATAAAAAAAAATTCTAAGAGATTTTTCTTTTAAAGGGGGCGGGGAGTTGCTATACCAAACGCTCACACTACAGCAGCGCGACAATTGGCTTATTTTGAATGCTTTCCGCTAAATGTTTACTTCCCTTTTGAACGTAAAAAGTTTTATTTTTAAAATATAATTAATTTTCAATGCTTTTATTAGATCAAAGTAAACCACGTAAAAAAGTAAGCATTTTGAAGATTATCTATTAAGATTTAGATAGAAGCAGAAACGGGTGAAAATGACGAAAAATAAAAAAATCAGATTTCTTAAACAATATTTATAAAAAGTTTAGTATTAAAGACTAGTCTAATGCCTCCACTCTCACACGAAGGCTAATAGAGACGGACATCGTAGCTTCGAACCATGGTTAAGCAACAAGGACAAAACCTGAACTAGAACCCCTCCCCTAACTTCCACACCACGTCAGCATTCCAGATTCGAAATATAATTTGGATTGAATTCCGTCAAACCCTATCCATACGATCATGGCCTCTGGGTTGCTGTACCTCTAAAAAGCAGAAGTAATTGCAAATGATTGACATTTTGTCGGCTCGGTTACGTGCCAGCCTCGTAAGTCTAAGATTGCTGGTTAGATCCCGGCTGGATTCGATAGATTTTTGTAAATACGAAAATCGTAATTATGTGGCATGTATAAGATCCTTTGTATATCAATTTGTGCCTCTGATACTCTTGCCAAAATAAAAATCACGGCAATTTGTAGCATCCGATGAGAGCTATAATTAAACAAATTCAAGCTCCAAAATTTCGTTATGAGAGCCACCACTAGGTGGTGCCACCACTGAAATGGCTCTCACTCTTGGAGGACTTATTGTGTCTGTAAAGGCTTATGTGCTAAAAGCAGCCTATTTAAAAAATAAACCATTTGACATTAAAGAATGTCATTGATAAGTTGCGGCTAAATATAAGCACTCAATGGTTAAATTATTTTTTTTATCTCTATGAATAATATAAGAATAATTTATATTTTAATGTAAAGTCCTTAGATCCGGAATAATCTCAGAATCTACTTTTCAGCTTAAAATTTCTCAAAATAAGTAACGCATAATTATCTCTCCAAGCATCAAAATCTCTGATAATTGGTTTTACATAACTAAAACCATTTAAAATTTTCGAACCTAAAAAGCAAATCATCTAAATTCAAGGAAAAAGGAAACTATAAAAATTAATATTCCTTTATTTTCTTTCCACAAAAATTAAGGGGGCTGTAATCCCTTACGGAATTTCTTTCAGTCTGAAAATTTCTTTAATCAGTTTCAATGACAACTTATTAAAATTCTCCCTGACACAATTTGACATTTACGTCATACATTCACGCACCGAGAATAAATTTGCTTTTTTTAAAAAAATTTTTCCCCATGTGTAGTTAAAGATACGTTAAACTGATGAAAAGTTTTGTTTTACAATTAATATATGCGAAAAATGCATATTATACGAATGAAATCAGACAAACCCCCACTCTAACGAGTTGACCTTGAAGAAGCTCTACTTGAAACATGTCGTTGAATGATAAAAAGATCGTTTTTCATTTTAAACATTTATTTAATGGTGAATGAGTAAAATGCCAACTCTTTGTTAATATATATGGGACACATATCTAAAATAATTCCCAATAGAGTTTGGATCTTTTTGTGATCTTAATAAAGGTATTTTAATCATTATGTAGAAGTACAAAAATAATTTTTTAGTTAAGAAAAATTTCTTTTTCTCTTTAATTTAAGTTGGGCATAATTTTTGAGATCTCATAACACATGCTTATGTTTAGGTACCATTTTTTAAAAAAATATACCTTAAATATGTAAAATATTTTTTGCACATATATAAAACAATGCGCAAAATATAGTGAACCTATTTTTTTGTAAAATGTTAAGATAGTTTCTTTAAAAAAATTATAAAACTTTATAATTTTAAAATTTTTTATTTTTTCCCCCTTTTCCATACATAAGACTATTTTTTAAAAATAACCTATGTACTACTTCGACTAAAAAAATAAGTTCACTATATGCACAAGTATACTGTATAGAAGTATAAAACATTTGGAACCATACAGTGCAAAAACCATACAGTACCCTAAAAGCAAAAAATTATGCTTTGGAGAAAAAGTGAAAAAAATATATATTTGTAAACATTTGTTTACATTTTTATCAATGAATTTTTTTCATATTTTAAGTTATTTCATCAACTAACATTTATGTGTTATACATTTTTAAATTCAGAAAAATATGCACTATTTTTTAATACTAAAACTGAAAAATAAATTTTTTGAATTGTATGATGTCCTGGTTCCCTTAAAGTAGGTACCAATTTCAAGGTTTTTATTCTTTTATAAAATAACTGCAGTGATCTCTTGTGATACTAAACCGTAGGATACGAAAACATGTAAATTAAATTTGCCATATTACATTATGCTTTTAAATCCCATAATTGTGTGAGCGGGATAACTTAAGGTGACTAACTATGTTTGGAACTGTGATTTTGAAAAAAGTCGTATAAATGAAAATTAGTCGTACAAAAGCGCATAAATAAATAATTTTTTTAATATTGAGCGTCACTTAAATAAAATACAGTTATAAAATTGTTTTAAGAAGGCTATATTGAAAGAAAAATTATTAAATGCATTTTTTTTTTGCTAAAAATGAAGAAAAAATGACATATTTTGGAAACATTTCCCTTTTAGGAAAAACACTTTTATAATAATAATAATGATGATGATGATGTCGTATCCATGACGGGACCTAATCAGACAGTACCGTGGGCACAGATGGCTGTTCTGGCAATCTGTTCAATATTATTCACATAGAGCAGTGCTTCTCAAACTTTCTATACTCGCGACCCAATTTTTAATCATAATTTTCATCGCGCCCCCCCCTTAATACAATAATAATGTATTGAATTCAATAATAATGTATTTTGATGTAAATCTGCAATACAACTTTAATTACAAACGGTACGAATTATCAAGATATTAAATTTGTATATAATTTCATGACATGCCCATAGAGTTACTGGTAATTATTAAACTTGTTCCTGACTTAGTAGAATTAAATTAATTGTGAAATACACACATGGTGCAGTACTGATACATTTATAAGTGTATTATATCAGTGTAAATCTGTATTTTATTTTTTATTATGTCAGAATGTATTATTTTTTTTTTTTTTGCTTCCTTTCAGTAAATTAATTTTTTTAAATAATGTTAAGATTTCTAGCTTCTTTCTCCAGTTTATCCGCATTTTCATTGCCTGTAATGTCAACATAAACAGGTAACCATTGGAGGAAACAAACTTTATCTAACTCCTGTAATCTAAACAGGCGAGAGCAAATCTCTTCAGTAATCCCTGAAGCTCCATTTAGAATTGCCTGGAAGTGTGCTTTGACGGAAAGGGTGCACAGAAAATGACGAGAACTTCTTTAGCCTGTTCTAGAACAGGGAGAGTTTCATATTAATCAAGAGCCTCAATTAATGCCCCAAGTTCACAAGTGAAGCAAGAGGCAATGGTACCAGCACCGATTACTCGTTGGTAGGTTGCATCACTTGGAGTGGTTATAAATACCCCAAAGTCTCCATTCAAGAATATTGAATGGAGGCTCGGAGTTATATATTTTGCCTATATATAGCTAAGACTTCTGTACAGAGTCTCTGAACCAAGATTTTTGAAATATGCACAATTGGAAGTAAATTTATTTAGATTTTAATACATCAGAATAAAGAAATTTTAACAAAAAAACACCCGTTATTAATTCAGTTGATCGTAACTGAAAATAATGTGAATTTTTCAAAAATTTTGGCTTAGCCCTGATATAGAAGTCATATCTATAGTTAAAATATTATTATTATTATAGAAGTATTTTTCGCAAAAGGAGAATGTTTTGAAAATATGTTATTCCTTCGTTCCTTTTTTGCAAAAAAAAAAAAAAAAAAAAATTGCACATAAATTATTTTTTTTAGTAATACTTTTCTTAAAACAATTTTTATACATGTACGAATTCAATTAAAATTAAAAATGAAAAAAAAATCATTTATGCGATTTTTTTCAAAATCCCGGTTTCGAATGTAGTCTATCACCTTAAATCATTGATAATTTAATGTATGGTATCAAAAAAAATTCCTTAGGAAATAATAAATACAAATTTATTTAAGAGAAAATTTAATTCAGCTTACTGTTATGCTCATATGTTTTATGCCGAGCTTTTTCTGTGTTTGGCTATATATAAACTTCTATATATTTATGAGTACTACTAGAATAGATCTTTAAAACACACCTATTACCTATTTATTTTTTTGGGGGAAATTTAAACAGGATTATTAGTACATTAGGGGACATTTTATAGCATTAATTGCATAAGATTTTGACAGTGACTATCAATAACTCCAAAAATGCCATAAAAGTTTGTCCAGAGCAATATCCTAATGTCCTTATGCATATTCTATAATAGATCAAGATGAGTGTCTTTGATATTCTATTGATACAGAGAGATAAAAATAAACAAATATTATAAGCAAAAACGCTAGTTTCACTCAATAAAAAGTATAATCCTAAGATACAGTTTACAATTCAATACAAAATTCTTGGAAGGAATCATTTTTTACTACTTAGTTTTTAGAATAACATGTTTTATGTTGAAGTCACATTCTAAAAAAAATTGAAGTTTCTGATAATATTCCATCTGTATAGATACAGAAAAAAGGCTATAACAAATATTGAAGCAATAGTTTATTTTTATGTTTAACAGCTCGTATACAGGTTATAAAACTGTATATTTAATAATTTTGTTTTAAAAAAAAACTAGCTCAGTTACTCGTTCGGAAAATTCTTTACTAACTTGTTTTTCTACTTTTTATTTTTCCGAGTGAAAGTTTTCGTCAAATATTGACTATATAAAGAGTGTCTCTAAATCCCCCGATATTTCGAATCAGCTTGTTATTTGAGAATTTTACTGAAGGGATTAGGAATTTATAGAGGTAGAATTATATTTTGTAAATCTATTAATAATTATTAAAAATAGTTTTGTTTTTCATTTGTAGCAGAAAACTATCATATTTAATAGCTTAAATAAGGTTTAATACTGTTTCAAAAACTTTACTTTTATACACAATTCGAAGTAAAATTTGATGTCTTATATGCATATTTAAGATCATTTAGGGAATCGATGGTTTTTATTAAGTTGAATATTAATTCAGTAATTTTAATAATTGCAATTTTAGGTTTTATAAATTTTGTTACAAAACTTTTCATGAAACACATTTGGAATTTGAATAAAGGTATAAGTCTTATGCGTATATTCGTTTAACAGACATTTTAAAATTTGCGTATTCTGTGATATTATATTTATTTGTTACTTAGAATTATATAATATTGCACACGATTTTTATTATGAATTAGAAATAAAGAACAGCATTTTTTTAATTCAGGAAACAAAACAAATAATTTATTTTTAAATTTTTGAAATAGCCTATTTGGCATTTTATAGTTTTCTATAACTGTGTATGAATTTTCATAATTAATCATCTAAAATTCATTCAACACGCAGTATTTTTTAAAAAAGAATGCAATAAGCGTACAGGAAATATTAAGATAAAGAACAATGCAGAATGCAATTAAAAATACTTTTATATCTGTTCTAAGACCTCTCAATGTCTCGAAAATCATTGATAAATATAATAAGAAAAAATTAAAACTGTAATTAAAAATCAATCAGATTTTCTAAAAACTTTCATTGTTACCATAGCAGTTAATTAAATGGGCATGAGTTAATTTTTTAATCTTAAGACTCAATTATATTTAAAGAAACCGTCTTATTTCTTTAAATATAATTGGGTTTTATTCTTATTTCCAATTGTAAAGAATTTCCAAATTGTAAAGAAAATAATACTATATATAACTTGTAAAATTATCACATAGTGTTTATTTGTAAATAGGAAATTTAAAACAGAAAATATTTTTTTAAAAAAAACATTGTTTTACTTATATAGTTTTTATTTTTAGGAAAAGTTTAAAAAAGAACCCTTTTCGAAAGTATTTTTAGAAGCCTTTAAGAAATAGAATGAATAGCATTAACAATCTATAGAAGTATATCAAGTTGCAATATATATTAGTAGAGAAAGATTACACAAATTATCATACTGATCTTTTTAGTATGTTTGCTCTGTAGCTATAGAAATCAAAATAGGATAAGTAAAAATTGTTTTGGAAATCAACTTATGGGAACGTGGTAAATTAAAAACAAAAGTAAATTATTTTAAAAAAAAACTACGTGAAAATGTAAAAATATTTTTGGCATCAAAAATATAACTATAACATATACAAATATTTACTAGAAATCAAACTGGAAAATTGCATGATAGAGAATAAATACAAAAATATATAAGAATAGTTGGCATAATATATTAAATATTACTTAAAAAAAGTAAACAAGTTATTCACAAAAAATTTAAAGTAACGATTTTATCAAATAATTCTACATTAACACAGAAAGAAATTGCGAGAAATGTAACATGCCCAAATTGACATTTACAAGAATTCCTTTATTGATATAGTAGATGCATTTCGATTGCATTCTTAAAGTATTAAAACATACTTCACGATTTTCTGATAAAGTCAACAAGATGAAATCTGACAAAATTAGCTCACGAAATAAAAACATCGTGAATAAAAAAATGAATATTAAAATGTATAAATAAAATCAACATGACTAAATTAAGTACCATTTGTATAAAAAACATCAAAAAGATAAATTGACTCTATTGAAAGAGAAAAATATTCGAATCATTCTTTCTCGAACGAGGAAAACTTCGTGATATAAAATATTCCTGATTTCATGATAGGGAAAATAGATCTACTAGATGAATACGAATAATATTAGCTGGAGGGAATGAAAACATTGTTTTCTATTGAAACTACAGTTTCAAGTTTCGAAAACTCATCTCGAACTTATTTCAATGACAAGCTTAAACTTTTGTTGTCAAACGATTTTAAACTCGTTAGTGGAACGGGTTTGTTTTGCGGATTTGTTGCCATTGTAGCGTGTGAAAAACATAAAGAAAAAAGCGCTATCTTAGAAGAATCAAAATAAAAGAGATGTAAATAGTTATTTAATTTTTTTTTCTATTTTATTTAACTTCTTGGTAATAAAAACAAATCGATTTAATGATATTTCAGGTAAACATTACACAATTCGAGAAAATTTATCAATAAATCCAGAAATTTTTTTTAAAAGATATATATTCAGGTATTCGAAATAATTAATGTAAGAAATATTTCAAACTTAATACCTTCATATCTCACAAGAGCATGGGTTTAAATAATTGTCAAGAACAAAATCGCAAAATCATTTTCATACATTCGATAGACTGTTTTATTTACACTTTAAGGACTTCGTATTTTGCCTTGCTCAAAAAATGGATAAAATATAGTATGATATTCGAATTCGTAGTAAAAATAATTTTATTTTAAAATTATAAGAATAATATGCATCATAAATATATTGCATAAAATAAAATATACTATAAAATTGAATTCGCTCGTAAAGGTAATTTTATTTTAAGCTATGGAAATGTTTCATAAAATCAATTTATAGCTCACAAAAACGTTATTACTATTATAGATAAAATAACTGAAACTGCATATCTTTTAACTTTTATCTGTCTCTTTGTTGTTCCTAACATAATTCATATTTAATATCAGTTTGCTGTATATACGATTGTTATTTTGTCAGTATATAAATAAAATATATCTAAATATATTTTTTAAAAAAGTATTCCTAATCCACTCTTTTTTTACACGGCGTTACAACCAAGTTGTTGCTCACAACTATTATTCTATCAGAATTTCTTGAAAAAATATTTTGCTAAAAGTATATCACTACTTTTTTTCAAAGGGGGAAAAAAATTCCATTTTGTACGAAAACGAAACGATATAAGTCATATCAAATGCTAAGTCCATCACCCAATATCGAACCTGAAATCTAAATTCGAACTCACCTTGATTCGAAGCTCTGCTCAATGATGGTGCAGACGAAACAGATCCCGTAATATAAGTTCCCGAAAAAAAATAATAAAACGTATTAAGTGCTCACATTACCTCAAACAACACGTGTTCGCCTCCCCACTCCTTCCCCTCCACTTGCGAATGGACGTGACAGTATTATTTCATCGGAAAACGTTTTCAAGGTTCGATTACTTCTTGCGAATAAGACCAGAAGCGGAAAAGGTGAGAGAGTGAGGAGGAACGTTTTGGAACGGATTTTTACGCTATTACATCACTAGGTTCACACACACTGAGTTCTGCGATTTCGACTGCAATACTCATGGACCGCAGGAAAACATGTTCACAGGTGTTTCATTATGTAATTTTTTCTCGAGGGTGTTTATTGCAAGTGATACCATGTTGGGGATGTGATAAATATGGAAACTTGTTGGGCCTGGGTGTAATGGACTCACGAAAGGGGGAATTCCAGAAGGTGTATGAAAATAGATGGGCATTGTATTTTATTATAATTTATAAGTTTCGTGTTGAAGAAGAAATGTGGGTTTTTTAAAGACTTTCGCGTTTTTAAGAAATGAAAAATAAGTGAAATAATAATGAAATTAACAAGTTAACATACAGAAGCACGGTATGATATTAAAAATAAGCTGTAAAGTTTGTTTACAGCTGTAATAGGTAGTAAAAATGAATAATTACTTAAAGAATTGCAATATTCAGCAGATATTTAGTTGCATAACTGATAATAAAATAGCAAGCTTTTTATCAATAAATTATACAGTTATAATTCCTTCTAAAACAATAGTAAATGTTAAAACTTTAGATAATATTAATTAAATCCCACTGCTTTTAAAATACGAATTAAAAATGTATTGACTACTATAAACACTAAATAAAAATCATTTTAAGGCTCTTATAATAAAGAAATAGCTTAAATAAATTCTAGAAATGATTTACCTTTCAAGTCGGCAATACGACAGTTCTAATGACAAGCAAATGAGATTGCAGGGCAAAAATTAGGTTTAACAAAATTCAAATTAAAGTTTTTAACTGAACTATTAATAATAAAGCTAATATTTAATTCTTCTTGATATATTCTATAAAATAAAATTACAAATATAATAACACGCACATTTTAATTATTTGATCTGCAGACGATATTTTTCTCGATTCATTAACGATCTGATTAAACATTTGTAATAATTCTTTCAAGCTAAATAAAAAGCTCTACTTAAATGATAATTATCAAACACGATTGCAACTGAAAAATCAGTTAAATTTCATTTCTGTTCTTACAACGAAACTAGTTAATTCTAAAACTGTAAGAAATAGATAAAAATCTCATTTTCAGATACATTTTCTAAAACCACAATGAAAATATAATGTTTTCAATTAAATTATTTAACCTGCAGACGATATTTTTCTTGATCTATTAGTGATCGTATTAGATATTCGAAATAATTAGATTTGCGTGTATATTTTACAAAATATAGGATATACACCGGCATTGATAAATAATTTAAATTAATTCTATAAATTTAAATAAAGCTCAGCTTAATAATAGTATTACAATAATATTAACTCATTGTGGTTTAATGAGACTAACTGGATACAAAAATACCAGGCTCTCTTTCGAATATACATAAAACTATCATTTTGATGAAATTTATTGATCGCGAATTTCAAGAATATTATTTTTTCCCTATTGCCATAAAGGTATTTTATAATAATTAGAAATTTTTTATAGTTCTCACATATAAATTCCTTCTTACACGACAAACACAACTTTAGTCATTAATATATAGCTTTAGAATGACACGAAAATTAAAATAATTGTTATAAACTTCCATTTTTTTGCAAGAAATAAATAATGAAAATATTTTTACAAGTTTAATATATTTGCAATTATTGCAAAAGAGGAACTATCTCATTCCTAGTTTTTCTGTTTAAAAATAAGGTCCGCTTACTTCTCAACTCTGGTTTTGCAACTGGTATCAAATATTGAAAACACGTTATATTCTGTAACTTTGGATAATGTGGTCGCCTTTAGTAGTAATAAATTTGCCTGCTTTTTAAAAAATGGATATATTTTGTTATTCAGGGTACTAAATGTATTAAAAGCCGCCATAAATTTAGTAGAGAATTGACCTATATATATATATATATATAGACGAATTCTCACAAACAAGAGATAAACATCATCAATCACATTCGAAAAACACATAGCAGTAGGAAAATCCACAATGAAGGAAAATGAGCAACCGAGATAAAAAATTTTAAAATGGATGCTGCAGTATTATAAACATTCTGACTTAGGACAAGATATAATAAAATAATTTATATAAAAGTGGGGGTTGAACATGTTTTTTTGGCCCCCAACCTTCTCCATTTTTTAAATAATACTGAATAAAAAAATATTGAAAGTAATGGATAGGGTATCTAAATTCATTACAAGATGAGGTAACACCCAAAAATTGCACTTAAAAAAGCAGAGCCCCGCTAAATCTAGTGTAATAAATAAGTTTTCAGATTCTGGACCTAAAACAATTCAAAAATGGAGGGGCTGAAATTAACCTTTAACAAAAATATAAAAATAATAGAAATAAAAAATTTAAAAAAAGTTACAAATTACCATAACTTTAGTGACACTGATATATATTTTAATAATAAGTAATTTTATCTAATATTAGAATATAAAGGTTAACTATAACTAGAAAAAAAATTATTTTTAAATTTATTAATTAAAAAATTTTAAACTATTTTAAATTTTTTCTAAAATTAATAAATTAATGGGTATTTCTGATTTAAAAACAAATTTAGTAAAATTTTATAGTTATTTATTATTTCTGATTTTTTTTACATGAAATTTATTGCGTTGTATATAATTAATAACAAATTTCTGAATATAGAAGCCTGCCCTTACTCTCAAAACGTGAACTTTATAATATTGAAATTAAATTCTTCTTTTTTTTATCATAAATATTAGAAACTTTCATTTTTTTTAAATTTTTGATTTTATATCAAAAAAATTTGCTTCATTATTTTACTTTTTTCTGTATTAAATGAATAATATATATATATGTCGGGCCCACCCGCTGGTAAAATGAGAAGGCATCAGCTCTTTAATAACTTCTTTATTTCCCTTTAATCACAAAAAACCCCATGGGGCCCTTTGGCGCCAACCGAAATAGAACATAAACAATCGGACAATATCACCAGCTAAGCCTTTTCAATATGCGTTCTTCGTCAGGCCGCTCCCCCCTTTAAATACTTTTTTACCCACAAATCCTTACCGATGGTAAAGAGTTCGCTCTATTTTTATTTATTACTTACTTAATTTTGAACCTAAACTTTTCAAACATATATATATATATATATATATATATATATATATATATATATTCCCCTTTTTCCTTAAAAAAACTTCTTTATTATATAGTTTCTCATATAATTCTTCTTTAGGGTTAGTATCAAAATGTTCAAAAATGGAAATTATAACATTTCATGAGACTTAATTTAAAAAAAAAAAAAGATTGTAAAGAAGGAACTTTAGGTTATTTTGAGTAAAAATTAAACATGTTTCAATATGATTTAACATTTTTCAATTTTTAATTGATTAATGTTCAATTTTATGTGCTTTGATAAGTATTTCTCAAAGATTTTAATCTTTCAAAGGAAAGGTAAAGAAATGCACTATTTTTTTCAGGTACTGGGGAAAAAATTACAATTTTTTTTAGAATTTATCGTCACATCAGATGTTTTTTGAATATCGGAAGATTCAGTCCCCAAAGATTTCAATAATAAATGCAGTCTAGATTTGTTTATACAGTGGACCACAAAAGTGTTAGTACACTTGCAATTTCCTATAAAATTTAATGGTTTCGACTAATAAAAATTAATATATTGGAATTGGAATTTTTTAATGGTATCAGAGCAACTTGTTCTTAACGAAATGACATAATAAATTTTTTAATAAAAAATAGTATAACTATTTTTAAAAATTAATAATCAAAAAGCTACTAAAAATTACGCCAAAAAAGTCTTCGTACATTTAACAAAAATCACAACATGGCTTTAAATTTAGTGCCCACAGCAACTTTTAAATATCTTGGTATAAATTTAATCAGTTTCTTGTAATTTCTACATCGATTTTCGACCTATGATTATTGTTTTTACTTCACATTGATGGTTTATATGTCATGTTTTTTAAATCAAATTTTCACCAAATATCTTCTACTGGGCTAAATAAAGTGATTAAATTAAAATTAAAATTATTTAATAATTTATTCTATTCTCTACTTAAATATTTAAAAAGAAATTTTAAATTATCTGCTCAAAATTTGGATATAGGAGATGATTTAATTTTTTGACCGGATAATGACGTCAAGCGCACTGTTCTCAATGTACACCTCTGGTGTCTCTATAACTGTTCCTAAATTTTGAAACACCTACTCAATCACTTTATTTAGCCCAGTAGAACATATTTGGTGAGAATTTGTTAAAATAAAATAAGAAAACATACATGTAAACACATAATGTGAAGTAAAAACAATAATCAGAGAAGAATCATGAAGAAATTACAAATAACTGATTTAATCTATACCAAGACGTTTAAAAGTTGTTGTGGACACTAAAAGATATCCTACTAAGTACTAAATTAAGAAAGAAATACAAATATTTAAAGCTATGTTGAGACTTTTTTAGTGTACGAAGTCTTTTGTGGCGTAATTTTTTAGTAGCTTTTTGATTATTAATTTTTTAAAACAATAGTTATGCTATTTTTTAAAAAAATTGTTTATCTCAATCCATTAAAAAGAAGTTGTAGACATCATTAAAAAATTACGATTCCAATATATTATTTTTTATTAGTCGAAACCATTAAATTATGGAAATTACAGTGAACTATCTTTGACCACTGTATTATTACATGTAAGTTCAAAGTTCTACCCGTTCTTTTTATGATGAATAAAAGCAAAATAAGCAATGTACACAAAAGCTTATGCATATTAACCATTATTATTTATGACTTATTGCTATTTGTCAGAAGATAAATCTCACCTCGGTAAAAATCCTTTTCGTGATTGAAGTGAACTTTTTTTTAGATATAGTAGTTTTCACAATGCTATTGGTACAGTTTCATACAAAAACAGAAGCTTCAGCAAGCAGAAGGTTTATTAACTATATTTTACAAGAAACATACAATCTCTCTTTAGCCCCACAAAACCCTAAAACTTTATTGGAGCAATCTGGCGGTTCTCTCATTTCATGGTGGTATATTTTTGGGGTATCCGTATTACCGGTTCCCTTCCTTTTATGGTTGCTTTACTCACTAAGATACATTTGCATTCACTTTATACCTGTATTTTCCCTTTTTTTAAAAAAATGGGGTTTTTATAACAACTTCTTTCCTGGATGTGATTACCACAATATACCCCTTCTAGTGAGAAAAAAGGAAATTTCCCCTGAATTTGATTTTAAGATTCCCCCCTTGGTTTCCCTCACCCTATTAACTTCGTGATCTAGAGGTGGGGATTGAATGAAAACCGGGGTTTTTCTGATTTAAAAGGGCTTTTTTAAAGATTTTAAATTTAAACACTAACAATGATAATATTTTTATTAAAATTTAGTGGATCTAAGGTGAGAAAACACACAATACGATTCCCAAAAGCGCGATCTTAACGATATTTAACCCTTTTATTCTAATCTCTGTTTTACCCGTTACTAATGGATACTTAAATTTTTCCTACCTTATTCTCTTGTTTAATCGCAATCCTCTTGGATCCTACATATTTTTTGATTAGCTCGCGTGGAACTGGATCCATCTCGACTTGATCGTTCTGTCACGAATAGCTTCACACTCAACGACGGCTCTTCCTTCAGTTCACACGCTTAAACCAGACTATCATAATCACTTCTCAATAGGTCATCCGCTTACGTTAAACTACTCAAATTAAAAATCATTTCTAATTTGCATGTTCACGTTTCGCTTCTGGATTTGGTTGGAAAGAATTTACCTTTTTCGGCCTCAAAGAACCCAAGAGGAGATTTTAGTAGAAAATGTGATGAACCCATCACAACCTTCCCTGCTAGTAATGGAAATTTTGCTTCGGTCTCAGTCGTTGGTCTCTACTTGTACGTTATTGAGAGGATAAAAGTATTTATACATTATACCATCAACCAATTTCGCTAAATCAAATAACGTCGCCAAATTCTGTCATCATATGTGCGAAAAATATTATTGAGGGAAAATTTTTCCACTATTTGACTACACATCGTGGTATTTGGCTAAGTCTTTTCATTTAACGAAGTAATTGACAGTATAATATGTAAGTACCGGATAAATTATACCCCCTTTCAAATGATCGACTGAAATAACATTTTTACCTTTAATACCTTAAAATTTTTTCCTCTGCTATGAAGTCCGTTGGCTAATACCTATAAGCAAACATAACTGAGAATCAGGACTAGAATGCAGAAGTAAAACTGCTTTTTCTAATTGCTATTTGGAATTTTTAAATGTTTCATGCGTTTTTGAAATACATGCTATAGGAAACACATTACTAAATTATTTATAAAAACTCATTTAATGACTCCTTAACATGAGCTACACAAAATATTTTTTTTCTGTAGATAATAAAAAGATTATGGCTTCTAACCCATAAAAATCGCTTATATTGTATTGTTTTTCGTAGTAGTAAAGACAACGAATACCTAGATATTTTTCTTTAATGTCATAAAAAAACAGCTCAAAAAATAAATTTAATGAATGGGTACATACAATAGGTAAGACTCTTGTCGATCAAATTCGCCAAATCAAAAACTCGTCGCCAAATGTCATGATATAGAGCCAATAATGAAAAAAAATAAAATACTCTTGCATGCTCGAACACAGTTACCTTGTTTATATAAGTTGACTTATTTTTCCTTTTCATAATTTTTGTGAAAAATGATTAAAATTTGAGACTTACCTTCTGAGGAAGTTAAATGCAATGAAGCATGTTCATAGTCATAGAAGCATTCCATCACAGAAAAAAAGGGTGTTGACAAGTATAATATTTGTTTATTTAACTGCAAACAAGTAGACATCCGACTATTATAGTTACAAATATTTCTTTAATTTAAAATTTAATTCAATTGTTAAGTAACGAAATTCAAGCAATGTAATGCATTTTAAATTTAGTCATTTAGGCAAATATATAAACTGTGGCGGGAATTCTTCAAATTCTTCGCCAATTTATTGATCAACGGGGCAGGACGTAAGTACTAATTAAAATGTTATTCCTGTTTCAAAATCATATCATTGTAATGCAGCTCATATTTTGATAAAAAAAATTATTTTAAGCAGAAGCAGTTCACTCTCCTTGATTCTCAGGGACGTCTTAAGGCACGGAGCACACACACACACACAGCTGGGCCCAGGGCCTCACCCTCGTTGATGGCCTCGTTTTAGTCTCTACCCCCAGTCTATTAGATCACAATCCAAGTAGTTTTGAAGTGATGAAATATCCATTTCCAAAATATTTTCCGAAGAACAGGGAATTTCAAACTGCATCTCAACTGACAAAAGTGGAAAGATTACTATTTTGGAAGTAGTCGTTGATACATGTCTGAGCTTCAGGCTTAATACCATAAAACAATTATTCAACTCATTTTAGTCAAAATGAGGCCATCAGTCAAAACCAGTTTGTAGAATCTTAAGACGTCAAGCATTTCCCAGTAAAGCAAGCGTTTCTCTCAAACTTTTGTGGGGCATGCCTCCAGGGGCAGAGACAGCTTACGAGGGCGCAGGCATGAAAAGTCGAAAACAAAAGCAAACTTAAAAGGTGTTAATTTTTCTGAAGAAAACAAACAAAATACATTCACAAGCATTTAAAAAATAAAATGGATGTACAATGATATATTCACACATATAAATGTACCACGGTACTTTATATAATGCATTTGATAATTAATTGAACAATATTAAGATAAGGACAAGTTTAATAATTACCAGGGGATTGTCGCCCCTTGCCAAATTATATACAAAAATTATAACATATATTTGATGTAATTTGTATGGTTTATAATTAATTTCTAAATACCGATTAAAAGTTTTGCGATGCTACCCAATGCCAACCGTTTTCAATGTGGCCGCGCGTATGTGATGTATTGGGGGCGAGAAAAAAAATAAATAAGAAAATAATTTGAAATAAGTAAATCCTTTTGCAAAACATTGTCAAAGTCACGCTGTGCCCACAGTCCAAAATCTTCGGAATAATTTATGGATAGCAATGCAGAAACATTGATCTTGCTGCGGAAAGCCGTATATATATATGTCCGGGAAACTACAACTTGCCTTTGCCTTTGACTGAGGCAGGAAACGTTTATATACGCCAGTCTCACTTAAGAGGTAAAAGTCATGTGTGTAGTTTAACATCAAAGTATATAGTATTATTGAATTCAATACATTGTTTGTGAGCTGTAGAGGCGGTAGAATTATGATGATTAAATATTGGGTTTGCGAATATTGAAACCTTGAAGCAATACAGTAAAGATTGTGTCAATAATCAAAGAAACTCGTCTTCATGTAATACGAAGTGCAGGTGGTCGCCAAAGTAGTCAAGGTCACGGATTCGAGGCTGGTACGGCAATCATGAGTTCGGGTCTGGCGCGGCTGAAAACCAAATGTGTAGTTGCCGTGCGTTGGAATCTGTCGGATCGATATCCTGCCGTTGGTGGGAGTTTGCGAGGAGGGGTGTGCCGGCTGAGGGTGTCATGCTTGTCCTTGACGCTTGGTTCAATGTGTTACGAGGGTCCTTCACCAATATCTCTCGTGCAGTTTTTATATTACCTTGTAAGATTAATTTAACTCTCCTTCATTGCAAACTAATTCGCATGGTTAATATGATGTGTTCCTCTACCCATTCATTTAAATCCAAGCAAAGATTTAAAAGGACATCATCATCTAAATCATTGCACGACCGGCTATTTTATATTCTACTAAATTCTAATATTTCTAAGCATATTTAATTTTTTCATGCTTTCACATTTGAATATCAAATTCTTTCAAAGAAGCACATTTTTTTCCTAGTAAATTTTTCCAATTAATTAAAAATTTTATTATTTTTTAAGTGTTTCAGATGAATATCTTTACATAAATACTGTGGTGACATCTACTAGATATCGTGCATACAAATAAGATAAAACGAACTCTATAGTTGTTGAATTACACGAAACGTTTTTTAAAACAAAATTCATTTTCCTCAGTTTCATAAACGCAACTAAATTGATTTGTCGTAAAATCCAATTTTTCTTCCAATGTTTTATTTCCAGAATAAGATTAAGAATAATTGAACGATCGTGGTTGAATGGAGGAAAAAAATTATTAATTTGAACCTTCTAATGCAAGAAATATGTTCCTTGATATCGAAATAGAAACATAATTTAAAAAATAGTTTCAAAAGATTTAATATATTGCCACAAAGGGTTGAATTTTTCGAAAACAAGTAATATAAAAATTTACATCAATTCTATTAGATCAACAAAGAAACATTTCCTTTTATATGGCTTTCACTTTTTTTTATTAAATAGATTTACAATTAACATAAGCATGGCACATACATATGGCAGAATCACAACATTAGAGAGGTAATTGAGAATTTTTATTCATTATCATTAAAGTATAGTCTTGTGATTCAAAATAATCGTGCATATATAAAATTTTAGTTCACTTGAATGCTTTAAAACGTGAGAAAAAACCTTTTCAAGTTTGGACACAAGTCCTTAAATAGGTCCTTCAGTCGCCAAAATAATGCCAACGTGGTTGTGGTACATATTCTTTTAGTAATTAGTTTTAATCAATTAATTTTTAGTAATTATAATTACATTATTATATTTGCCATCCCAAATAATCATGTATATAAAATCAATGGAGCGCTTTAAAATATATATTTTATTAACGTTGAAAATTCCATCAAGATAAATAAATAAATAAACTCTAGAGATTATTGTGTGCGCTAATAGTAGGATTGAAAAAAGAAAGACCAAAAAGGCTTTAATTTTTGGTTGGATGATTTTGATCTAAATCATCCAACCAAAAATAAAAATTAATATTCTGCGATGTAAATAACCAAAAAAAAAAAAGTAAATGCAACTTTTCTGCTTGGCTTTTTTCTCCCTACACCGTCGTGCATCAGTTCTTTCAAGCTTTTTTTTCCGTCATCGCGTTATCGTGCAAAGTAATTTTAAGTAAATAGATTTTTTAAAATTTAGTCCCTAAAGAAGCTGTGGGCCTTACCTGATGGCTTTTTTCTCGTAACTATTAAGTTAAGGTGTCCAATCTTCCTCCTTTGGGGAGGGAGAGTCCTTCTTTTACAGGTTCTGTCCTTCCATAGCGAATGTCCTACTATTTGTCCTCTTTTTAAATATTTTCAAGGCTTCGATCTATTTAATCTTTGTATTTCAGATACATGTCAGGCTGAGCTGTTGCTACGTCATAGCTGTGGTACAGTATCAACTATCGGAAATATTAATGTATTTTTGTAGTAATCGGGCATTTATTTTCCTCAAAACTTGATTCAAAAAGGATGGTGAGCGTATTTCAGCTACAGAAATAGTCATATTTTGAACAGAATTTTCTCCTTCAAATAAAATCCTGGTTGAAGAAAATGTATTCTTTCAATAATAAAAAGAATTGTCAAGCTTGAAAGGATCAAATCCGGGCACTTAACAGGAAAAAGTTTAACTTTAAAAGTAAATTTTAACAAAGTATGTACAACAATTAAAAAAGTTTTCAATTGGTGATGATTTTTAGAACAATTGAGGAATCAAGATTGAATGTTGATTTAACTTTACCGTAAAAGGGATTAATACTGAAGGATATTTCATTTTATTCTAAATTTTCGATTTATTAAAAATGATTAATTTAAAGACATCTTTTACAATGGGAAAAATATTTTGTTTAAGTAAATAATTAAAAGAGACACCACCAGAAGTACAACCCAATTGTGTTTTATCAATTTATAAAATATTTCATATGTTTAGAAGTTGCCAAATTTTCTTAGATTTTCGTCCTCCTGCTCATTGTAAAAAACTGGTCATCTTATATTTGGTAGGCGTCCTCTAATCTCAATAATTGTTAAAAGTAATGAAATGCACCTGTCTTACTTAAATAAAATTATTTTTGTACCATAAAAAATCTCTAAAACCAAAATTAATTCCCCTTGTGTAATACGTAAAATAAAAAAATTATAAAATTTTTAATTTTATTTTTTCCATACAACTATGTATACAGGACATATTATTTTCGCAAAGTTAGGTTTTTGTAATCCCGGAAAAACCTTTTTGAACCACCCTATTTGTACAATCACAGGAGCGAAATACCAAGCAAGCAGTAAAAGTTAAAAAATTGGTAAGAAAATATTTTGTCAACTGATACTGAGTTATGTAAAGTGAGACATTACAAGAAACCTAATTTCAGATATTGGTTTGCGTACGTGGATTGTGAAAGAACTCGTAAATTTGTACTATCAACCAAATAATAGGGAATGACTAAGAAGGTTTCCCATTCTTCACAGTTTTTTTATAAATATCGCATTTACAAAAATCTGGTCTATTAAGAACTATTTTTTGAAGTACCGTAAAATCCAGCGTAACGCGCATTTTAACACAAAAATAAGATTGAAATTTACGGGGAGTGTTATACGCCCGGTATAAAATTGATATTTTCAAAAACAAAATTACAGTAATTCCCTACGAACTTACGCGATGAATTGGAGTTAGGAAGTAAATAACCGTGTAGATAGGAATTTAAGCTAAGTCAGGGTATAAATTTAAACATAAATCCGTATGAAATATTTTTAGTTGAGGTCGGAGGAAAATAATACAGTCCGATCTCTCTCTATATAACGAAGTCGCTATATCCCGGAAAAAAAGTTTAGATATGGAAAATTCCTTTCATATAGAGGTTTTCATCTTTTAATATACCTTTATACTTTACAAACCACATAAAAGAAATTTTGAAATTTCTTTCGCCCTTTCACTCAAATTTAAAAAGTAATTTATTCACACTTTTCAAAATTAATATATGTTTTATTTCATGCTTATCTTGCCCATCAAAAAGGAAGGAAGAAAAACTGCAAGAAAACAAGAAAAACAAAGTCAGATGTGGCACTTTATTTTCAATATTAAGAGAAACCTGTTTTATATTAAAATTTATAATTTTAGGACATTTTTCTAATTTAAAGCCTACAAATCATTTTAAACGTACATTATTTTACAACTAGAACACGGGGACACGGGGCAACACCACTGATAGTGTAATTGATATCAAGGAGTTTCTAGTGAACTGGACAATGGGGGTTAAATGTTGCACTTCTTGGATGAAAGTTCAAAACTCTATTGCTCTCCGGTAGTTAGGATCTAATAAAACCAGTTCAAGATTTACTTGGCATTACACCATAAAATGTGTTGTGATGGGCTCCGCATCTTTTCATTAACACATGTCCTTTGGATTCTTCTTTTGGGGCCAGGAATAATGTAACTCTTTTCAACAAAACACAAAAAGTAGAAAAGTACTATGATATTCAATGAAAATATAAGAATAATATTTCACAAAAATATAAGATGCAAATTAGATAGCTTTTTCAATATCAGAAGTTTGGAAGTAAGTGAGATGGCAATTTAGAATATTTATATGATAGAGAGTGTGATACGATTGTAAGTGACAGCTAACAGAGGTTATTCTGAGAGGAATGCGAGCCATTGGGTCAAGGTGCATACCATTGCACTCAGTAAAGACCACCCAACTCCCTTGTGATTAATTCAGCGGTAGAGATCAGGATCAAGGTAAGGATTGACTATTTAATATTAGGACTTGTGATATTATTGGAATTGAGATTAGGCGGGTTGGTATTTTGGCCCAGTTACGTAAATTCGGTAATATTGTTATAGTGTTTTTTGTCATCGTAGATTCTCTCTATATTATTATTATCTAATCTGTTAAAAGCTTAAATTTTTAAATTCTTAATAAAGTCATATTAAAAAGGACCACTATCCGAAATCCCCCACCTCTGCAACCAGATAATCCAGGAGAAGGGGTACCTAGGGGGCAGTTCACAACTAGAAAACCGGGGACCGGGGCAACTCCGCTATAGTGCAATTGATATCAAAAAATGTTTCTAGTGAACTGGACAATGGGGGTTAAAGGTTGCCCTTCTTGGTGAGGTTCAAAAACTCTATTTTTCGGGGGAGTTGGATCTAATAAAACCAGTTCGTTTTTGACCACCAAAAAGTAAAAGAGACTAACTTGAAATGTTCAAAAAACTTTAAAATAGGGGGAAAAAAAAAAGAATCACAAAAGAAAAAAATTCGTTATTTGAAAATGCCTTCGCTATGGGAGGGGTTTTTTTCGAAAGAAAATCGTGAAATTCAAAAATTCAGGAAAAAAATTCGCTATTTAGAAAAAATTGTAATAAGGGGTTATGTAATTAAAAAAAAGCTTAATAAAATCTTATGTATTCTCAAAAAAAAAACTAAATTATTTTGATGTAGGAATTTCCCCAAATCAAAACTCCCGGCTGAAAAAATTTTTGCTTCCCCAAAAAAATTGCCTTTTATGCGAAAAAATTTTTTGTTCCTTTTTTTTTTTGTTGAAAAAAAAACGCTCTTCGTTGGGTCAGTCCATAATTTCTAAAAGTTGTAATTCTCTTTCAATGAAACTGATGCCTTCTGTCCAATTCCCAACCGTCATTCGATGTTTTGATTGAACTAGGTCTAGACTCAAGTTATTCTTCTTGCTCTTGCGTGCCCATTCACTTCTATTGGCTCATCATTTGTCACCGTGGGGGGAATCAGCAATTCTTGTAAGTTCAGCAAAACTCACATTTAGCTGGCTCATGGCGCTGAGCTACTTTTTTAAAATATTTTTCTGTAGAAATAATAAAAAGATTATAACTTCTAACCCATAAAAATCACAGCATATTGTATTGTATTTTTCGTAGTAGTAAGACAACCTTTAGAATACCTAGATATTTTTTAACTTTAATGTCACTTAAAAACAAGCTCAAAAATAAATTTAATGAATAGGTACATACAATAGGTAAGACTCTTGTCGATCAATTCATGAAATCAAAAATAAATCATAAAAGTATCATGATATAGAGCCAATAATGAAAAAAATAAAATACTCTTGCATGCTCAGAACACAGTTACCTTGTTTATATAAGTTGAAGCTTGCAGTACTGCTTTTCATGGCATTTTTTGTGAAAAGGCAAGTTAAAATTTGAGACTTACCTTCTGAGGAAGTTAAATGCAATGAAGCATGTTCATAGTCATAGAAGCATTCCATCACAGAAAAAAAGGGTGTTGAGACAAGTATAATATTTGTTTATTTAACTGTCAAAAAGTCGACATCTGACTATTATAGTTACAAATATTTCGTTAATTTAAAAATTAATTCAATTGTTAAGTAACGAAATTCAAGCAATGTAATGCATTTTAAATTTAGTCATTTAGGCAAATATAAACTGTGGCGGGAATTCCTCAAATTCTTCTCCAATTTATTGATCAACGGGGCAGGACGTAAGTACTAATTAAAATGTTATTCCTGATTCAAAATCATATCATTGTAATGCAGCTCATATTTTGATAAAAAAATTATTTTCAGCAGAAGCAGTTCACTCTCCTTGATTCTCAGGGACGTCTTAAGGCACGGAGCAGCTGGGCCCAGGGCCTCACCCTCGTTGGTGGCCTCGTTTTAGTCTCTACCACGGAGATCTGTTAGATCACAATCCAAGTAGTTTTGAAGTGATGAAATATCCATTTCCAAAATATTTTCCGAAGAGCAGGGAATTTTCGAAAGCTGCATCTCAACTGACAAAGTGGAAAGATTACTATTTTGGAAGTAGTCGTTGATACATGTCTGAGCTTCAGGCTTAATACCATAAAACAATTATTCAACTCATTTTAGTCAAAATGAGGCCATCAGTCAAAACCAGTTTGTAGAATCTTAAGACGTCAAGCATTTCCCAGTAAAGCAAGCGTTTCTCTCAAACTTTTGTGGGGCATGCCTCCAGGGGCAGAGACAGCTTACGAGGGCGCAGGCATGAAAAGTCGAAAACAAAAGCAAACTTAAAAGGTGTTAATTTTTCTGAAGAAAACAAACAAAATACATTCACAAGCATTTAAAAAATAAAATGGATGTACAATGATATATTCACACATATAAATGTACCACGGTACTTTATATAATGCATTTGATAATTAATTGAACAATATTAAGATAAGGACAAGTTTAATAATTACCAGGGGATTGTCGCCCCTTGCCAAATTATATACAAAAATTATAACATATATTTGATGTAATTTGTATGGTTTATAATTAATTTCTAAAATACCGATTAAAAGTTTTGCGATGCTACCCAATGCCAACCGTTTTCAATGTGGCCGCGCGTATGTGATGTATTGGGGGCGAGAAAAAAAATAAATAAGAAAATAATTTGAAATCAAGTAAATCCTTTTGCAAAACATTGTCAAAGTCACGCTGTGCCCACAGTCCAAAATCTTCGGAATAATTTATGGATAGCAATGCAGAAACATTGATCTTGCTGCGGAAAGCCGTATATATATATGTCCGGGAAACTACAACTTGCCTTTGCCTTTGACTGAGGCAGGAAACGTTTATATACGCCAGTCTCACTTAAGAGGTAAAAGTCATGTGTGTAGTTTAACATCAAAGTATATAGTATTATTGAATTCAATACATTGTTTGTGAGCTGTAGAGGCGGTAGAATTATGATGATTAAATATTGGGTTTGCGAATATTGAAACCTTGAAGCAATACAGTAAAGATTGTGTCAATAATCAAAGAAACTCGTCTTCATGTAATACGAAGTGCAGGTGGTCGCCAAAGTAGTCAAGGTCACGGATTCGAGGCTGGTACGGCAATCATGAGTTCGGGTCTGGCGCGGCTGAAAACCAAATGTGTAGTTGCCGTGCGTTGGAATCTGTCGGATCGATATCCTGCCGTTGGTGGGAGTTTGCGAGGAGGGGTGTGCCGGCTGAGGGTGTCATGCTTGTCCTTGACGCTTGGTTCAATGTGTTACGAGGGTCCTTCACCAATATCTCTCGTGCAGTTTTTATATTACCTTGTAAGATTAATTTAACTCTCCTTCATTGCAAACTAATTCGCATGGTTAATATGATGTGTTCCTCTACCCATTCATTTAAATCCAAGCAAAGATTTAAAAGGACATCATCATCTAAATCATTGCACGACCGGCTATTTTATATTCTACTAAATTCTAATATTTCTAAGCATATTTAATTTTTTCATGCTTTCACATTTGAATATCAAATTCTTTCAAAGAAGCACATTTTTTTCCTAGTAAATTTTTCCAATTAATTAAAAATTTTATTATTTTTTAAGTGTTTCAGATGAATATCTTTACATAAATATCTGTGGTGACATCTACTAGATTATCATTGCATACAAATAAGATAAAACGAACTCTATAGTTGTTGAATTACACGAAACGTTTTTTAAAACAAAATTCATTTTCCTCAGTTTCATAAACGCAACTAAATTGATTTCTCGTAAAATCCAATTTTTCTTCCAATGTTTTATTTCCAGAATAAGATTAAGAATAATTGAAGACTTGATCGTAGTTGAATGGAGGAAAAATTATTAATTTAGACATTCCTAATGCGAAATATGTTCCATGATATCGAAATAGAAACATAATTTAAAAAATAGTTTCAAAAGATTTAATATATTGCCACAAAGGGTTGAATTTTTCGAAAACAAGTAATATAAAAATTTACATCAATTCTATTAGATCAACAAAGAAACATTTCCTTTTATATGGCTTTCACTTTTTTTTATTAAATAGATTTACAATTAACATAAGCATGGCACATACATATGGCAGAATCACAACATTAGAGAGGTAATTGAGAATTTTTATTCATTATCATTAAAGTATAGTCTTGTGATTCAAAATAATCGTGCATATATAAAATTTTAGTTCACTTGAATGCTTTAAAACGTGAGAAAAAACCTTTTCAAGTTTGGACACAAGTCCTTAAATAGGTCCTTCAGTCGCCAAAATAATGCCAACGTGGTTGTGGTACATATTCTTTTAGTAATTAGTTTTAATCAATTAATTTTTAGTAATTATAATTACATTATTATATTTGCCATCCCAAATAATCATGTATATAAAATCAATGGAGCGCTTTAAAATATATATTTTATTAACGTTGAAAATTCCATCAAGATAAATAAATAAATAAACTCTAGAGATTATTGTGTGCGCTAATAGTAGGATTGAAAAAAGAAAGACCAAAAAGGCTTTAATTTTTGGTTGGATGATTTTGATCTAAATCATCCAACCAAAAATAAAAATTAATATTCTGCGATGTAAATAACCAAAAAAAAAAAAGTAAATGCAACTTTTCTGCTTGGCTTTTTTCTCCCTACACCGTCGTGCATCAGTTCTTTCAAGCTTTTTTTTCCGTCATCGCGTTATCGTGCAAAGTAATTTTAAGTAAATAGATTTTTTAAAATTTAGTCCCTAAAGAAGCTGTGGGCCTTACCTGATGGCTTTTTTCTCGTAACTATTAAGTTAAGGTGTCCAATCTTCCTCCTTTGGGGAGGGAGAGTCCTTCTTTTACAGGTTCTGTCCTTCCATAGCGAATGTCCTACTATTTGTCCTCTTTTTAAATATTTTCAAGGCTTCGATCTATTTAATCTTTGTATTTCAGATACATGTCAGGCTGAGCTGTTGCTACGTCATAGCTGTGGTACAGTATCAACTATCGGAAATATTAATGTATTTTTGTAGTAATCGGGCATTTATTTTCCTCAAAACTTGATTCAAAAAGGATGGTGAGCGTATTTCAGCTACAGAAATAGTCATATTTTGAACAGAATTTTCTCCTTCAAATAAAATCCTGGTTGAAGAAAATGTATTCTTTCAATAATAAAAAGAATTGTCAAGCTTGAAAGGATCAAATCCGGGCACTTAACAGGAAAAAGTTTAACTTTAAAAGTAAATTTTAACAAAGTATGTACAACAATTAAAAAAGTTTTCAATTGGTGATGATTTTTAGAACAATTGAGGAATCAAGATTGAATGTTGATTTAACTTTACCGTAAAAGGGATTAATACTGAAGGATATTTCATTTTATTCTAAATTTTCGATTTATTAAAAATGATTAATTTAAAGACATCTTTTACAATGGGAAAAATATTTTGTTTAAGTAAATAATTAAAAGAGACACCACCAGAAGTACAACCCAATTGTGTTTTATCAATTTATAAAATATTTCATATGTTTAGAAGTTGCCAAATTTTCTTAGATTTTCGTCCTCCTGCTCATTGTAAAAAACTGGTCATCTTATATTTGGTAGGCGTCCTCTAATCTCAATAATTGTTAAAAGTAATGAAATGCACCTGTCTTACTTAAATAAAATTATTTTTGTACCATAAAAAATCTCTAAAACCAAAATTAATTCCCCTTGTGTAATACGTAAAATAAAAAAATTATAAAATTTTTAATTTTATTTTTTCCATACAACTATGTATACAGGACATATTATTTTCGCAAAGTTAGGTTTTTGTAATCCCGGAAAAACCTTTTTGAACCACCCTATTTGTACAATCACAGGAGCGAAATACCAAGCAAGCAGTAAAAGTTAAAAAATTGGTAAGAAAATATTTTGTCAACTGATACTGAGTTATGTAAAGTGAGACATTACAAGAAACCTAATTTCAGATATTGGTTTGCGTACGTGGATTGTGAAAGAACTCGTAAATTTGTACTATCAACCAAATAATAGGGAATGACTAAGAAGGTTTCCCATTCTTCACAGTTTTTTTATAAATATCGCATTTACAAAAATCTGGTCTATTAAGAACTATTTTTTGAAGTACCGTAAAATCCAGCGTAACGCGCATTTTAACACAAAAATAAGATTGAAATTTACGGGGAGTGTTATACGCCCGGTATAAAATTGATATTTTCAAAAACAAAATTACAGTAATTCCCTACGAACTTACGCGATGAATTGGAGTTAGGAAGTAAATAACCGTGTAGATAGGAATTTAAGCTAAGTCAGGGTATAAATTTAAACATAAATCCGTATGAAATATTTTTAGTTGAGGTCGGAGGAAAATAATACAGTCCGATCTCTCTCTATATAACGAAGTCGCTATATCCCGGAAAAAAAGTTTAGATATGGAAAATTCCTTTCATATAGAGGTTTTCATCTTTTAATATACCTTTATACTTTACAAACCACATAAAAGAAATTTTGAAATTTCTTTCGCCCTTTCACTCAAATTTAAAAAGTAATTTATTCACACTTTTCAAAATTAATATATGTTTTATTTCATGCTTATCTTGCCCATCAAAAAGGAAGGAAGAAAAACTGCAAGAGAAACAAGAAAAAACAAAGTCGAATGTGGCACTTTATTTTCAATATTAAGAAAATAATTTTATATTAAAATTTATGAATTTTAAGGACATTTTCTAATTTAAAGCCTACAAATCATTTTAAACGTACATTATTTTACAACTAGAACACGGGGACACGGGGCAACACCACTGATAGTGTAATTGATATCAAAGAGGTTTCTAGTGAACTGGACAATGGGGGTTAAATGTTGCACTTCTTGGATGAAAGTTCAAAACTCTATTGCTCTCGGTGAGTTAGGATCTAATAAAACCAGTTCAAGATTTACTTGGCATTACACCATAAAATGTGTTGTGATGGGCTCCGCATCTTTTCATTAACACATGTCCTTTGGATTCTTCTTTTGGGGCCAGGAATAATGTAACTCTTTTCAACAAAACACAAAAAGTAGAAAAGTACTATGATATTCAATGAAAATATAAGAATAATATTTCACAAAAATATAAGATGCAAATTAGATAGCTTTTTCAATATCAGAAGTTTGGAAGTAAGTGAGATGGCAATTTAGAATATTTATATGATAGAGAGTGTGATACGATTGTAAGTGACAGCTAACAGAGGTTATTCTGAGAGGAATGCGAGCCATTGGGTCAAGGTGCATACCATTGCACTCAGTAAAGACCACCCAACTCCCTTGTGATTAATTCAGCGGTAGAGATCAGGATCAAGGTAAGGATTGACTATTTAATATTAGGACTTGTGATATTATTGGAATTGAGATTAGGCGGGTTAGATATTGATAGTGGTCCGAGTTACGTAAATTCGGTAATATTGTTATAGTGTGTTTTGTCATCGTAGATTCTCTCATATATATTATTATTATCTAATCTGTTAAAAGCTTAAATTTTTAAATTCTTAATAAAGTCATATTAAGAATAAGGACACATCTAGTCCTTTTGTTAATCCTACACCTCTAGCTAACGCAGATAATCCAGGAGAAGGGTACCCTAGGGGGGCAGTTTCACAACTAGAACACGGGGACACGGGGCAACTCCGCTGATAGTGCAATTGATATCAAAGATGTTTCTAGTGAACTGGACAATGGGGGTTAAAAGGTTGCGCCTTCTTGGATGAGGATTCAAGAACTCTATTGCTCTCAGCGGAGATTTAGGATCTAATAAAACCAGTTCAAGATTTATGACCACCATAAAATGTGATAAGAGAGACTAACTTGGAAATGTTCAGAAATACTTTAAAATAGGAAAAAGTTGAATCACAAAAGAAAAAGTTCGTTATTTAGAAAATGCATACGCTATGGAGAGGGTTATTTTACGAAGAAAATCGTGAAGTATTCAAGGTTCAGGAAAAAAGTTCGCTATTTAGAAAAACTTGTAATATAGAGTTCATTTTGTAATTAAAAAATGCTTAATAAAATCTTATGTATTACAAATACAAAATAACAAAACTAAATTATTTTGATGTAGGAAGTTTCATAAAGTCTAAAAAAGCAATCTGCCGGCTGAAAGATTTTGTTTTTCTTCCGCAAAAATTGCTCGTAGCATGCTGAAAATTTTCTCGTTCCTTGTTTTGTTGAAAAAATACGCTCTTCGTTGGAGTCAGTCCATAATTTCTAAAAGTTGTAATTCTCTTTCAATGAAACTGATGCCTTCTGTCCAATTTCCAACCGCCATTCGATGTTTTGATTGAACTAGGTCTAGACTCAAGTTATTCTAATCTTGCTCTTGCGTGCCCATTCACTTCTATTAGCTCATCATTTGTCAGCTCTTGATGGTGAGAATCCAGCAATTCTTGTAAGTTCAGCAGACATCATCATCCATTTCTAAATTTATTTGCCTGCCTAGATCGACAACTTCTTCAATCACTAAACTCACTAAATTGGAAGCGGGAAGTGAGCAATCAAGTTGTGTAACGCTCAAACAAAAGACGAATTGGCGAGATTTGAAAATCACGTAACTCCGGATTTGCTTAAATCGAGGTATTACTGTAAAGAGATGATCATAAGAGAAAATTAGATTTCCACATAGATTGGAATACTGTATAAGGTATCCGACTACGTTCGGGAACCGTGATTTTGCAAAATCGTATAAATGAATAATATTTATGATATTTAGTGTCACTTAGACTAGAAAATGTATATAAAATAGTTTTAAGAATAGTATTACAATAAAAAATTATTTAAATACAGTATTTTGACAAAAATGAACATAGAATGACTATTTTCAAAATAATACTCCCTTCTGTGAAAAATGCTTCTCCATTTCATAATAATATTTTACCTGTGCTTATATATGGCTCAGACCTCTGTCCGACCTCATAGAGTACGAAATATATAGCAGAAGTGGATTTATCCATGTTTTACGACAGAGGGAGAGAATTTTTAAGAAAAAGCCGATAATTATTTCAATGGGTTTTGCATAACTCAGAAAATAATGTGAACTTTCAAAATTATACTTGAGCCTCTGTACAGAGGTCTGAAAGGAGCTATCCATCCACAACCAAGGAAATATTCTTATAATGAGAGGCATGTTTCACAAGGGAGGACATTTGAATACAAAAGGTTATTCCTACAGAAGTTCGCATTTTGCCGAAATGTGTATTTAAATAATTTTTGTCTGCAAAATGTTCTTCAAAAGTAGTGCATACATGTATTCTAATCTAGAGTGACAGTATATATCATGAAATTATCCATTATTTAAGTGCTTTAAAATCATGGTTCGAACGTGATCAAATATAAAAAATGAAGCTTATACATTATGAAGACTACCAAGTTCTAGAAATATACAGTGGTAAAGCCAAAATTGTAGCGGACGCTTTTTAAAATTGATATGTTTTTTTAAGTTTGAATGCTTATACGAAAACTTTAAAATTGTACAAAATGCAAAGTATTTTTACCCCATAATACATTTTAAGGAGAATTTACGCTTACTTTAAATTCAAGTATTTTGCAAAAGCAAAAGTTATGCTGCAATAACTATTGTGATATACATTAGATACTTATGATAGCAATGAGTTATCGTGCTTGGCAGGGTAGCAAGGTAGGTTTAATTTCAGCTTCACAACGATGTTTCATTGAGCTAAAAACAGTTTTAAGCTCATCATTAGTTATTACATGATGCCAGGAAACAATTATATTCTCAATTAGTTTTTATTTTTTATTTCATTGGGTACTCATTCTGACAAGAGTTTTAGGCAGAATTTTACGCTTTAAGTTTTCTATTTTGATAGGATTAGGGGTCAGGACTGTTCCTGTTCTACAGGATAACTTATTGATATTTAGTCAAAAGAAGCAACATTAGCGTACGATAAAGAGTAGATTGGACATATGTGTGACGAAAATATGGTATTTTCCTTATTTGGCATTACTTAACAGGTAGATAGTTCAGTGATTACATCTGGAGACTGGAAGTTTTGTTTAAGATGTCAGGAGATAAATTTAATAAAAAAAAAAGCAGGAAAAGGCCAAAAAAGATACACCCCATCAGCCGTCAGAAGAGATCTGAGTGAAGCTAGTATTTCTGTCAGTTCAAAAACAATCAGGAGTAGATCAGCAGAAGTAAGACTAAAAAGCAGAATTCCACGAAAAAAGCCCTATATCAATTTACAGCAGCTCTAAAAGGGACTGCAGTAAGCAATGGAACACAATAGTTGAACAAATGATTGCTGATCACAAGTTATATGGAGGAACGAAACTAAAATACCGTTATTCGGTAGTGATAGCCTAAAATATGAAAGGCGTAGAATAGCAGAAAGGCTACATCCTGACTGCATCCAAGCAGCTGTGAAGTACATACATAAATTATAATTTAGTAATCATATCAGCAGATGGTATCGGTCGCCTTCATATCATCGATGGGACACTGAATGTCATAAAATACATTGACGCCATTCCTAGGGCAAACTTCTGCCTTCCATCAGGGATTTATTTACCCAGCTTGTCAACCATTTATTTTTCAGCACGATTCTGCTCCTTACCACGGTAAAGTGAAAGTCTGGTACTGTTCACAGATCATTATGAGTTGTCGTCTGGCTGAGGAGAGCAATCCACAGTGACGATCTTGATACGAAACTTGCAGCTTCGTTTGAGAAAGCTCACTTGTCCAGATAAGAGGGTACCTATGAATAAAAAAGAACAAACTGAGGATTGTAAATTTGTTTCTGGCATCATATAATAACGAATGAAAGGAGAAGCACAAAAACACCTTTTTAGCTCAATGAGACATCGATGTGAGGCTGTAATTAAAAATAATGGCTACCCCACCTAAGCACTGATAATTCACTGCTATCATCAGTATCTTATGTATATCAATAGTTATTGCAGCAAAACCTTTTTTGTGTTGCAAATATTTGAATTTTATTTTTTCTATCGAATTTAGTGTTAAATTCTTTTTGAAATGATATAAAATACTTTCCATTTTATGCAAAGTAAACTTTTATATAAGCATACAAACTTAATAAACGTAACAATTTTAAAACGTGTCCACAATGTTGGCCACCACTGTACTATTAAAGCTGTAATTCTAGAAGCATACTATTTTTGTCAAACTTCGGGGTTAGTACGTTGAATAAATGACTTCAAAACGTAGGAACGTAGAAGCATTGCACACGTACATTTCAGGTGCCTCCGGCAAAAAGAAAAGGCGCACTTTATACGATTGAGACTATACACAAATTTAAAAATGTAGTTTAGAAGTATAGGTTCATTTATATATGACCGGATTTAATATGAAGTAAATGCTTACCTGTCTTTTTATTTTGGACAATTCTTGAGAAATCGGATCCCTTCTGCTCATATAATTATATGAGTATATAGAAAACTGAGCGATAATTTTCTGACAAAATAATTTAATCGTTATTTATCAAGCTCTATTCAGATATTTTTCATCAGTTACGTAATTTTTTCCTATCTTTAAGAATATATAATTTGGAAAAATGAAACCAAAAAATAACATATGCAGTTTTTAACATTCGTGTAGATTGATTAGAAGTTTATATTACTAAATATATCGATTAGCATTGAATTGCTATCTAATAAACCTTATTTTCAAAACAATTTTTTTAAAAAAAACTTCCTTGAACTCTAAGAAGCTAATAAAGAATAACGATATTATCCAGCCTATTAACTTTTATATCCAATGAAACAAAGTAAAGCTTTACTGATATTTTCTTGAATAAACTGATAAAAGTCCGTTGATACCGGTGGAAATAAACAAGCAATTCAGGTTTTCGAAATGTATTTAAGATTTTCCAATATTTAAGTATTCGACTGGGTTCAGCAGTAAGATTTTGAAAGAGTGCATAAATTAATATATGTTTTGTGATATTCGATATCACCCAAATTAGAATATACGCATAAATTTGTTTTACGAATATATTACACTACAAAATTCTTTAAATGCAATTTTTTGCTAAAAAATGGAAATAGAATTACATATTCCCCTAATTTCTCTTTTTATGTAAAATTTTTCTATAATAACAATATTTTGTCTATATATAGTAAAGACTTCTTGTACGGAATCTGAACAAGGATTTTTGATAAAATTCCATTATTTACAGAATTTCTATATTAAAATAATAATCGGGTTTTTTAAAAATTTTTATGTTGTGAAAAATTAAAATAAGAATGAATTGACTTCTAAATTATATATTTTAAAACGCCTGGTGCAGGCTCTGCACAGAGATCTTAGCTATATATAGGCAAAATATTGTTAACATAGAAGTATTTTTTATAAAAGGAGAATGTTTTGAAAATACAGTCGGACCTCTATATAACGAAGTCGCTAAATCCCGAAAAAAAGTTCGTTATATGGAAAATTCGTTTTATAGAGGTTCATCTTTCAATATTCTTTATGAACCACATAAAACAAATTTTAAATTCATAATAAGTAAGTAATAATTCATACCTTTTTGTTAATTAATACATATTTATTTTATATATCTTACCTATAAAAAAGGAAAGAAAAACTACAAAAAAAAAGTTTCTTGGCGCCTTTATCTACTTCCTAAGGAATTAATTATTTTTCTTTGATGCTCAAGCACTTACGTTTTGACATTTTCGAGCTACAAGAGACGAAATTACCAGTACGACTGATCAATACTATAAATGAAAGGGACTAATTCAAGGACACGAGACTCTGTTGAGGGTGAAATATGATATCGAAGATGTTTCCAGTGAACTGGACAATGGGGGTAGAAGGTTGCCCTTCATGGGTGAAATGCCCAGAAATCTATTGCTCTCGGAGAGTTAGGCACTTAATAAAACCAGTTCAAGATTTATGATCAATATAAAATGAGTTAAAAGAGAGAATAACTCGAAATGTCTAGAAATACTTCAAAAATAGGGAGAAAATATTTAATCACGAGAAAAAAAGTTCGTTATATAGAAAATGAACTTCGCTATATTGGGAGGTTGTTTAACGAAGAAAATCGTGAAATGTTCTTGGTTCCAAAAAAGTTCGCTACATAGAAAAATTCGCAATATAGAGGTTATCTGTATGGAGGTTTGACTGCATATAATTCTATCTCCCTTTTATACAAAAAAGGTTCATTTAAATTTTTTTTTTACTGTAATACTATTTTTGAAAATAATTATACTTATATTTGAATTTATATGTGGGTGACGGTCTCTCGTCATTTTCTGTGACTCAAAAGCAGCCCTTCAAGTAATTCTAAATAGAAGTTCAAGGATTACTGAAGAGATTTGCTCTCGCCTGTTTAGATTACAGGAGTAAGATAATGTCTGCTTCTTCCAATGGTTACCTGCACGTGTTGACATTACAGGCAATGAAAATGCGAATGAACTAGCGAAAGAAGCTAGAAATCTTAATAATGACAACTTTGTCAACATTACTTTATTAGACGTAAATGCTGTCACAAATTTCAAATTGAAAGAGAAGTCAATTCCTTTAAAGCATCACCTCTGTAATATAAGTGGAGAACGCCTTATAACAAAAACTATTCCAAGGATAAGAACAGGTCATTATAGAGGAATGAAGCTTGGTAGGGAGGGTAGATCTTATAGAAATTGTGATAACTGTTTAGATACAGAGCTAACATCTACTCATATTTTTGACCTTTTATACCTTAAAGTATCCGACTACGTTCAGAACCGTGATTTTGCAAAAGCGTATAAATGGATAATAGTTATGATATTTAGTGCCTCTTAGATAAGAAAATGTACAAAATTTTGAAAATATTATTACAATAAAATTTTTAAGTCAATATTTTGAAAAAGGACAAGAATCCCCTTTTTCAAAATATTCTTTTTTGTGAAAAATGTTCTATTATAAAATATTTTGCCTGTATATGCTCGACCTCTGTACAGAGGAATAAATTTTTTGAAATATAAAAGCAGAAGGTGGGTTTATCCATATTTTACGACAACAGAGGGGATAAATTTTAAGAAAAAAACGCCGATAATTAATTCAATTGTTTGTAACTCTGAAAATAATGTGAAATTTTCGAACAAAATATAGTTCAGACTCTCTGGAGAAGTCTTTACATTACATAAGCACACACACACAAAATATTATTATTTTAGAAGCTTTTTTTTATTTTGAAAAAGGTTATTCCAAGTTAGTTTTTTGTTAAAATATTGTATTTAAATAATTAATAATTTAATAATTTTTTAATGTATTTTAATAATATTTAATATCTTGTTCTCTTTCTGCTGCTAATTCCAAAAGTGATGTGAAATGCTGCCAATCGAGTTCATGGTGTGCATTATTAATTCTACGAAAAAAAAACCAGTTTTTGTTTTTATTTTCTGTTTTTTTATCGATACCATTTTTAATCTCTCTCTATACATAGAAAAAAAAGGACTTCACTCACACACTCCCCCAAAAGATCGGAAATATGAGACCTACAGATTTAAATTTGGGAGTTTCTTCTGTTGGAGGAATTTAAACGTTTTTTAAAAATATATACACCCAAAGTGGCTTCCAGTTTTTTTGATGTTTGCGACCCAATTTTCAATCTTTTTTATGCGCCCCTTTCCCCAAAAAACAATGTATAGAAGGCAATAATAATACACTTTGACGTTAAAGTCACAATACGATTTTAATAATAAAGCGAACAAATTATAAAGAAAATTAAATTTTGTATATGACAAACCTACGTGAATAACTAGTAGTTATTAAACTTGTTCTTCACTTATATTGTGAGATAAATTATCAAATATATTGATAATTAATCTCAGTACTGATACATTTATAACTCCCCATTATTGATACATTTATAAGTATACTATATCAGTATGTATATCAAATGTGTATTTTAGTTTTATTATGTCCGACAGTATAATTCGTTTTGTTTTCTTTCAGTAAATTTGTAACTTTTTTAAATCCTTTATTTTTGACTTTTTTGATGCTTTTCTTTGGGGTTATCACCCCCCAGTGGGCCCCCACAGTGTGTGCTGATTCAAGGGAAGGGGGTATGGACGTTTGAACTATTAGATTGAAAAAAAAAAATAAATTGGAAATATGTTCCTTTTCTGAGTAGAATGCGCTAAAAAAAGGATTTTTGGAAATCGATTCCCGTAAAGGGTTGTTGCCCTTTAGAGGTTTATAGATACAAATTTAATTTTGAAACAAAAAATCTAAACTGGGAAATTTTGCAATATTTTTTTTATAGGGGTCCCCTAAGAACTGGTTTTTTGAAAACGACTTAAAGGGGTTTGTGAGGGGGTTTAAAGGGAAACGTTATGAAAAAAAATTTTTATTTTGAAACCCTTGTACCCCTTCAGATTTGAAATTTGGGATGATTCTTTTATTTTAAATAAAAACCAAAAACAGATTTTGCGGTAAAACTCCAAAGGGGTTTGCGGGGGGTATAGATACAATTTAAGGTATGTCGTTTTAAATCGAGAGGTGAGAGCGATAACAATTTTTTCCAACAGTTAGGGGAACAGCTTTGTGCTAGGAGAAGGATGTTAACATATACCAGGTGTATGCAAATGAAATGAGCGTTTTTTAAAAAAAACAAAAAATTTGCAAAAAATGTTTTATTTTTTTATTCAAATAATATTCATCCTCTCTATATTCCCATCTTTCGGGGAATTTTGAAAACCCCCTTAAAAATGTTCGGTCTTTTGGGGGCCAGAGTCATGAAGCCAAGATTTGATTTTGAAGAAGTGAAGAGCTGGTCAGCCAATGCGGTCCGTTTATGCAAATAGGTGGTAAACGGAAGGAGCCAAGTCTGGCGAAAAAGCTGCATGCGCAAAGGGGGGTCCCCCCAAGGGCCCTTAAGATTCCTTGGTCGGCTTAGCACGGGGCATGCGTTGTCATCAAGGAAAATCCCCTTTTTTGTTTCCCCCTATTTGCTACGTTTTCAGTATAGCATCGTTCAAATTAAAGAATTGTCGCTTGAGCGTCAGTATTAATGGGTTTTGCGGGGTTTGGGGCTCATAATAGATTGGTCCCCCCCTGATTCCCGAAAATCGCATTGTCTTGGGACGAAGTGATTCGGCCTTGCTTCGATTTGGGCAGCTGTCCGGGGGCAACATATGATCGATTCGCGGGGTTTCAAAATAAATCCAAGTTTCATCGCCAGTCACAATACGATGGAGATAAGACATTTGTAGCGGGCAAGCAACATTTCCCACACCAGTTTTCGGTTTTCCTGTTGACGGTCCGTTAGCTCGTGTGTTACCCATCTACCGACCTTTACTATCTTGCCCATTGCTTTTAGACGACAGGAAACAGTGCTCTGGTCAACATTCAATTATTCCGCAAGATGTTCTTGCGTTTGGCCACCATCTTCATCGAGTAATGCTTGCAATTCAGCATCTTCAAATTTTTTTGATGGTCTGCCACGACCCTCGTTTCTCACATCGAAATCACCATTTTGAAACCGCATATAGCATTGCACACGGCTCAGAGCATTGCCACCGTATGCTTCTACAAGCATTTCATACGATTCGGCAGAATTTTTCTTCAGATGGTAACAAAAAATTAATGCTGTCCGCAAATCGTGGTCGGAAGGCATAAAATTCGACATTTTCAAAACAGTAAAAAAAATACAATGCACGCTGAAACTCGTCCAAATGTAAACTAAACATGAGTATCAAATGTCAAACTATAAAAAAATCCCGTGTCACGGTTTCGTATTGTTTGCATATATGCGTGGCGACATCTGTTAGCAATCGTCTCATTTGATATGCATACACCTGGTAAACAGTACATTAACTTATAAATTATATTATACAACATCATGAAATATACAGAAAGGCAGCCGAGTAATCGGCTATTATCTGTATATATGCATCTTATGGAATTTTTTATTTGAACGTAATTGTTTAAAAGATTCAGGGTATACTTGAATACATTTGAGAACAAGAACACCGTTCTTTACTAAACATTAAGAACTATTATTTCTTTCCTAAGATTCACTAATAAAACATAATGTTATCTCGAACTATTTGTTTCAGGAAAGAAATTTTTTGAATTAAATATTCGATTTCAGAGTGTAGAAATTTCTCTATACTTCTCTGGTATTGAAAGGCTTAAATATTAAACGCGGCGTCAAAGGCAAAAAAAAAAATTATATCAATTTGAACGAAATTAACCTTCTATGTAAGTTAAATATTATAATTTTTTAACTTTAAAATAATGAGATTTTATGTATACATTTCAAAAATAGGTATTTAGTTGTTTCATAATAAATTTTTTGTAAGATGCAGTTCAATATAAATATTTTAAGAAAAAGACAATCCTATAGGTGAGTTCCCTTATTTCAAAAACTTTCTAGAAATATATTTAAGAAACATAACACAAAACTATTTTTGTTTTTATAAGAGAAATAGATAATAAATAAAAAGATAGATAGATAAAAGAGAAGAAAAAGATAATAGATAGGGATAAAGAGATAGATAGATAGATAGAGAAAGATAGATGGACAGAGAGAGAGAGAGAGAGAAATAGAGAGATAGATAAATAGAGATAGATAGATAGATAGATAGATAGATAGAGAAAAATAAAAAGATAGATGGATAGAGAGAGAGAAATAGAAAGATAGATAGAGAGAGAGAGAGAGAAATAGAAAGATGGATGGATATAAAAGAAAAAAGGGATGGATAAGAGAGATAAATAGGATAGAGAGAGATAAATAATAATAGAGATAGATAGTTAGAGATAGATAGATAGAGATAGATAGATAGAGATACATAGATAGAGATAGATAGTTAGAGATAGATAGATAGATAGAAAGATAGATAGAGATACATAGATATAGATACATAGAGATAGAGATACATAGATAGAGATACATAGAGATAGAGATAGATAGAGACAGATATATATATATAGAGAGAGATTGATAGATAGATATAGATAGATAGATAGAGAGAGATATAGAGATAGATAGATACATTGATAGATAAATAGAGAGAGAGAGAAACTTACGAAAGAAGACACCAGGAGAAAAAAATTAGCAACTTATAAACTAGAATTTTAATGTTATCAATGTTTTCCAACCAATTCAGTGTGTGTGAAAGTCTAATACATTTATAATAAATAGCTGGAGTGATAACTATGGAATCATCTCCCTGAAATATCTTAAAAGAAACCTCATCAAAAGTTCCTACTAAATTTTAAGAAAACACAGTAGGTAAAAGAAAGCCTGTTTTGTGGATGCCCGAACCCAAAGGAAAATTATAACGAGTGGAAGCAGAACATAATATGAATGATTATTTTTATATATATACCTAAGAAAGCTTTTTGCAAAGTAATATTAATTGATAATTATTTAACTAATAAGTATAAGGCTTTGAAAATACATAACATTGATTTTAAATTCTCTTATGGATGTTTTTCAACTAATTTTTCGAACGAAACTTGATTTTACTAATAATTTGATTAAGTTTTGCTAGCATCATGTTCATAAATATTACGTCTTTACTTCCAAAAATTGGTAACGATTGAATTTTTAGGTCTACTCTATCACTGTAAAATTTATACATGCGAGTCTAATAAATTGAATATTATTATAATGATATACAATTACATAAAATGTTGCTAAAAGTTGGCAGTACGAATTATTAAAAAAAGCTTCAAAACCATAAAATATGATTAATTAAACCGTTGTTCTTAATTGAATCTTTTATACATTGCATACTTAGTCTTTATATTACAGTAATAAAAATTTATAGTATCTGCTATTCTAGATGTACAGACTTCTAACATAACTTTATGATGAACGTTAAATCTTTTGCGCCTCAAAGTCCTCAAGTTAGTGTTCTGTGGAGGTGTGAAAAGGTGAATGCCAGTTCAAGTGTTGTCTTTGTTGCTTGACCATGCCTCAAAATTATGAGATTTGTCACCACTAGCCCTCATAAACAACTTCCTTTCTATTCTGTAAGATTCTCCAACTTATGGACTGTTGCCAATAGCATTAAAATTATTATCTTTACAGATAAGTTATCACCAAATTTTTTAAAAAAAAGTGCAAACAATTTAGTGATTTAAGTCCCTATATATAGAAATCACCTGACAGCTTTTCAAAATTTTATTGTATATCAACTAGTTTAACTTCACTAATTCGTTCCTAAGTCCAAAATTTCTTTTTGACTTACTGCGTTGATTCTAAAATTTTGTTTAATTCTATTACTCTTCTTTCTTTTAAATATTTAATATGTTGTTTCGTGATTTCTGTATTTTGTTTTTATCATTTATTCCTTCATGTTTTTAGATATGCATTATAAATTTTTCATTCATATACAGTAGAACCTCCTTATCACGAACCTCTATAGTGCGAATTTTTCTACATAGCGAACTTTTTCCTCTGGAACCAAGAACATTTCACCATTTTCTCCGTAAAATAACCTACCTATAGCGAAATGCAATTTCTATATAATGAACTTTTTTTTCTTTTGATTCAATTTTTTTTCCTTTTTTTGAAGTATTACCA
>BMAV01025593.1:0-25903 GCA_019973955.1 Trichonephila inaurata madagascariensis
TATTCGAGCTCATACTGGACCATGTCGTGGCGAAAGACGCCGGAACTTACACCGTGATAGCTACCAACGCCGAGGGAGAGGACAAGACTGTTGTAAACCTCAGCGTAGTCAGTAAGTACTACTCATATGCCACACAAGATTCACCTATTCGAAGATATTTGAATTGACAGAAAACATTTCTTCTTTCAGAGCACAAAGACGTCTTCAAAGGCCTGGAAGTAGAGGAAGTAGAAAGGGAACCGACTCCCCGACCGAAGACGCCCAAATTCAGATGGTCAGTTTGACGCCGTAATTTATTATTTGCCTTTACTTTGATTATGCATTCATATATATAACTTGTGTATATTTTTTTGTGTATCAAAGAAAACCCTAGTTCAGTCCAGTAACTTTTAAATTTTAAAGGTCATTGAAAGGATTTCAGATTATAATTATATCTAAAAACATTTTACTGATTCAGACCTATATTAGAAGAATTAAGTCTTGATTAATATTATGCCATATCCTTAACTTCAATTTCCTAACGTATTTTACTTATTTTGAATTGTTCATTAATTTCTGAAACGATGACTGAAATTTACAAAATTTTATAATTTAATAAAAGCAAAATTATTTTTCTTGTTAGCATTTTGTATTGGTTAGACCTTTGATATAATTCACATATGACAATGCATTAAATTCTAAATCAATTGAATATGAATTTAAAACAACTGAATGATAATAAAGCTTTTTTTTAAAATTATGTCATAATTAACTTTAATTTATTCAAATATTTCAGGGATACAATCAGAGAAGGTAATATTATCAACCTAGTTGATTTGGTCCATTTCAAAATTTTGCTCTTTTAATTATTAATCTAAGTGAAATAATTAAAAATTAGTAAATTATTGACTGTTAAGTAAAAGGCATATAAATTTTGAAATGCACTACAGTATTGACCATTATTTGAAAGTAGGTTTTTGAAATATGCTAAAAAATAAAACGTATGAGGTTTTCCGGTGCCACGGTAGCCACAAGGTCACGAACTCGTGACCAACCTATTTCTTTTGAATTCTGGGTTAGTCTTGGTGCCTTTAAATATCCGCTGTATAGAGGAACTGGTACATGTTAAATCTGCCGAAGTTCTCCCATTAGTATTGTGTGAAAGTTGAGAGTACGGAGCCAGTTCAGGTGCTGTCCTTGTCACTTGACCATGGTTCAAAATTGTCAGGTCCTTCCCTAATAGCTCTTTATTTCTTTAAAGTACAACGATAATAAATAAAAATAATAATGATTTTCTTAGTTAAATAATATTAAGGTAAATTATCGGGTTTGAACTTTATTAGTTAATTACTGAAAAAAAACCATTTCACGAATTACTGTTGTATTTTTGGCGATCTCTCGTTTGTTCTAATAAATAACTCTAATGTGGAACAGGTTTAAGAACGGAGAGTTCTTTGAAGCCAACGAGCGTTTCCAGGTGATCTTCAATGAGGAGGAGGACAGCCTTGCTCTCATGTTTCAGCACGTAACTCCTGAGGATGCAGGATTGTACACCTGCGTAGCCAGCACCAGTACGGGAAGCAAGATCGCCTGCAGCGCCGAGCTCACGGTGCAAGGTGAGTTAAATAGATCTCTTGTTGTTCTTTAATTCGGTCACTGAAATGTCATCGCATTTAACCAGAGAATTTTCGTAGTCCAGAAGAGAACGTTTTGAAATTAAAACTGAGCACACATTCAATTTAATAAAATAGGTTTAATTGATCCTATTTTTTGAGATATAATATATTAGTCTTCGATTTAAAAGTTTTCATTAACAGGAAATTATTTTAGAAATAGAATTGTTGATAATTATTTGGCTTTCAATGCTATTAATATGTTTGAATGATTTTGAAAAAATGTGATTTCTTAGCAATTTCACCTAGACGGTAATAACACACTTGGTATTTTTTTCTAATACTGCGCAGAATATTAACAGAAAAAGTATTTGTGCCATGTTTTAAAAAAGTTTTCTGCATCAAATTATCCACCATTTCATGTACTTTAAATGCTTAGATATTGAATAGTCTAATAAATAGAAGATACATCTTAAACTATATGCTTTATAATCATTAGGTATGGTATGTAGTGATGCCTATTTTAAAGGATCTCTGCAATTAAAAGACTTCCCATAAAAGCAGTTACTTATATTTTTATTTACGTAAAAGTGATTCATGCCATTTTTTAAAATATATTATTTCTTTATAAACGATTTTGGAAGAGGATGCCTTACCTTAAGCAGAAAACGCGTCTTTTATAATATTATTAGCAGTTATGCTCCTCTGTTGCAGCAAATTCATTATTTTATTTATTTATGTGTTTTCTTTCAGGGGTTATTCGACAAGTGGAAGCTCCCTCCATCAAAGCAGAACTGTCGGATGCAGAGGCAACGGAGGGAGGCTCTGCCATGCTACGAGCTCAAAATCACTGGTTACCCCAAGCCCAAGGTCACTTGGTAAGTCATGGCTTTATTTCTTATTTTTCTACTTCCATCTGTGTGCAGAACCCGCCAAAACAAGAAGTCTGCTAGCAATGTGAGGAATATAATGATTCTGTTTGTGATTCAAAGAATGAACCAGTCGGAAACAAAGTGAATAATTTGTTTATAAAAAGAGATTCGTCACCTTCACTTTTTGGATGAAACCAACTAGAAATCAGTCAGGGAAGAGATACTACACAAGTTCTCCTCTCTTCTGACAAAATAACTTAAAAATATTCCTTTGCAGAAAGGGTTAAACTAAACTCAGTAGCTCAAAAACCCATGAGGGCCAAAGCCTACTGTGCCCACCTCAGATTTCGTGAGCTTGGTGCCCTGAGATGCATGAGCAGATGTTCTGGTCAGATGAAGAAAGGTGAAACATCCATAAAATTATAGTTGAATCATCTCAAAATCTTTTTACACATTTTTTTATCAAAGGATCATTTATGTTTTTTGATAAATGAGCAGTAATTTCATTAATGCACACGTTTCCACTGCGCAACTGATATTAGTCATAGATCCCCAAAAACATATTAAGAATACTATGACAGCGAACTTTAAGAGAAATGACTGTGAAAAAGCTCTAATAGTAAAGATTATTGTACGGAAGCGGGGGATGTAGAGAAGAAAAGTTGCTTGAATCAAGGACATAAACAAGTGATATTGACGCAACAGTTTCGAACTGCTTCATTGGTATCGTTCACCATCATAAAATATATTGTAGCTTTTTCAATACCACTTAATGGAAACTTCCATCATTTCTAAATTTTTGGGGTTAAACCCGGACTATTTTCATTTCATCCATAAAATTTTTAATTAACTCATCGTCCCCCTAAAAATCTATATGAAATACTGTGTCTAAAATCGTTTGGGTTTAAACCCCTAATGGTGTCTCTAAATATTTTATGAGGAGTCTTGCAAAAGATAACCATCATATCCATATGTAGATGAAGTCAAGCCAACATCCTCAAGTAGACTTTTTCCTTTTACGGAGATATACAATCATTACTCCTGGTGTGATTCGATGAAGTGAAATACAGCTTGCCCGAAATCTCCAGTAAAAAAACTTTTGTTTAAAAGCATCCTATGATGTTTGTATTATCCTTCTTGGTTATTCATCCTGGTGACTTTTCTGACTTAAATTTGCTTCATTCCATCCGGGCTCTTCAAACTCTTCCTTGGTTAAATGTACATCTTGCTACGAATTTACTTTGCTAGATTTGGATATGATAAAATATCGCACATTAAAGAAAGATTAAAGAAATCCATGTTCTGAAAGAAGATATTAACAATTTCTAGTCTTTGTCTTTCTTTTTTAGTCGTATTTAAATATGCTTCGCATCCAGGGGAGGTTTTATCAAATGATATTTGTATTATTCTCTAAGCGCAGCTATTGATACGATTTAATAATGATTATTGGACTAGAAATTGCTATCATTTCATTATTTATGAATGTATTTTTTTAATAGGACTTTATACAAAACGCATTATGAATGGGATATTTCGTTCCTATTTTTTTCAGCGTATTTACAACATTCCATATTCGAGATTAATTTATTAAGACCTAACAATATATGTTTTAAAGCAATGCTGTAATACAGATGAATCTAATTAAGAATACACTTTTGTGTTTTACACAATTTGTAGAGGTCAATATTTATTACGTTGTGTGTGGGTTGGGTTCTCTCAGGCAAAGCAAACTTATAATCCTCTTCATGATATATCAACTTATTTTGACATATTGAGACGATTCTGTTGCAGGTATCATCGGGGCAAAGAGGTGTCGACCGGAGGCCGCATTCGCTTCCTCTTCGCAGACGAAGAGACCTTCACCTTGGTCATCAAGAATGTGAAGAAAGACGACGGCGGGAAGTACAGTGTCAAGGCCACTAACGAGATGGGAGAGGCAGAGTCCTCATGCAACCTTACTGTCAAGTGTAAGTTTTGTTTAAATTCTCATAGGTTTTGTTAATACTAAACGATGTTCAGAAATATATAAATTATTTTACAATGAGATTTAAATTTTACTTTTATTTCCTCTAGCTGCCCCATCCTTTGTGAAAGGACTGAAGGACATGTCTGTCATGGCAGAAGAGGTTCTCAAGTTCGAAGTCGAAATTGATGGAAATCCCGCACCAGAAGTCAAATGGTGATTAGAATTTCCCCCTTATTTTAAAGATAAAATTGTTCTCATTGTTAATGAGCTATTTAATTGTAACTTTTTTGTTTTATAGGTACAAAGATGGACAACCTCTGTCACCTGGCGGCCGCATCAAGATAGTGGACGACAAGGGAAAGCAACGCTTGGAGGTCTCAAATGCTAAACCAACGGATTCAGGCAGTTACTCGTGTGTCATCACCAATGATTTGGGCAACCAGGCAGAATTCAGCAACGTCGTGGTCAAAGGTATTTTAGCATCTCAATATCTGTTCACGGAATTTGTTAAAGTCAATATTAAAGAAATGAAATTTTATATTTTATTCTTAAAATATTATTTTTTAGCATCACCGACATTTACAAAGGGTATGGAGAACGTAGAGGGCCTGGAAGGTGATACATTGAAATTCCACGTGGAGATTAACGGAAATCCGAAACCAACACTCAAATGGTGAGTTTCCATATCTTTCATAGAACAACGTTTTCAATACTTCAGTATTCTTGCTGTTGTCTGAAGTTTCTTTGTTTAAACCCTTTTTTTTATTTGTTGGACACCATTTTTTTTCCCTAGAGATATTCTTGTTTTTCATGTTGTAATATATTATGCGTGAAGAATTATATAAAATTCTGGACAGTAATTATATAAATCAATATATTGCTATAAAAATAAATGTCGTTCTAATTTTTTTTAATATTTTCACTACACTTGGTAATTTATTAATTTTGATAGAATATTGAAAATGAAATATTTTTAGGTTTCTTTTGTTGTATTTTATTAAAGCTTAGTATTTAAAAGAAAAATATCGTGCTGTTTTAAATGTTTCAGAGTCTCCTGTTAGAAAATCTTGTTTATCTAACACATTTAATTACCGCAGCATATTATTAACTAGGCAAAATAAATATTTTCTTACAATTTCTTTAAAAGAGGAGCTTCAGCTCAACTTATCCCTCTCCCTTCCAAAAAGGATTTGCAGTCGTATTGCACATGATTTTATACCTTTTATTCAAATTTTCTAAAGTTCTTGTGACTGCTGCTGAATTACTTTTAATTTAAATGCTTCATATAAATCAGTATTATCACACAGGAGAGGAAAAATTTCTGAAGGGTAATAAGAGAGAATACATGAAGCTTCATTTTGCCATCAGTTTGGTCTTTTGAATAAATTCAGTTTCAAAGGAAAAATTTCCTGAATATTTTTATTCATTTTTTTAATTGTAACATGTTAATTGTTTCTCTATACCATTGAAATATATAGTAGCAATACATACTTAGTAACTTTGTTTCGTTATCTACTTAAGGTTTATAATTTTCGTTGTACCCATCCAAAGTAACTGGATATTATTACGCTCTTTTATAGTGCCGTTGTTATTCAAAATCGAATGCTTTTGGTAATGTGCATATTGATAAGATTAGACTCTCTTTTTATAAGTATATTGACTTTAAGTTTCTTAAATTTATTTTATTCAAATAAAGTCAGCTGAAAGAATTTTTACTTTTAAAAAATCTCCAGTCCTTGGTCATATGGCTTTGTTTATTAACCGAAAAATTTAACTTTCGAGAAGGATGGTGTTTGAATTCTTATGTCGTTAAAGACAAAGTTCTGATTCACGTTAGGTTTATTGAGAGACAAATACATCAAGGTGCCGTATCGGGGAAGTTTGGAGAGGGAAGTACCAGCTCAGGAGTCATCCTCGTCTGCATAATGCGATGTAAATAAACAATCAATAAATCGATTCAAAGAGTATGTATTTATATTTCCAGGTTGAAGGACGGCAAGGAGCTGTCGATCGACGGTCAACGCATCAAGGTGACAGAAGACGAACCTAACTCCTACACGCTGACCATCCAGAATGCGACTCCCGCCGATGTCGGGGCTTACACCTGTGAACTGAGGAACGAGCACGACTGAAAGCGAGCTCCGGGAACCTCAACATCAAAAGTAAGGGAGGCGGTGCCTGCCTAATTTAGAAGCAATTAATTACTAATTCTCAGAAGGTGAATGATACTCTGTTTCCAAACATTCCTCTACTGTGAGGGGTCCTGAATCATTCAGTGTCTTGAACGTGAGTGCGCGACAGGTTCATTGATTTCATTCAGAGATATCCGATTGTAAGATTCTTGTCGTGAGTAAGACTGCGTGGGTGCGATCTATTTAAAACGCGTGTTAAAGCAGCTGTTTTCTAAATTACTTCCCTCCACCGCCCTTCGGAAGTGAGGGATTCTTCACATTTATTTATTCTAACGCACTTTCGAAACAAGGTGTGGAAGAAAGCGATGACTCACAACGTGGTAGTCGGTCGCAGGTCGCTGGATCGTTGTGTTAGTGTGTTCCTGAAATCGAGCGTCGTGCAAACGAAAGCATATCGCAGAGACAAACATTTGCTAAATGTGTGAGTAGAAAGATTGTGATTTTTTTCGTTTTGAGGGCGATTTTGCTTGCCTGTATTGTTGTTCTGTTAGTGTTTTGTAATGTCAACTCTGTTGCTCTTGGAGAATGATATTTGATACACTTTGAAGTATTTTTGAAGTTTTACCAACTAGAGCTTGTGTTTAGATTAATTCTAATTTGTAAATGCCGTGTTTCTGATCAATTCACTCAATTTCAGAAAAAAGTACTATTAGCCTTTTCAACGTTTATATTCATCATTTTGTAAACTAAAAAGTGAACCAGCATGCACTCACTGTACGTCCTGGAGAATGTTTTAGGAAGAAAAAGGTTTTATATGACCCTGATTTTTATTTTATAAAATCATTTCGCTGTACCCACTGCTCTTGGAGAAGTATATGTAACATAGGGTTGCTATTTAATATAAAATATATTTCGATTCAAGTGATAGTTATCAGTGTATTTTGATTTTATTAGTATGAAGGCATTTTCGAGAATTTACTTATTAAAACTTGAAATGAAATGCTACTAGAGCAGGCAATTTTTTTAAAAAATCTTAAAATTCAATGTCTATTTCATAGATTCAATGTAGTTGACTTTTTAACTTTATATATATATATATATATATATATATATGTATATATGTATATGTAATTGCTCTGAAACTAAATCTCATATTAAATCATTTATTATTAATTATTGCTATTCCTCTAGATTCCTTTAGTAAAATATATAAAATAAAATAAATATATTTAAATGAATTAATTAGAATGATATTCTTTTTTTTTCGAAAATATTTATAAACCAAGTAAATTTTGTACTTTATACTATCATATACTTGCTCGTTTTATATTAAACCGTAGTTTTATTAGAAAGTAGATATACTTATTTCTTAGAAATAATCTGGTAGTTTTATTTGAATAACTTTGACCAAAAGCTTTTAAATTTTGGCACGATGAATATCTAACTAATGGTTATTTAAACATCGGAGAAATGGTTAATGAAATATATAAATTAATAAGGATTACTACAAAAAGTATGTATTGGTTTTTTCTTGATATTGTTGTCATAATATTAAAAAAATTATTTTTTTTTAAAATATAAAGTATTATAAGTATTATACAATAATTTAAGGTGTACATAAGTAAAATCAGGGATTGAAAGTTACACTTTTAAGAATTTTTTTCAAATTTATTGAAATGCTTTTGTTATGCTGTAAAAAAAATTTTTATAATCTACTAATGACAATTTAAATACTTCGTTATGAGGAAGTATTAACAATTTCCTATCTAGTTATGTATGCTGCAACTATTTAAGCTGATTATAGTTGATGCTATCCATAGGACCTTTGATCCTATTTAATTATTGTCCATGACAATACACCAATCAACCATAGTTAATAAGTAGTATTTATTAAATATTATTTTCTAATACATTTGCAGGAATTTTTTTCGTAAAATATATTGATCTATTTTTAAAATTTTTAGTGAAACCGGAGTTCATCAAAAAGTTATCCGATATGGAGGCCAACGAAGGAGATTTGGGTCTAATAATGAACACAACAGTGAAAGGTTATCCTGCTCCTACTGTAAAATGGTTAGTTGTTCTTGCTATACTTTTATTCAATTTTCTAATTGCTAGTGATTATACCCAAATTAGAAAATAGAGCTAAGTTTATCATTTTTAATAACCTACATTATTTCAATTCTTTCAAATACAATAAGGATAAATTAATAAAGTTTGAATTCATGGTATGGAAAGAAAATACCTTAATATTTTTTTTAATCTCTCGTTTTATTTCTTACTCATTTCTATTTTTTATTATTATTCTAGACACATTTACTTTAAGGCTATTTTCATTGTTTTGAATGCATAAGCCTTAAAATTTCTCGCTCATCTTTTTGTTCAAGTAGATTTTTATTTTCATGTTGTGATAGATTTGAAATTGTATTTTCAAATTCTTATTTGCTGCATTGTAATACTATAATTATTAACGAGCATGAAATGAGTCTCAGTTTATGCTTTAAATAAATTAATAATGATATTCTTTACTATTTCTATTTATTAATTTGCTGCATTGAAATACATTTCCTGCCTCCTACTCCTCAGGTGCTTGGACAACAAGGATGTTACAAATGACAAATCCTACATCATCACGTCAGAGAACGACAACACGAGTCACAGTCTAAAGGTGAAAAAAGTGAACAGAAGCAACGCTGGAATATTCTCTTGCGAGGCTACCAACGAAATGGGAAAAGCCTCCACCAGTGGTGTTTTATCTGTGAAAGGTGAGTTTACAAATATTAATCGTTATGAATATGGATTTTTAAAAAATTTATAAGTAGTTTTCACTATAACAGTTCTGATTTATTTTATTAAGATTTAGTACTTTAAAAAATTATTGTGAATTGCAGTTAATTTAAATAGTAATGGGAAATAAAGTGCTATATAAAAAATTATAGATTATTAGTATCCTGTAAATCATTATTGTTAAATTATTAATATTGTTTTTTCTGTTATTCGGCTCTCTACCATTAGTTTATTAACCATTGTGCTTATATAATGTATTGATTTATTTCATATATTTTAAAAAAAGAAAATAAATTTTTCTTCCAATCGGTACCACCTTTCATGCTTATATAGCACATTTTACCTCAAAGTTTTATAGATAAAAATTTTCTGAAAAAAACTTCTTTAAAAAACTAATGAAAAATGTCCCTTCTATTGAAATACGAAAATGAGAGGCTTTGAGAGCTTAGCTATTAATCCCTAAATATTTTTTACTGGTTTGCTTTTAAAAATTTATCATATAAATATTTAACTCTTAGATTCTTGTAACTTCACTTGATGGCAGATCTGTCCATAATCTCTAAACTATCACATAACTCTCTTTATATATGTGTTTCACAAAGAAGTATCTGAATTGTTGCTTTCATTCCTTTTCAGTCACTGCGAAAAAGCCTGAAATCGAGCAAGAATTGAAACCCACACAGTTGGTAGAAGGTAAACCAGGAAAGCTAGTAGCCAAAGTCTCAGGAGAGCCGAAACCAAAGATTTCTTGGTAAATAAAAACTGAACAAATATTTCATTTTTTTCCCCTAATTTTGCCAAGTTTTTCCAATTGTAGATGATTATTTTTTATTAATTTTTGAATGACTGCATCGCTCAATTTTTTTTAATGCATCATATTTCGCTTAAAATTTTAGACGGTTTTTATTCCAACCAGACATGTGCATAGATTTTTCGTTTTATTAAAAGTTATACTTTAATGTATGTAGTCTCCAAAAAAAAAAATTCTTTTAAATAAAGCCCTTAACGCGCAATACGGGTGTATCATTCCAATGTGATAATTTTTAATAATTTACATAAGAAATAAAAGTCATCATAATGTAATTTTAACGAAATTCTCTTTACTTTTAATCGCATCCATCTCTTATGAAAACTCACTGGCAGTTATTTGTATCGTCTCAGTGAGTTATGATCTTCGACTTTGATTTTCGAAAGTTTCAATTATCTACAGTAAGTAATTATTTGCGTAGATGATTTTTATGCAAGTTTTTTCATCATTTAAATTCATTATCTTTTGCTTGGTCTCAAAGACATAATTAAAAAAGAATCGGTTGATACTGCTGCTTTATCATATTTTAATGCGTGAGAAAAATGCACGAAAGCCTTTGGAAATCGACTTGGTTGTATGGTTTGTGTCAGATCTAACTGAAATTCGACAGTTTCCTGACTGAGAATGTGAACCGTTTGGTTTTCAGGTTAAAGGACGGCAAACCGATCTCCTTGAATGGTCGCTTCTCGATGGAAGAGGCTGAGGACGGAACCGTGTCTCTGCTCATCAGCAACGTGACGCCGGACGACGCTGGCCTCTACTCCCTGGTGGCCACCAGTGACGAAGGAGACGCCTCATCCCAAGCACCAGTAACCAGTAAGTGATTTTTTCTCCTTCTACTTCATGACCAGTTTTTTTTCATGAGCAAACATAGCTTCAGTTATTCATAAATGAAACAAACTTATTTCTTTTTATACCAGATTGAAATCAAAGGGTTTTCTTTTGCTTTCCATGCTGAAGATTCTCCCAAGCATAAAAATAAATAAAATAAACATATGTTTTAAGCAACAATTTATTACGTTCCTCTAATATGTCACGACTTTTTTTATCTAACTAATTAGAGAATCATGCAACTAATCTCTGCACACTAATCTACGAATCCACGCCCGGCCGTTTCTCAAACTGTGGGGTGTGCCCCCACAAATTATTTAAATAATTTTATGGATAGCAGTGCACAGAAAAGATCTACTTCGAAAAGACGTATTTATACGTTCAGGGCATTTGACGCAACGGTTGAAAAGACGTACATGTACGCCGGGGGCACTTAAAAGGTTAAAGTCGTATTGTAGTTTAGCTTCAAAATATAGTATTGTTGGATTCAATGCATTGTTATTTGTATGGGGCGGGGATGCGATGAAAATTATGATTGAATATTGAGTCGTAAATATTGAAAGTTAGAGAAGCAATGAGGTAAGGTCATTTTGTTAACTTTGTGTTGTCAGCTAAATAACTGACGCTCTTCCAATTAAAATGTCATTGATTGAAAAAGATCACAACTAATGGGGAAAATTCAGTACATCTCATGTATAAATATAAAAAAATTTAAACTAATCTCTCTAATTTATTCTCATTTTTACACTGTCAGTCGTACTATTAGTTTTTGAATCCCTAGTTCTTTTTAACTCATAGTTGAAGGGACTTATTCTTTCAACATTGTGTTTTAAACTATTTCTAGATGTTTTAAATATAGTTTTCAATCAATAGCTTTTTTTTATTTGAAATACATTTCCAGTGAATAGACTTGTCAGAGTGCCAGAAGATGTATTACGTTACTTGTTTTCCAATGGTTCATCTTCTTTCACTGGGGCATTTTTTTTCTGCTCGCACTCTAACTACTGTTGATTTGTTGAAGGCCTTTTCAAAAGTACTCTTCTTTTAATACCTTTCCTATTACTATGCGATATTGGAGTTAATCATCTTTAAATTTTCACCTAACTTTCGTAATAAATAATGCTCCAATTCTTTTGAGGATAAATAATGAGGGATTTTTCGCTGATTTCTTGAAGTTAAAATAAAACTGTTGCATAAAAATTATAAACTTATTTAAAGGGTTTTTTGGCTTTTCATAGAAAATGTAAGCTTCTCCATTTCATTATCTTAAAATATAAACCTCAAATTGACTTTTTACAATTATCTACAAAAGGGAATGCTAAACACATTTAAAACCCATTTTAAAGCACCTATTATTAATTTTTCATCAAAAATTGGAACAGATATTTCCATCTGAATGCATAATTATGGTTCAATCTAACAATATTTTTCAAAAATTCATTAATGCTTCACATTATGTATCCCGAAAGGTTTAAAGTGAACGTTATATCGCAAATGCATAACTTAAGCTAGACAACTGATATAGATAAGTTATACATATTTAGAGAGAAAAATGGCTCATAAATCGTATTAGTTCGTGTTGTAAATACTAGGATTCAAATAGAAATAAAAAGTGTATTGAAATTGAGCGTTCTTCACACAATAATAAAGCGAAAACCAGATATTAATTTTGAATTTTTTTTTTCTTTTGCCTGAAAGTACTCTAGTATTGGTTCCTATTCTTTAACACTAGGCAGGAAAACCTTAAAAGGGCTTACAAAATACAAATAATCTCTAGATAGGTTATTTAATTATATCTTTATTTAAGGTTGTTTTTAAGTTATTAGACTGCAGAAATTATTGAGAAGGAAAATATGCAATATTTAAGCAAAAATTACTTTAAAAGATTGCTCTAACTTTTTAAAGTTTTACTTATTATAATTTCAGTTTCCAAATATTTTCAATTTAAATGGTGATAAAAGTTCATTAAATATAATAATGTAACCTTGAGATGTTCATAAAATATAGTGTTAAAGATGAAATAACTGTCACACACTAGAGCAAATAAATTGATTTAAATAAAAACATTTCTAAATTTTTTGGTAACTTGAAGGGTTTTGTTTTTAAGACACGTTCTTTTATTTCTATTTAATTCACACTGAATTGTTCTTGGTGTTTTCTATATGTACATATATTTGTAGCTTCTCAAATCATAACTGCTTCAGCAAGATATGTAATATTTCTTAACATTCAAAATGCATTAATTTTCAGTCGCGTTTTCCTTTTCTCTACATGTCGACATTTCATACATGCAAAAAGATCCTTCACTTTGAAAACATTCTCTCAGCAAGAGAATATACTTCCTGAATAGCAAAGATATTCCGGATATACTTTTTAGTGTTATTCTTAGATACAGTCATCAACTATTTACAAGAAATTGTAAACTTGTTCTCGTATAATAAGTGATAGGCATATTTTGAGGAAAATGAATGAATGTTTTTTTTTTTCGGGTTTTTGTAGAAGAAAAGTATTGGGCATCTCAAGAGAGCTATAACATAGTTTTTATTCTTAAGAGTAACTTTACTCTTCTCTTACTTTTCAATTAATCCAAATATATAATCAATATCTAATTTTATATTATTAAAAGTAAATTGCAATAATATTTCATATTTTTTGCATTTTCTCAGCCATTCCAGCTGGTAAAAAGCCCGAGTTTATCAAAGAGCTGGAGAAAGTGGATCTCACAGAAGGTCAACCACTGCGACTGGTAGCCAAAGTGTCCGGAAAACCGACGTCCATCAAATGGTAATTTTATTTGATGTAATTGGTTTCACTTTTAATTTAATTGAAACGTATACATGTAATCGTTGCAAACTAAACATTTTCTTTTTAACTTACGAGAAAATATGAGAACCTTTCATTGATTTTAAAATATGTTTTTTAAATGTCAGTATTTTACTTCCCTTGAAGCTACTTTTATGCATTTCAGGCAAAAGGACGGCGAAGACGTGCTGGACGATGGTCGTATCAAGCTGACCGAGTCTCCGGATGGCACTATCTCTCTTACTATTGACCAGGTGAAGAAGACGGATGCAGGAAAGTACACGGTGATCGCCTCCAACGCAGAAGGAAAAGCTCGCAGTGCAGCTCTCGTAGAAGTGCAAGGTACATTTATTCCCTCCTCAAAGATTATGCTCAGTAGTGAAGCCTTCTTTATTAAAAAAATTCCTATAACATTCCAAAAACAAAATAAATGGTACTCCAGTCTCTTGTCCTCATCATTGAGTGTGTTTTTCTTTGCACTAATTGTAGAATAATTTCAAAATAGAACTATGCGAATCGGATGAATAGAATCTTATGTGCTGTATCCCTTTGCTAGTACTACATATATATATGCTATATGCGTATGTTCAAAATCAATACCTAATATTCGCAAAATAAAATTCTTGAATGAGCTGTACGTGAGATTTACATATACATTTGTCCGTGTATTCTTAATTTTTTTATCTTATTTTTATATTTTCCAGCTATGAAGAAACCTGAAATTGTAGGCACATTGGAGCCTCTAACTATCAAAGATGGTGAAACAGGTCAACTGAAAATTAAAGCTTCCGGAGTGCCAAAACCAGCGATTAAATGGTAAGTTGATTATTGTGTAAAGAAAAAATGCATAATTTTTCAAGTACTTTAAGATTTTATGTATATTTTCAACTCAAAAGAGCGAAATTTCAAACTGGACGTCTTGCATGTTATTCATATAATCTGCTTAAATTCAACTCAATATTTATCATACGATTGATTAATACTTCTCTTGTGTCATTAAAAGCACTGGCACACTTAAGGGCAAGAGCTATACCAAATTTTTATGTCCCTTTTTTCAGGTGATCTAATTATATATGAATTTAATGCTAAGGAATCTGATTATGTCAATCATTATACTTCGCTTTCCTATATATAAAAATAGTGTAATTCTAAAAATATTTATTAGTTTTCTGAAAAAATTCTTTTGAGATGTATCTATCACTAACATTTCATACGAAACTTATAATTTTTCCTAATGTTGTACTATTTCAGTTATAAAAAGCACTCTTAAATAATCTCTAATCAGCTTTCAGAAAGAACTTTAAAATATCTTCTCTAATAACGTTTCCTATTAAGTAAAATTTCCTTTTCGCACAACAAAGCATTTCTCGTTATTATAATTTCTCAAAAACATCTTTATTTCCAATGTTTTATTGCTTTTACTGCACCTCTATTCATTGTCGTGATTTCTGTTGGTAATTGGAATGTGTATTGTAATTTGTTTTTTCTTTCCAGGCTGAAGGACGGCAAAGAACTCCGCCCAACAAACCGAGTGGAGTCTGTGGTGGAAGAAGATGGAACCGTCGCCCTGATCATCAAGAACGCTCGGCCGGAAGACGCTGAAGCTACTCCGTCCTTGTGCAAAATCCCTTGGGAGAGGCAAAGAGCACAGCCCCCGTTGCCGTTGAGCGTGAGTAATTTTTTTTATCTTCGGAGTTCTACAGAGTTATTGGCATAGTTTAAGCTATAATTGCATGTGGGATCTTGCGTCATTCAGCCAAAAATTCACTCTCATTCCACGATATTTTAAAAATTATATTTAATTAAATTGCCTTATTACGTATAAACTAAAATATTTTGCTGTTATTTCGAAAAAATGAGATGTTTGTTGTGGAGGAAAAATTATGTATATAGGAAATATTACGAAACTCACACATTTACCTCTGGTGATAAACACAGATGCCTCATTTCAAATATTTTCAGACTTTTCCGAATGTAGAACTATGAAGATGAAAGATGTTCATATTAATTTTTCAAGAGAGAATTATTATTATGGCATAAACAACAATCACATTGTAATAGACGTGAGAGGTTAGTGTGAGGGGGTCGGAAAGAAAATTAAACATATTTGAAACAACTTCTATTCATTCACATTTATCAACAATAACACAAATTCAATAACCCAAGTTAAGAAATGCACCCATTACCAAATACGTGAAGCAACCGCGAAGTAGACGAGATAATTGGAGATTAACATTAAATCAGATAACATACACCGAACACGTCCAGACAATACACTTTCTAATTCAAATCGAACGAATCTAATTTAATCACTAATTGACCAAATCGTCAATCTTAATGCTAATCAAATAAACTACGAATTTCTCTCGCCTAACTTTACGTTAATCAATCACTGCTATCCTATAGCAGTCTAGCCTCTCTTCTCTCTCTAACTCGAAAGTTTAATCTTTATGTACAAGTCTTGATTTACATAATCACATCTTCTTCGGAGGAAAGTTTTCAACAGAGAATACCTTTAAAAACCCGCGGATAGACTCGTTTCAACATGCATTTAATTAGTACGAATATCGCTTGGTATCATATTTCAATGAATCCATTTGTAAGACTACAAAACAAAACTAAGAATAAATTTCATTGTCATATAAAAATATTTAAAATATTATCAATTGTGCCTCAATCGTATTCATTACGCAACTGCATTTCTTACTATATTCGTAATAATATTTATTTACCTCCTTATTATTTACAATAACTTATTGTATTTTTCGCAGAGGCTCCCACATTCCAGAAACCCCTGGAGCCTGTGAACGTGGTCGAGGGTTACCCTGCTAAGCTCGAAGCCAAACTGGCCGGCTCTCCCCCTCCTGAGATCAAATGGTACGTAATAATATCTGTCTCGCTTTCTTCAATCAAGAATTGATTCCAGAACAAAACTGCTGGTGTGTCTGTGAAAGGAATGTCGTCAATGGTCTTCTTTGTATTTCCAGGATGAAGGACGGCGAGGAGGTGGTTCCCGACCAAGTGCACGTCAAAGAGATCCGCAGCCCAGATGGCACGGTGGCTCTACTCATTGACAACTGCAAGCCGGAGGACGCGGGAAAATATTCCCTCACAGCCAAAGAATCCACTGGGGGAAACGTCCAGCAGCGGAAAACTCGGTGTCTCAGGTAGGCGTTTTGACAGTTTCTTTTTTTCTCGATTTATAAATGATCGTTTTTAATGTAAACTTACTCACTTTGAAAATGGCACTGACTGCTGTGAGAGCTGAATAAACATGACCTTTTTAAGATTTTGTTGTTTATGAAAACCTCTCAGTATTAAACTTATATCTTAAGAAATCTGAAGCATAAAATAGCATTGCGTATATGACTGCAAGACTTTTTTCGGATTGATTACGCGAATCAAGACTTATATAAGCAAATCTCATTAAAATAATGAAAGTTAATATTCTATGTATACTTATTCAACTTAAGAAGTACAGGCTTAAAAAAATTCCGCAGATTTTTCAATATTCCGGAGTTTCTCTTTTTGAATATATTTTCCCTCAAATTCTATGTACAAATTAATAGAATTTTTTTAATGTTTTAGAATCCTTAAAGAAAAGTTTCCTGGCATTTTGGGGGTTTGGACCGTAAATTGTATATGCAAGGTTTTTTTTTTTATTATAGACTGTAACATGATTTTTTTAAAAGGCAAAAATTAAAAGTTTATAATAACTATATTACTAATGAAATATAATCTTGATATTCAATAACGGAAAAAAGTAATCAATAGTTGAAAAAAACTTTTGATATATTGATTTAAATAAAAATTAGAATTTTTTTTTTAAAAGAATCAGTCGATTTTTTAAAAAATTAAAATTTGAAGATTAAGAAAATATGTAACATTCCTTTTGTTCAAACTCCTTTTTAAAATGCCTGGAAGCTCTATAACTGTCACACAGCGAAATTAGTGTATGAGGATCACCTTCTTTACTGCAAAATAATAACTTTCTACAATAAAAGTGTATCTCTTTATGCTTTATGTCATACCTTGATATTTATGAAATGTTTCGATTATAAATGATGAAATGAAAATAAAAGACTAATCTACACTTTCTGATTGTCAAAGAAATACTCGCAAACTTTAAAGCTCGTACGTTTTAATTTCACATTTTTTTCGCTTCAGGCAAGGAATCTGACTCTCCTCCTCGTGCTCCCTGCTTCGTGGCTCCAATTGGCAACCTGACTGTGAAGGAAGGAGAGCCCATCCGGTTTGAAGCTGAGATCTCTGGAAACCCGCTACCGGACATCGCCTGGACGGTCAACGACAGACCTCTCACTCCATCCGATAACACACTCATCACCTTCGACGGAGAAAAAGTAAGAAAAATTTTTCTTCCTTCTTGAGTATAGTGCTACTACAGCTAAATAAATAAAGAAAATTAGTTATAACTAATACAGGTTTAAAGTATTTATAATAAAGTTTTTTTTAAATTTCTAATGGGGCTGCAGATTGGCATTTTACCATTGCAAACCTAGTTCATGCCCCTGTAAGTTTTTATCTCTTCTTAGTGCCGGACCATATAGATAGATACCAATCGCCGCAAATAATTTTGACGCCCGATTTCCTCCCTAAGGGGAAGCACTTGAGCTCTGACAGTGTGAATTCGAACCAGGAATTTAATTTTGCTGATAGCACCCAAGTCAAACAGGCACTCTAGGGATCATTAACATACCGCATAATCATTCGGCATGGACGCTGTCGATTTTCTGCATCATGAAAATCCACCGAGTTGGGCTGGGGTTGATCTAGCAACCTTAAGCGTACTAGGCCAGTGAAAAACCAACTACGACACCCAGTAATGAGACATATTTTACAATTATACAGTGCTCAAAAAATTAGGCGAGCATATGAGCACTCTTCTACTGATAATTAGAGTAAAACAAAACATTCACACACACATTGTATAAAATGTAGTTGAGAATCAAAGAGAAGACTCAGTAAGCAAATCAACATTTATGACTTTAAAAACCAAAGGAGATGTTTGCAAAAATTATGATTTTTTAAAAGCTTCTCTTTTTACTGTCTTAATTGTAACATGCCATTGTTCGAGTTTTGTTTTGAGAAAAGGTGATTTGAAAATATCACAGCTTTGTGACTTAGGTCTTACAACATTTGATTCCATGGATTGGAGAGCAATCAAGAATCTTGAATTTGAGCGAACATAAAGTAGAGCGGATTTTGCTTTAGTGACAAGAAGTGTCATTCCAAAGCTGTGGAATCAATTCCAAGAAGTAAAGAATGTTCGATGTCTACCAGGATAAGATCGTTAATAAGCTATTACAGTAATTGATGATTGGTATCTTCTGTTACAAAACCGTGACAAAATAGGCAATGTTAAATAACTTTAATCAGGGTGGTCTATATGCACTTAGGCAAGTAGGGTGTTCTTCTTGATATCAAGACATCGTGAAACGACCTCCTCCCCAAAAAACCGCTGATCACAGAGCTGATGTAACCTGATTGGAGCCTGGTGCTGTTTATTGATGTGTCCCAATTTAGTTTGGAATATGGTACTCAATATGTTCTAATATGGAGAGAACGGACGCTCGAAATAACTCCTCGTTCTTTCGCTAAAACTCAAACGAGGAAAGTAAATGTCATGGGCTGGAATTGCCAAGAGGTACGGACTTGTATGTTGTTCGAAATAGCAATTTAACGGATCAAAGGTATGCGGATGAGATACTGAAACTTCATTTCGTGCTTTAAGCTTGCAGCTATTCATTATTCCTTTATTTTAAAGCGTCATAGCTCCAGACCTCATACAGCTAAACTTATGAAAAGTATGCCAAAAGCTGAAACAATACAGAGTATGGAGAGGCCAGCATGCCCTTCTGACCTCAATCGGATCTAGAATGCTTTGACGTACTAAAACGACACCTTTGAGCAAGGCCAATGAAGTTTCCTCAATTGAGCGAAGAGTTCAATCATTATTCCTCAAAGTCTTATCGATAACCTTATCTCATCCATGGAAAACAAATGTAGGTTGTAGATGTTTGAGGAGCCTCCTATATCAAACTCCAATTCTTATCATTTATATATATATATATATATATATATATATATATTATATATTATTATATATATATATATATATTATAATATATAATATTGTCTCAACCAAGTGTTGCTTTAAGGAATCTTTTCGTGTTCCTTCCGTCATTTCAAAAAGTTACAGCTCCAATGCAAATTTTTTACGGGGTCCCTTCTGTATTGCAGTAAACACATGTGTCTTTTTTATTTTATGCCCTTTATAGTTTTTTCACGTAGTTTTCTTCTCTTCTTTGCTTTCTTCTATCATTTTTTGAGTAGTATAAATTAATTACTGCTATATTTGAATTAGAATATAATTAATTCAGAGCGAAAAATTTTATTGATATTTTTGGTATCAAAAATATAATACAAAATAAAGCTGAATTATGTATATATTAATAAGGGTATTGCAGAAAGTACTGAAAAAAGTCTTGTTTACATAAAATTCTTTCGTTAACAAATTTTGGTGTTAAGAAAGTAATTACAAAAAAAGAGAGAATGGAATGAATACGGAAGACAGAATGTTAAATATTTTTATGAACTCAAAATTTTCATCTTAATATATTTACCTATATATTCAATGTTTGGCAAAATTTTAGAATAATAAAATGAAATTTTTTAATGTATGTTTTCAAAAGCTATCACCAAAATGATTGAAATTTATTATTTTTTTTATTATGGCTATACAAATCAAATTTCCCCCTGGACATTTGAACTTCCCCGGAAAGGTCAAAATCCTTTGGGTGAACGAACAGTGAACCCTTTTCCCGTGCAAAAAAACGGCTCCACATTTCATTCAGAGATTGAACGACTTCAATGTAAGCGTTGAAAATTTGTTTGATTTTTTCAGTTTTCGCCTTATCACACTCTTCAGGGAGTATTTCTGAAATCATATGTGTCTCAAATGCATCAGTGGAAATTTAGCACTTCCGTGTTTAAGCAAAATCATTTTGCTATCTCTAAGAGAGTTGGATATTTTAGAAATGTTTTGAGTTATGTGAAAGTCTTGAATATATTTATTTTTATATAACAACACACTATATTTTGGGATTAAGTACAATATACTAATTATTTACGATAAATAAAACCAGAAAACTTTTGAGCTTGGAATTTTAATAATGTACAGAATCTGGTTGCTGTGAAGGAATATTTTTGTTATAACTTATTTTTCATGACTAGCTGTCGTATTAAAATATAGCAAATTCCATTGAAATTTTCAGATCAACCTAAATGATAAAAAATGTTACATTTATATGATGCTCTACTTCTTGGTCTAGTTCAATGTTCTGCACCACGAAGATGATTTATTTCATTCGTTTACAGTTAAGATGTCTTTTTACAACAAATCCATCCATTTAATAATAAATCGATTTCTCAGGGTTTCGTGGACCAACCCTTGAGATTGAGCTGCAAAGTGACTGGATATCCCGAGCCCGAGGTAGACTGGTACTTCAATGGTGATCTTATCTCCAACACCAACCCCAAGTATCATTTGAGTAATATGGGAGAGATGCAGACTCTCAGCATCTCTAGTTGCAGGCCCGAGGACAACGGCGTCTACGAGTGCAAGGCCAAGAATCCGGTTGGAGAGGACCACACTAGATCTGCCGTCAATATTAGGTTTGTGACTATCCCTTCATGTGAAATCTTATTTCACCTTGCGATGTGAAATTTCTCTTTTTCCTTATTGTTTAAACTATCACTGAATCATTCAGTTTTTCTTATCCAGCTTCCTTTTTTTTTTTTAGTGACAAAGTGGAGAGGGGAGAAGCTCCTATGTTCCTCAAGAAGATTGGGGACAACGAAGTAATGGAAGGCATGACGGCGAAATTCACCGCTTGCATTACTGGTACTCCCACTCCAGAAGTTTCATGGTAAGATATGTGAGAGGCGAGATTCTCATTCGTAAACTTTCTGAATTTGAATATTGAAATTAATTTTAGATTACAGAAAAGTTAAATATTAAGTATAGTTATGCTAAATATCGATCTGTCTCGAAAAGTTTATATTTTTGTAGAGAAGTATTTTCATAAAAGAGATATAAAAATTTTTTAGTTACCTATGGTTTCGTATTAATCTTTATTACGTCTACCTGATATTTTTGTTGACTATTGAGCCATAGAACCTGGGCTCGAACCCCACGGAAGGGCATCATGGACGCCGGCACTTGGTGCCCCAGCGGCATGGGGGTACTCTAAATAGCCGTCGGGCCTCAAGTCCTCTCGTGAGGCTGGTGGAAGGGAAAGAGAGAAGGGAGACCCCTGACCACCCCCAGGGTATTCTTCCTCAATATTGGGGTGGAACCGAGAAATCGTACTGTTATATGTATGGTGCTCAAAGCTACGGCTAACAACAAGTATACAGCTATCCCTTTCCACAATGAATTTCGTGGGCCTTAATCTGATATTACTGTCGATTAAGTGACATAAGTAATAACAACGTCTCCCTTGAAGAAAATCTAAATTATATGTCATAAACAAAACGAATGTAAAATCTATTGATTATTGATACAATTTGATTTTCTGTTGAAAAAGGTGATAACGAATTTTTTTTTTATCATTCTCCACTTCAAAGTAACATCAATGGGGCTAATACGCGGTAATATCAATTTTGATAAAAAAAAAAAAATCTGCATATCGCACACTATGAATTATACTATTCAGTCAGGTATTTTGGATAATGTACTCAAACGCTCACTCATATACATATTTATTTATCTTCCTTTCACAAGTACCAATAAAACCATTTTCTAAAATATTGCAAAAAATGATTTTTATACTATCAGAAATTTCAACTAATAAATTTTATTTTGTCACAGAAAAAACTAAAAGAATATTTCTAACTCATTTCATTCCTTTTTCAGAAAGTTAATTGTAAACAAGGAATTCGAACTAATTATGAATCCACTTCCATAATATACCATTCTTCATTTCAGGTTCAAAGATGGTCAGCCATTAGAGCCTTCTTCGAGACACAAGATGGAGTTGGAATCCACAGGCATTTTGCGCTTGATCGTGCGCGAAGTGGAGGAAGGCGACTATGGCAACTACAGCGTCTCTCTGACCAACGTACACGGCACGGCCACCTGCAGTGCCAAGATCTGTCCCGACAGTAAGCAGGACACCCTACTAGACTTCCTCACTCCCCAGAAGGTCGCCCTCCTCGCGATGGGCATCATCGCCGCCCTCGTTTTTCTTGTCACCCTGCTTCTGCCACCTGAGTTCTATTGCTCCCCAGAGGGTGCCCTCGGGGACATTGAGGATTTCATATACAGGTGCACGGTGAACTGCAAATGCACAGACGAATGAAACCCGTTTCCGATTCATGTTATTAGGGATCAAGCTCTTTAAGCGCGTCGAGAGTGGAACTGTGATGGCATGGACATGAGTTGCAGTGGTTGAATATCCATGTCTAGGTCGTCATTAAATGTTATTTAGAGATTGATATGATTATCTTTAAATACATTTCTGCAAAGGACGTGTCATTTTCTGTCCCCTTAAGTCTTTCGAGAATTATATTTGTTAGAGTCTGTTCTTTTGGTATTCAATTATCCAAATCCTAACCTTTGATTTGATCAGACTTGCTTCTTTATAATTCCAGGTCGGTTACATCAACTGTGATGATATTAATTTTGCCTCGCATCTCAGCCTCAATGAGAATTGTTTTATTGTACTACTTAAGCTCTACAAGTCTTTCAAATTACTGGTTTTGAAATTTTCTAGCTTTGGTATCAAAGTTAAATAAGCTTTTTTGTTTTTCTTTACTAGCTAAACATATTCATAAAAAGTCTTGCAACTTTCTAGATATTGCTCTAAGTACCATATGTTTATTTCGATATAAAACTCTGTATGTCAGTGGGACATATAAACGAGAATAATTCTACAGGAATCAAATATATATTCATGCCGTCTGATATAACATAGGACATTATTTCTGCTTACAGTGTAAAATATTACACTGAAAAATCCACATTAGAATCTTTGTTACTCGAAGAGATTTCTAATGTTTAAAATAAGTCATGAAATATCTATGTCTAGTATGTTGATAAAAATGTAATAAAAGAATTATCAGAGATTTTCACCATTTTATTTGAGTTTGAAATAAATAAGGATGCAAAATAAACTAATGTTTCCATTCAAGGCTGATTTCGATCTCGATATTTTTATGATCTCTGTTCTATTGTTGTAACTTTTGGTCTTGTTGTTTTTTATTTTGTTAATCAACGCCACACATTTCTTTCAAAGTTCTTGCGTACTTTGAAGAAACATCGTATTATTTTTTTGTGATAATTTAATGGAATTTAATTTTGTTTATTAATATGTGATAGTTATGGCATGAAAAAATATTATCATTAGTATTTTTTCTCTCGTTGTTTATATTATCCTCGAGGATATATGCTTTTTATTCTTTCGTTTGTTTCTGTTTCTTTTTCCTTCTTTGCCATTACAGTTCCACATCGACAATAATGTATAATATGTAAAATATACCTGATGTAGAAAATACAAGTAGAAGTTTGCTTAGATGCTACCTCTATTAGTGTTTCCATTCTCGTCACACGTAGTATTTAAATTGCTTGTTATTTAATATTTTTTATACACATATGTACAGACTTAATGTTAAGTTTTAGTAATTTGATTAATGAATTTTAATGATATTTATAGGAAAAAAGTTACGATACCATCCTTTAAAGATAAAGTACCTTTTCTTGTTACACTCTGCATTATCAATTTCCAACATTATATTTTAACCTGCATTGGTTTTCGGCTGAAATAGTTGACTAATATAGTATTTGCTTCCTGCTAATACTTCCCTAATATATTAATAGTCTTTTTTGGGTTTTTTCCTTTTAATATAACTTTCTGTAGAGATTTATTTAAAAAAAAAAAAAAGAAATAATTAAAGGAGATTCACTTGGGAAATGTAGAATTTTTTTTTTTTTCAAAAATATCTACGATTTTTTGAGGCATGGGATTTTTTTTTCCCGTACACATAAATTGTTTTTTATGATTTATAATTCATATTGGTCAGTTTTTTTTCATTTCTCAAACATAAAAGGGGGGGTTTTGTAAATAGGTGTTTTAGCTGCGGCATTACTAGAAAAAAATTGAACATTTCTGTGTACTTTTATCTTAAATGTACACTCCCCAATTCCTTCTTTAATTTCCAAATTTTTCAAATAAACTATCAAAATAATCAAATCTCTAATGATTTTTTTTTTCATTTTTCTATAAAAATCAAATTAAAAACACATATTAGCTTTTATTTTCAAAATCTGAATTGCAAAAAAAAAGTTTTGAATACCCACCAAAAAAAATTTCGAGAAAACAAATATAACTAAAACAAAGCTTTCTTTTCCCCATTCTAAAATACTTAGTGCATATTAACACAAAGAAGTATTAAATGAATGAAAATAACATGCTTTCAATCCTTTTTGTTGCAATTAATAAATAACTGCTTTGTTTTAATTTGGCTTTTCTTGTGTGTCCCGAGTCCCCTAACTCATTTTAACCGTCAACATCGTTAGAAGATTCGCTGTACGATTTCATTGAGCTCACCAAAATTCTATGCATGAATTGCTTGCTTAATCCAAAATTCTCATTTCTTTTCTCTTCTATACTTCATTAAGCTTAAAGATGTAAAAACTTAATTCATTGAAGTGTCGGAGATTCGTAAATTTCTCTGTTTCTTTCTTTCATTACTGTACTACTAGAGCGGAATGTTTCTCTCATTTATTGTAACTTTTCCTGGAAAAAAATTAAATTATTTTTTAAGAATGTGTGGCTTTAATTTATTGCTTTACACGGAAATGATAACAAAGCAGTGTTATCATGCACACTGCTGATACTAATGTTTCCTCTTTATTCTATGTAACACGTGCTAAAACTACTCAAATTTTTGAAACATAAAATGTTGGTTTTATCAATACATTTTTAAGTTCTCTTTAAGAAAAATTCATTCAAAGTTTTGGTGAGCCCCTTGAGATTGCATGATTTTGAATAGACTGGTGACAAACCACAATGACAACACTGTGATTGTTT
>BMAV01025594.1:0-25780 GCA_019973955.1 Trichonephila inaurata madagascariensis
AATTATCATTTTTTTTGGGGAAAAAAACATAGATTTTGGATCAATATGAATTTTTTTTTTAAATTGATTGCTCAGCAGTTTTTAATAAAATAAAATGTATGTCTCAGAAAAATAAATTATATAAATTAAACAAACGTACCGATACTTAAAAAAACATTTCTTTTTTTTTTTTTTTCCATTTGCAGCTATAGGACATAGAAAAAAAGAACGCAATATAGCACAAGAAACAAGGTACATAAACAAAAAAATAAAGTCATTGACCCATTCGTGGTCTTGTAAACCAATAGCGTTCGATGCTAGATTTTCACCGAATTGCAATGCACCGTTTAAGATGATCTTTATCCATAACACTATTACTGTTTACTGTAAAGTGGGCAGGTACGGCTTGGGTGGATACACTCACGTCCAGTAGTTAGATCCAATGTCGCCACAGCTACAAGACGAAGTCAGTCAATAATAGAATCTTGAATAGTTTTTAACCAGCTATTCCTGGAGAGTTATTAATAATGTGTTTGTCAGTTGAATAAGAAATCTCCCTGTCAATCTTCTGGGGGATCATGGATCCCTTCTTAACTACTATTTTGGCTTGTTCAATGTCATTCACTCCACAATGGGATGGATTCCACTGGAGGGTAATGTGGAATTTTTCTTTTTAAGCTATTTCAGATAAATTTGACATTATAATACATCTAAAAGTGTAGCAACGGCGTCTGAAGCAGTAGCTTTAATAGCTGCTTTGATTCGGACAATGTCACAATTTTAAAGCTGCTGTATCCTTCTTAAAATAAAAGAGAGCAATTTTAAAAGCAATTTATTTTTTACTTTAATTATGTTTTACTATGTTGATTATGCAAGTATTCCCCTTGGTATGGATTAGAGAGAATTGCCTCTAAAAATACTCACCAGTTCTTATAAACTTTTCTTATAAATTAGCATCCATCTCTTTCATCAGAACAGAATAGATTTATTCTCTGTAAAAAGTAGCATTCCATCAATAAGTGTGGACACTGCTCCGATTATCAAGCGAAGGCCCTGGCTTTGCAGATTCTCTAGCTTTATTAGAGCTGTCTAGAAATAGTAATCTATAATTCACAGCAATACTTTATGACCACCAAAATAAAAGTTGTAGAAGAAATTTAACCCTTACCTTTTTATTGGCAAATGATTTAATTTAAAATGGAAAACATTTTTTTGCATATTTAAATAATAGGCTAAATTATTATTTGTTAATTAATTATTAGAGAGAGTTGGCGTATGTTTTAATGTTTTAATAATAATATAATAAGTTAAATTACATTGTAAAATCTTATGAAATTACTTTTAATGGACTAGAACCAGTTCCAGAGAAAGTCAAAATAATTAATAATTTTCCTGAGCCCAAATCTACCACCAGCTTGAAAAGTTGATTCTTGGGACAGTTTAATTTCTTCAATCATACTTATAACGATGTCATATTTTGACTGGTCAGCTGTTTTCTTACTGTTTCGGAGTTGGTTTTCGATCTACAACAACCATATTCTAGGATCAGGTTTTCAAAATGGTGGAATATTAATGCTAGTTCTTGCAATGGAATCAGTAGCTCATATTCGGCCTTTTTAAATTCAAAATTTGAATCTTCGGAATTATTCTTCATTTTATTACGTTCCAGTCACCAGTGAGAATTTATTAATAGAGAATGTGAGTCAGTTAAGTGGAATTAGTGGTAAATATGAGACAAATTTTAATTCGAATATCTTCCAAACCAACATTTTATTTTTAGCACATTAACTAACTGAAATTATATTTTATTGCCAGAAAACATTTTATATTAGCCAGGAAATAAATTACAAAATAAATCATCCGCTGAAATTTTTTTTTGATATGTGTGTGAGAATTATATAATTTTTAAAATAATAATACATGTACAAATTAATAATTATTTAATTAACAAAAATTTTTATACTTATAAAAATGAAAAAAAAATGCTTTTCCTTTTAAATTAAATCAGTTGCCTAGAAAAAATGGTAAGAGTTATATTTCCTCTACAAAGCATTATAAGTATTGGTTATAGTTGAGCGAGCAGTTCCCTAGAGGAAATTAGCGAGTTAAGGATAGGTAGTCTTTCATTAAATTGGTGAGAAATATTTTCAATGTAACACTTCTAGTTCATCTTAGAGTCGAACATAACTCTAAGATAGATGAACTTGCCAGAAGTTTGCAGTGATCATATTATCTAAAATCAAGAGGCAGTGAATTCTCTCCATCGAGTTCAAACACCAATTGAACAATTTATATATGTGTTGAAAAAGATGTAACTTAGTACAGTTAAGAGATGAAGCCATGCATGACACATACTTCATTTCCAATACAGACTCTGCCGAAACGTTGACCACTAATGGAACGAATTCAATTTAACATTTTATCTCCAATAACTGTGTCTATCAACTTAATAAATAGCTTCTCTTTCCAAACTATTTGATACGCTGATTTAAAATTGATTTAGACAGCCGTCAAGAAATTTCAGGCATCAAGAGCATCCTTCACAACCTGGGAAGCAATGGCAATCTGAACACTTTTTTATGAACATCTGTGAAAGCCAGCCTGTTCGGATTTTATTAAGGCAAAGTGTTCCAGATACCAATTCAAATTTGCGTGAAAAATTTTGTCCAGCGTTTTTCCCATCACGCTTGTGAGTGGGAGGTCTGTAATTTGACGTATATTTTTGATTATCGTTTTTGAAAATTGGGATAACTCGCGCTTTCTTGCATTGGGAGAGAACTCATATAGATTTAGGCCGTAAACGGTAACAGTTATACATTTAGGGGAAACCCAGAATACTCTATTATCCACTCACCCCAATAAATTGAACAGAAAACAATTTGGAATTACATATAAAAAAAAAAAAATCAGCCCACATTAAATGCAGCGCAAAAACCCTGGTGGGGGGTTGGTGGAAACCACTCTCCCAGTTGATTTGTTTCGTTTCGTTTTCATAGGAAAACGAAGAGAAAATGACGTCATATCTCCATGACACAAAGCCCGTCTTTTCAAAAGTCTGCTGCATCTTGACGGAACGGGAAGAAGGGATATTTTTGTTAATAACAAGGATTAAGATAATAATATTTTTTTAAACCGTTACACGTTACCTCTAAGATAACTGCGGGCGGGGTTTTAAAAAATTTTTAAAAAAACTTGGAAGAAAAAAAAAAAAGAAAGGAAGGGGGGAAATAAGATCATGAGGGGTGGTTTCCACATAAAAGGGTATCAAAACTATCATGGGGGGGAAAAAATTTGATGGTGAAGTTTTTAAAAGAAGACAATAATGTAAAATAAAGCTCATATCCAATTGTATCAAACTTTTCCCCCTTTTTCAGAGCGGGGAAGTGTTGATGGGATTAAGAACTGCTCTGGTCTCTTTAAAGAGCTGGGAATAGAATTGTCGTAACCCGGGGATTTCCGATAGATTCATTTGAAATCTTTTTGGGTAACCGGTTGAAGAAATTTTCTGATTTTTTTTGATGAAAAGCGGCGGAACAAAAGATTTTATAAGACTTCTTTCCCTGAAAAAACCGGCGTTTCGTCATGGGGAATTTTTTGAAAAGTTGCAATTTTTTCAGGTGGGTAACGCCCCCCCTGCCTAGATGGGGAAAAAGGACAACATGAGGGGGGAAAATGGCTTTGTAAAATAGAACCTTGGCCCTAATGCGAGCTTCTTTTTGGGGAGAAATCGCGATTTAGGTGTTTTTCATTCCAGCCGTTTTTTGGGGGGCGGAACATGTTTGAAAGTTTAATTTAGTATCAAGTATTAAACCAGGTATTTATTTTAGAACCCGGGGGACAGGTAAAAAAAATGTTACATCGGGTTTTTTGATGCACCGCTGTCCGTGAGGAGGCATGGTTTTTTAGATTCTTTAACCTTTTTTTCAATCGTTAAGCCGGGTTTCGAGTCGAATGACAAAATTTTGAAACCCGCTCAAATAGGGTTATAAATGTTTTAAAAAATGGCAGTGTCGTCCGCTTACATCGAAATGAACTTGGGCCCTTGGGAATTCGTTGATGTATAGTTTAAAAAAAACAGAGACGTTTTTTCCCCCTTCAAAAATCGATTTTTCATTTTCATTTTAAAAATGTAGAATTAATGCGATTCCAAAAATGTATAACATATATGGGTTTTAAAATTTAATATCCAGAGTTGCTTTTTAAAATGTAAGTAACAGCTGTCCGCCTGTTGTTTACGTTATCGCACGTCAACGCCACGCCCATTTTCACGACCGAAGCATGTTTTATGTAGATTGGATATCACCAATCTGATTTATTTATTTTATTTTTGTGGTTTGAGAAGGTTATAACTACTCAACTCAATTTTGTTTATACCCAAGCTGTGTGTGCGAATTTTAAACATTTTGTTTCCCGTGTTGGATTCAAACACGTTCAATTTCTTTTGACTGTTAATTTTTTTTTTTTGTTTACATTCAATTTGTTTGCAATTTGCGAAAATTTTTAAATTTTTGAAATGCCTCGAACAAAAATTTTGGGGAAAAAACGTCTTTTAATTCGTAAAACACCAGTAAATGCAGAGGGAACGAGTTGATGTCAGTGCATCTAAAAAAAAAATTGAGAAAGGAAGTATTTTTTTAAGGACTATGAAGATAATTTTTCTTGAAACTCGCGGTTTTATTATTGACTTAAATATCTCAATGATATTTTCAACAATATTGTAAAATGCAGATATTGTGATAGATTTTTTTCTTTTTGTGTTGCTGAAAATAAAAGTAGTCGCAAAGGCCTTTCCAGTGTGTCGCAACTATCAAGTATTGTGGTTCGGGTCATTTTTCAATGACTTAAAAATACCGTGTCAGATGGATATGAAGAAAATTTGGGGTTTGTTTAGGGATGAGGTGCAGGGAATTGGCAAAAGTGCAGCTGATTTTTTGTCACGATGGACTTATCCTCCAAAGCAAATTTGAAAGACTGCATACCCAATTTTAAAGCGTTGGAAATTTTTCATCTGTTCAATGGTTAACAGCGTTAATGAAGCGTCTTGAAAATGAACACAGTAAGAACATAGCAATTGCTTTGATGGGACCTGGCAAAAAAGAGGACACTCTTCGAAGAATGGCGTTGTAACTGCAACTTCTCCCCGATAATGGAAAAATTATTGATTTTGAGTGCCTATCAAAATATTGCTTTGAATCAAAAATACGAACAAAAAACCGTGATAAGCCAGTTAAACTATCACGGATTTAGTGCGGGGAAAGGAAGTGAAGGAGCATTGCGGATTTTCAGTCGCCCCTTTCCAAATTACAATGTTCGGTATGTTAAAAACTTAATGGGATTCGAGGGGGTTTCCCAAAAAATTAAAGAATCAAACATATACGGGGATGAATTTCCCGAAAAAATAGAGTGCATCGGCCACGTCCAAAAAAAAGGGTGGGAGCAAGACGAGAGCCCAAAGAACAATTTAAAAACCACCAAGCTGTCAACAACAAACCAATATCTGGACGAGGAAGGCTGACTGATGCAGAAATTCTTCTGTGCAAAAAAAATTATGGCCCAGCCATAAGAAGAAATGTTGGAAAATCAGTCGCAGATATGTCCAAAGCCATCTGGGCAATATTTTCCATAAACTGTCAACAGATGAAAATCCGCAAATGCTTTGTCCCCTATGGGAAAAAAGTTGGTGGGGGACAATAAAAGATTGTATCAGGTGAAAAATACACCCACAAGCATTCCCTCCCAGAACGTTCTTTTTAAAATTAAAAAAAATTTTAGAACAACCAAAAGAACTGTTATTAAAATGTTTGATGGCCAAACTCAGAACCCCCCCGAAAGCTTTAATAACTGTGTGTGGAATCGTGTGCCGAAAAACACATTTGTGAGCAAAAGAACTTTGCAAAAGGGTGTTATGGACGATTATATGCTTCAATGAAGGTGCATACGCAAGGACAAATATTAAAAGCATTAAAAAACAATCCCGGCATCAACACTTGTGAAGGCCTTCGCAAAATTGATTACGTCAGAATTTGTGAAGCTGAGATGGTTCTAAGACTACCAAAGAAGCCAAAACAATAAAAAAAGAAATTAAAAAAGGGAAACAGGATGCTTTTGAACAGTCAATGCAAGATGAGTACAGTGCTGGAAAATTTTAAAAAAGAAATTTTAGGTAAGTGCATCATTTTATTTAGTTTTTTTTTAATTTTCTCAAAATGTGTTTTTTTTAGTTTTTAGGTACATTTTAGAAAAATCTTTTGTTATATTTTTAAAGAAACTTGGTATGAGCCTTTTTGTCATGATAATGTATTTAATGCTACTAATTTTATTTTGAAATGTTAATATTTTACTTTTATTGTCAATTTCTAAAAAAAAAAGCCATTTTTTATCAAAAATTTGAAAAGTCAAAATTCAAAAAATTTTTAAAAAAAATTTTGTGGGAAGGGAAAAATAAAAGATCTATTACATTTAAATAAAGGTACAATTTTATAACTAAAAAAGCATGTTTTGTGGTGTTATATGTTATAAAAGGAAAGATACATGTACCAAAAAAGAGAACCATGTATCCGAAAATTTTTTTGGTGTGTACCGAATCCTTATATTTCTTAAAAATATTTTATATATTTAATAATTTATGTTGTAGTATATTAAGAAAAATATATATATTGTATGACACAAATTTTTTTATTTATGGAGTCTTTCTGTTTTGAAAAAAATAATGTTCTTTCAAAAAGCCAAATTTTGCTCATTTTGTGTCATCGAGAACGTCCGGTTCCTTAAAGAGCTTGGGCCTAATAAGATCCTTAGTATCCCACTGAAGTTTAGGCCGTGTCAGCCTAATGTTCAAGTTAACTTACTTGGGGCTTGCTTGCCGTGAGTTCTAGCCTAGTACCACTTAAGGCCCACCGTTGCACGTTAAATATATCAAGCGTCCTCCCGGTGTGAACGAAAAGCTGTAGCCGAATCAGGTGCGGTCCTTGTCACTTCACCATGCGATATTAATATTTACTCACTTACCCATATATGATTAAAAATATTTAAAATAATCTGATTTGCATATTCACCCATATTCTTAAGAAATTCGGCTCGAATATAGTCCACTCCTTGAGATTTTTTAGCTTTATGGTTTCCAATGCAAACTCCAATTCATTTAATGCAAAAGGGAAACTAAAGTCCTCCCCAGAAGCTCCAATTTTGTCCCTTTTAGTGGAGAAGGTTGTGAATATTAGGATGACATCTTAGGAGCATAAACGCTTTTTCTTTGATTCTGGTGAAAACTGTGTACAAAAGCATTTACAATAGATTTATCGCATAGTAAGGTATTATACCCACACACAAGGGTTCTCACTTAGAAGTAGCGTATTTATTTTAAATTTTTGTATACCATTATGTTTTCAGGCTATCTGATGTGTAGTTAATCTTCGAAATAAATTTATTAAAAGCCATCAGCTTGTAAAGGTAGCGACCATTGATATGGAAGAGACGGAAGTAAGACTAGCCATACTCACAAAATAACTTCAATTTATTCTTAGATAGGAACGACGACACAAATTCCATCAACCAAGTTTAAGAGATGCACCCAAATACGAAATATGGAGAGCAATTAAGTAGAGATACGAAATGACTTTAAATAATCAGATCACTTACGTCTAGGCAATAGCTTCTGTTTCTTATCTATCTAATTCAGCGTTTCTCAAACTGTGAGGGCAGCGTGGCAACTCTACGAGGTGGGGGAGAGCATATTAAAAAGTCTAAAACAAAATATTATTTAAAAAAATTATATCTTTACTGAAAGTAAACAAACAAAAAATACATTCTGACACAATAAAAAATAAAATACACATTTACACTGATATATTACACTCATTATGTATCAGTGCTACTTAATGGATTTTATAATTAATTTAACATGGGAATGTCATATATAAAATTATAAGCAAAAATTATATAATACTTATCCTGATCATTTGTCCGGTTTCTAATTAATTCCTTAGCTGCCGATTAAAAGTTATGCAATTCACTTCCCAATGCTCACCGTTTTCCCCGTGGCGCGAGTGTGTTATGCATTTGAGGGAGGGGGAAGGAAAAAGAAGCAAATAATAATAATAATAATTTTTTATTAATTTAATAATAAATATTACTATTTATTGCATTCCGAAGCCTTCGGAATAATTTTATGGATAGCAGTGCACAGTAAAGATCGTACTTCGTAAAGATGTATAAATATGTCCTGGGAAAATAACGCTTTGGCTGAGCTATCTACTCGATAACACTTAAGACAGTGCTTCTCAACGTGCCCCCTGGGGCGCGATAACCCTTCAAGGGGGCGCGAGCATATGAAAAAAAAAAGGTTAAAAAAATTAATTTACGGGAATGAAAAAAAAATTTTCTTATATAAAAAAAAAATACAGATTTACATTGATATATTTAAATATATCATCTGGTGAAAAAAGGTCATAAAAAATAAAAAGCCCCAAAAGCTATTAGCTATCTTTGATCCCATAGCTAAATAAAAAAAAATTTTTTTTGCTTTGCTGTAATCCTACGATGAGAATTTTTTTTTACATTTCTTTTTTAAATTAAAATATTACTTTTTCGGCTTTCGAACTTACTGTTATGGGTTTCCCGCATCCCTTTTTTTTTAGGAAGTTGTAAATTATATAATTCTTTCGGCTTTTTTTTCCCCAATGTGAAAAAGTTTTTTTTATACATGGATAACATATTGAGCACTTTTGAAGGGGTTTAAATTTGGGCCCAAAATTTATTTTTTGGTTAAATGAAACATATAAAACAAAAATCAACTTTTGGGAAAAATGTTTATTTTTAAAAATGACCTTGACAGAGAATCCCCTAATATGACAGTCTTAATGGGAGTAAAAAAGAATTAATAGCTTATCTCCTTTTTTGGGGGTGGCAAACGTTTTTGAATCTTAAGGCACTTGTTTAGACCAGTTCCCGGCCCACCACATTTTTCAAAAAAAATTTTTTTGAACATGCTGCATTTTCCCCCATGAATAACTTAGTGGTTTTTAATTGGATTTGAACGACTGATTATGGTTTTAAAATGTAAATGAGCATTGGGCATCGGATTCTGAAAAAAAATTGAAGGATCAAACAAGGGAAACACTTGCTGAAATAATGCTAAAATGTTAGCGAAAGTAAATTTGAGAAAAGCAATAAACATGAAACGAAAAAGGAAAATTTTCAATAGCTACATTAAGAACTTTATGAAGAAAATATGAAGCCATAAATGTACCGCAAAATGCACTTCCCCCCTGTCAAAAAGACACAAGCAAAAAAAAGTTCAACAGGATATTTTTTAACCATCAAAGGATAAAAAATAAAAAAAACGTGAACAAAATGTTACAGTTTTGCTTTGCAAATACCCACTGTAATTTTAAAAGCAAAAAGTTTGTGATTTGTGCCCCTTTATTAAGGTCACGCGCTTTTGGGAACAATTTGGGTTCAGTTTTTTTTTGAATTTTTCAAATTATGGGGACAAAAAAAAAAACCCTTTGAAATAGGTAAGTATATTTTCTTTAGTTGAATAATTCACTGAAATTGTGATTTTTTTCTTGTATATTGAAAATAATTATAAAAAAAATTGGGGTGCATCACTCCCCCCGACCATTAAAAGTTAATATCGAGTGCACACCCGTACCGGGGGTTTTTTCGTTTTTAAAAATTAAAAAAAAAAACACAATTGTTTTCATTTAGAATTTTTTATTTTTTTATTACTTAACATTTATTCCCAAAAAGCTAATTCTGGGAGTCTTAAAATTACAGTTAATTCAAAAAACGTTTTAAAATGAGTATTCATTTCAATAAATCATTTTACATTTTTGTATACATTGTCATGCACTTTTTTTTTTCTTTTTCCCTTTCAATTAAGCTTTTTATATCAAGAATAATATATTATCATTTTTTTTTAAAAAAAACTCGGTTATATAAGAGTGGGTACTTCCCGCCAGTATTAAAAACAAGTTTAATAATTATCAGTGACTTCCCATGGGCTTATCTTTTCAGAGCAAAGTTTTTCAAAGGAAGGCTAAAAATTAGAAATTGACACTCACAGTTATTTTTTGATATTTAGCTCAGATCTATAGTTTGTCTTCAAAATACATCGCAGAAAATCCGGATTCACAAAGGTATGCTGTTAAAAATGGTAATAGTATACGAAATGCTTTTGTTTTCAGTGCAGAAAATTCAGCATCCACCTCTATCCAGAATTCAAAGAGTGATTTATTACAAATCTCTGGATGTGAAATCTATGAAGATCTCTTTTTCGGCAGTTGAGAGCCCTTCTGAAGTATTTTGAAATGGATCCCTAACCCATTCGTAACTTGCTATCAATTTGCCCTCGTCTGTGTACTTGTGGATGCTTTATTATCGTCGAATGCTCGCTCTGATTTAAAAATATATCTATGATTTTGTTTTAATCCACTGCCGTAAATACTTAATACCGTGAATTATAATTAACGCGTGAATTATGAAATGTACATTGAAGAGAGATTCGGTAGCTAATCGATTTGGCCAAGACTGACTAGAATTGTACGAAGTACAGCATTTTTTTACATGTTCTGTGCAGACGTCTGTTAGGTTGCCTAGACTCACATGCACGTTCGCGAGGATGCCAGATGTAATGGATATGATAAAGAGCAACATAGATTAGGCTATTTTTTAATGACATTTGTACTTTTAGAAATGGATCTTGAAGGAAATAAATCTTTAATTAAATATTATTTCTCAATCTGAATAAAAAATGAGAAAAATAAAATAATTAACCTATTACTTAAAAGTAAATTTCTTAAAATATATATTACTTAAGAGTAACATATATAAAAAAATTAATACTTATTTTATTAATACTGAATTAAAAACAAGTTTAATAAGTATCAGTGACTTCCATGAACTTGTCTTGCAGAGCAAAGTTTAGAAATTGACCCTCTGAGTTCTTTTTCTATATTTAGCTGATATCTATATTTTGTCTTCTAAGCAGCCACCGCATTTTGCAATATGTTCCAATTTAAAAATCAGAGAAAGGAAAAATAACATAATAATTTTATCCTATTACTTAATTTTTTTTTTTTACTTAAAAGTAACACATACAAAATTTAATACTTATGTTATTAATTTGTACGGTTTATAATTAAGATCGTGTATTGTAGCTTTAGAGTCAAAGGGCATTATTATTGCATTCAGAAATTTATTAATGTATAAGGGGGGCGCGATAAAAATTGTGATTGAAAAAGGGGGCGCCAGTATTGAAAGTTTGAGAAACACTGACTTAAGAGGTTTAAGTCTTATCGTAGTTTTAGCGTCAAAGTATAGTATTATTGAATTCAAAGCATTGTTTTTGTATGAGGGAGGCGTGAGGAAAATTATGATTGAATATTGGGTCGTGAATATTGAAAGTTTGAGAAGCAGTGATCCAATTATCTTTCTTTCCTAGTTGACAAATCGTCAAATTTAATATTACACTAACTAGCTACAAAATATCCACGCCTCTGTTCCCGTTTTAATGAATCACTGCTCACCGCTAGCAGTCTAACCTATTTCTCCTGTCTGACTTGAAAGCTTAAACTTTATATACAACTCTCAATTTGCATAGTCATGTCTTTTTCGGGAGGAAACTTTATAATATAATAATTTTTAAAGACCCAATATATTTCCGAAGAGGGTTATCATTTAAAGGAAAGAGGATAGACCCATCATACGCTTATTCTCGAGTACAGAGTTTTTAAAAAGTGCAGATTGTCTTATCTAAGCAGTTACTTTGCCCTTTGTCTTAGTTAATTTAGCTTGAAGTTCTTCACACCAAAAATATCTATATAATCTAACTCTTCCACTAGGAAAAGTAACCATTGCCAATTTAATAATAAAGCTGATTTAGAAGGTTACTAACTCATTTGAGTGGCTCGAACAAGAAAAATTAAAATCCTTCTGCGCAAGAAGTCCTGAGCTCAGAGGTAAACTTCTACTACCTTGCTCGTTTAAATTTCTATAAAATTTTTGAGGGGGGATTCATGTAAATCCACAACTGAGTTAAGAACATAAAATTTTACCACAATCTGACAATGAACCACACATACAATCCAGGGCCATCAGCTTCTTTCTTTAATATAATCTATTGTATCAGCAGTCAAGCATACTATCAAGGGAAGTTGTGGAGCAAGAATAATGGATACAAATTGAGCGGGTCTTTTTTTACAAAAAACTGATATAAAGGGAGTAAACAAGTCTTCAACTCCGTCACCTGCCAAATGATAACTCCATTTGTTTGAATGGGCATTTAAATCACCTACCAAAATTGTTCTTCTTTCAACTCTTTGGGCTTCCAAAGGCTTGCTACCAGGAAGGATATAAATAGAATAAATTTTAAAAAGTCACCCATTCTTCCACGCCCAAACTCTCCCCCACTGTTTTCCATCTCTTTCCAAACACTACAATCAGCTCTTAAAGAAGATTTAACACCAATTTCCGGTAATATGGCGGAATTTCGGAAATTTATAAAGTGAGTAACCCGAAAAGGTGAAATATTGTAAATTGCTCGACAATAGAAAAGCTTCAACTATAGCAAAAATTTCCGCTTTAAATCGGGAAAATGTACCAATTAATTCTAATATTTTATTTTGGGATAGAGAACTGGCATTCCACTGCAATACGCAAATATAGGTGAAACTTAGAGCAAGAACTTGTTGACTACATGCCAAAAATGGCAGACAAATTTTCCGACAAAAGACATTGCTCAGAAGGCACTATGAAGGAGGTAGGTTAACGTTGCATGGAATTTCATTTAATTGTACAATATTCTATTCACCAAAAAATACAGATTTATGAGTCATTTAATTTAATAACGTCTAGATATGCCGTCTAATTATCTCTATAAAAAGAAATATGAGAAATTAAACGTAAATTTTGCGTCTTAAAGAAAATTATTTGAAGATTGAATTTTTATAACCACAAAATTCAGGTGTCTACCTTTTTCAATTATTTAAAAAAATATGAATATTCTTATACATTATACACACGCAAATGATGTAGTTGATAAAATAATGAATTCTGTATATTTACATTTTGACAATATAAAAAATATTTTTTGGTATAATCTTAATTGAATTACTTAGCTACGTTTATTTATCCAATTAATGCACAAGGCATAAAAATTATAGGTATAATTTAATAGGAAAACTAACTTTAATTAGTTTTTTCATACATATATAAATTAATTATGAATAAAGCTTTTTCAAGCTGTACCCCGATAAGTGAAAATGATTATCTTGTAAACAAAAAAATATGGTTTACCAAATTATATTCCCATTCCATCATATTAAAGAATAGAATGATATTAAATTAATTATAATGTTTCCAATATCATTTTCTGTCTTAGAAATTCCTGTATTCGATTCAAAATGGCGACTTTATTAATTTTGCTAAATATTTGTATTATTTTATATTCAAAAAATTATATAGCAGTTTAATCTCTGTTATGATATAAAATAACATTTTTTCTTGAAAATTAATTATCTTGTCACACGAAAAACATGACGAAATTGCATCTCTTTTTTTTGCCCGCATTATTTTTATCTTTCAAATCCTCCGTGATATCCTACGGGAAATTAAATTTTACGACCTGATATACTGAACTCTAAAGAGCAAAAAATTTATGAACTTGGTGAATTTTATTTTTGTTTTCTTTTAAAGAGTCAAGTATAAACACAGAATTAATTACATCTTTCTAACGCTAATGAGGCAGTAAATAGCACTTATAGTTCAAATCTCAAGAAGAAATAAATGTACTCTGAATGCTGCTTAGATGGTTTCATTCATTTTCTGCCATTTACTTTTATTAATTGTGTTCTCGGCTTAGATTTTGTTCATTACTCCTAATGAATTATTAACTAAGGGGCGTTAAAATTGTAATTTAGTAAACAAATTATTTCTTGACAAAAGGAAGGCTTTTTTTAAAGATATATATATATATATATATATACTAATACCTACAGTTTTGTCTGTCTGGTATATATATATATATATATATATATATATATATACTACCAGACAGACAAACTGGTAGGGTATGTAGGTGTTACAAAGACGACTGGGAATCACTTAGAAATCTTAGGGCCGTTGTTGCGAGCTATGGTGCAAAGAAGAAAAGAAAAAGAAAAGAAACATCAATACACTAATGAGACAGAAAACATTTGGCAAAATCCTAGAACAGAGCACATTGCTGTTTTTGGCTACAAAAGTTTTTCGTTAAATGGCGCCAAGGAAGAAACAACGTTTTTCAAAATGGCGTCAGAGACACAAACAAGAGAGGAAAATGTGGGTTTTCAAAACGGCGTCAAGAGACGGAAAACGTCGAAAAAACTTGGATTCTAAAATGGACAACAAAGGAAACATCAAATCAAAAATAAAAAATTAAATACAAATTCTTCCCGAATTTCGGACATCCATACCAAGATTTTGTTAATCCTTATTCATACAAAAAACACTCATTACTTTCTTACCCTTTAATCAGAAGAAAGTCCATGTCATGTTTTTACAAAGAAAACGCGATTTCTAAAACTGCTTTTTCAAGAAAAACTCAAAAATCGTCGCTTCTAAAACGCAGCTGAAAACCGAAAGGTAATAAATGCTTTAGGCCGATGAACTAACGATCTACAATTTCTCTCAAACACAAATTATTTTCATATTTCGGACAATCGTACTAAAATATTTTCAATCGTTCACTCATTCATAGAGCAATCAATTTCTTTCTTACAACCTTCACACATTCAAAATGTAAAATATCCATTCGTCAATCTTCCAAAGACAAAAAAGTGGTAAAATGAAAACTGTGGTTGTCCCACATACAGAAGCAAGCAAGGTCAGGAGTGAAATGACCACTGCCCGAAGGGGTGATTTGTGCTCGACCGGTTTTAGAGTTACCATTTTACTTAGCCTAAACCTGGGCAATTTGGCAGGATTGCCATATTGTAAACTTTATCGCCGAATTTTTGGCGTCAAAAATTTGTTGCCAAGAAGTGCCTCCTAGGATCCACTCAAACATTTTATTGAGAGGCTGTTCTACAACATGTTTGAAAGTTTACGAACTTCTGTTTCTAGGTTCACATAAAGAGTTAGTGTACGAGACGCCTGTTCCTTCTGTAAATGCCGAGAGAAGCTGAGCGTCAATGGGAAACTGGGTTTTAAGAAACCCTCCGTCCCAGTTCGAATGTAAAAGTTTCCTTCAAGTTGTTACGGTGGAAAACAAGTCCTTGTTGTAGATTCAAAGTCCATGAAGTTTCGAGTGTTTTCTGTTGACGAAAACGTCTATTCATTCACTTTCGTTCTTGCTGCTTTCATCGTTGATTTATTGCGGAGCCTGTCCTGTCGCTAACGCCCGGTGGATCCGCGTGCCTTGTCTGTCCTGCTCGTCGGGGGTGATGAATTGCTCTGTTGGCAAAGAGGAAGCACTTCCGTTGGATGGCAAAGGGGAGTGAGAAACCTCTGTATTGGATGGGCAGGGGTTGGGTTAATTGAGGATGGAAAGTAGGGAGAAATGAGTGGAAGATGTTAAGAATGAGTTTTTTGAAAAATAGTGCTTTATTCGCCGAGTAGCGAATGATTGATTAGTTAAATTATTCGTTTTCTTTATCAATGTAGTCATTAAAGAGTGCAAGGATTGCCTTTTTTATTTTCGATTTACTAATGTTGGAAGATTTGTTTTTACTGATAGCTGTTGGAAGGTGAGTGGAATCTGAGATATTTATGTTACTGATTTGTTGAACTAGTTGTGTTAGTGCCAGTATAGTCTGTTGAAGAGTTTGTGTGATGAGATTGAGACATTCATTTTTATTACTGTTATTATTGGGTAGTTGAATGGAAATCGCGCGGGGTAATAATTTCTTGAGCAGTTGGTTGAGGGGGTAACAGTTGTGGGTGTGATGTGTGATGTGTGGCGCCATCTGTTGGGGAGTATTTGAGTTTAAAGTGTTTTGTGTTACCTGCGCGTAAGAAATGTTGGGCCTGACAATACTATTCACTGCGTTGGAGTAATTAGTTTTAACTGCAGTGCCTTTGCGGCGCTTGGAAAAAGGAGGCGTGAGTAGTTGCCGTATGACTGCAGTTTTTTCAGAAAGTTATTCGACTCGCTTTATCCGGCATTCACGTGTCGGTGAGCCTTTCCAATTTTTAACACTTTGGAGTTATGGCAGTTTCCTGCCGTGTGGTTAAGTGGTTAAATTGATAGCTTTTTGGGGTTCCCTTTATCAAATCCTTCGACTACTATTGTGAGTTAACTTAGGGTTTTGAGATCAAATATTTTTGCGTTAGTTAGATTCCTGGGGAGTGACAGTGAAAACTGGAAGAGGTTGTTTAATGATATTTTCTGTGATTTGGGTTACTCGATCGACCGTGAATCCCAGATGAGCGAGGTCGTTAGCAATGTCAGTACTTTTTGTGTGTCGCGGTAGTCCTTTTATGACTACTTTATTAGGCCAGTGTTTCTCAGCTGGGGCGCGCCCCTGGGGTGGGCGCGATGACCCTGCAAGGGGGGTGCGAGAATATTGAAAATAAAAGGTTTAAAAAATAATTTTGGAATGAAAGCAAAACAAAATTTTTTCCGACATAATAAAAACACATTTGCACTGATATAATTTTTTTTTATCATCTGGGATCATCAAAAAAGATTCCACTTCAAACGGTCATTAGCTATCTTTGATTCTATAAACAAATAAAAAGACATTTTGTTTGCTTTACCGTAATCCACGATGAGAGGTTTTTTACGTTTCTTTTTAACCCCTAAATTATTACTTTTGATTATCATATATTTGACCTTCAAACTTACTGGTGTTTCAGTCTTTTTTTTTTAGGAAGTTGTAAATAATATTTTTCTGTTGCTTTTTCCATATGAATGAGTTTTATGATATATGGATAAGCATTTGAGAACTTTGAAAGATTATTTGGCTAAAATGTATTTTTATGAGTATTCTGAAACATTTAAGCATAATGAAAAACGTTTTACACCATTATTTTTAGAACATGCTGTACTTTCCCCATGAACAATTTTGTGGTTTTGATTGCTGTGTTGTACGACTTATTATGGTTTATAAATGTAAATGAGGCAGAATAAAAAATGGACATGGGCATCTGTGATTCTATTGAAGGAAATTGAAACTGATCAAGTAATTGAAGAACCTGCTGAAATAATGCATATTAATCAAGATAGCGAAAGTAAATATGCGATAAGTGACAGACATGAAACGTTTGAGTTGAATGAAATTTTCAAATGCTGCCTAAAGAATATGAAGAAAACTATGAAGCCATAAATGTAGCACTTCGCATTGTCAAAAAAGACACAAGGAAGAAAAAGTTCAAAACGCTATTTGTAGATCATCAAACGTTAACAAATCTACAATAACGTGAACAAAATATGACAGTTTTGATGGGAAATAACGCTTTTTGTCCTTTATTAAAGACACGCATATTTGGAACATTTTCTTTAGTTTAATTGGATTTTTTCTCAAATTATCAAAAGAAAAATTGAAAAGTCCTTGAAAGTAGGTAAGTATATATTCTCTTTATTAAATTATGCACTGGAATTGTGATTTTTATCGTGTATAGTATAAAAATAATTATAAAATAAATTATAGTTTTAAAACAAACTAAAAAACACGCTTTTATAGTGCATCGAACTAAAAAGTAAATATATATATATATATTACTTAAAAGTAACACATATACAAAATTTATAATTTAACTTGTTAAATTGTACGGTTTATAATTATGATCGTATTGTAGCTTTCGCGCCAAAGTGCATTATTATTGCTTTCAATACATTATTATTTGGGGGAGGCGCGATAAAAATTATGATTGAAAATTGGGTCGCCAGTAGTGAAAGTTTGAGAACCACTGTATAAGGCCTTTGCGTTTTTGGTGTGATTGTGTAGTGTGGGAAGTTAAGATTTTCGAGTTTATCATTAAGTTTGTGGTACTGGTTATAAATGTGTCTGTGCACAATTTAATGTATTGTCCAGTCATTTTACTGCGTATGTGTGCCATTAAATCTGTGAGTGTTTTCATGTGTGTGCGGAAATTATCAATTATTTTAAGCATGGTGGGGGAGGGAGATTAACAGTGGTGGGGTTAGAATTTCCTGTGTTCTTTCTGGGTGAGTTCTTGGCGCTGTGTGGAACTGTGTGAGTGACTGCTATCTGGTGTGTGTCGGGGGTTACATTTTCTAATTCGCTAAATTTATTATTTAGTTCTATGTTAAAATTAAGTTCTTAGTTTGAGCTAGTAGAGTTATTTTTGGTTAGCTTTCTTAGTGGGGGGAGGTGAATCCGTCAATACGTTCCTTACTTTTAACAGAGAGTTTAGGAAGAGAGGAAAAATCCTGAGTGTTAATGGTTTTCATCGGAGGATTAGTGAGGTGGCATGAGTTGTACAGTTAGGGGTATCAAGGGAGGGTGAGAGGCAAACTCACTTACCGCTTTATGATACCGCTGCGTGTAGTATTCCACATCTTGGTATTGCAGCTGCACTTGTGGTTCGTTCGGGTCCGTGAATCCATTTTCAAACAGCACTTTGATGTTGTTCTTGGCCTGTTCGGTGAAGAATTCTTAGATGCGATAGTAGTGGGCAATTGATTGTAGTTTCTTGCAGCTGGAGTCGTCGGATGCTCCATGTGTTAAGTCAGCTGGGAAATTCGGTCGGCGTGGAAAAGTTGTTGATGAATCCATTATTTCCTCGCAATTGTCGACTTGAACTTGAAGTAGGCTGGATTCCTTAGATGTAGGCTGATCATAACCCTTATTTGCCAGTTGCGATTATTCAGTTGCAATTCTATCGGGAGAGGCAGAATTTTCTGGGCTTTTCCGTTGTGAGGTGGTTGCGGTTTTTTCCGGGCCATGTCTGAAAAATAAAGTAGCAAAGAATATCCAGCTAACTGAAAAATAAACTTTTCAGTTGTCAAATGTTGCAACACGTGGTTCTGGGTAACGAAAATCGTAAGGGAGCGTGTTTCGTATACGTCCTCACGCTATCGTGTCCCAGACCGGTCTCTAACTGCCGAGAGGATAAGTGACATGCCAGGAATCCTCCAGAATTAAGGAATTCCATGCAACATCTCTGGTAGGCCTACCAGATGAATTATGGCCATTCATTCGAGCACTTGTTGTAGTAAAAGTTTTAAGAAAAAGGCTTTCTTTCCCATTAGTGTATTGCTATGTCTATTTTTTTCTGCTTTGACCCATAGCTCGTAATTGCGGCACTTGTGAAGCTGCATTCCTATGTGATTCTAAGTCGTCTATGTACCCCCTATACACCCTACCAGTTTGTCTGTCCATCTGGGAGTGAATAACGTTGCATACACTCTGTAGGTGTTTCTTTGCTTTTTATTTGCCTGTTTTATTAGAGAGTGTAAATATCACAAAAAATAATTTGTGACTTATAAATTATAACAGTATATAAAGAATCACAAATAAGTAAAGGAATATCTTATTTATTTAAATCACAAAAAAGTAAGAATATCACTATTCAATTTCCGGCACTATTGCAAATTTTTGAAATGGGATCTTAAAAAATATAATGTATCAATTGTACAGTCATTAAGCCTGGAAAGTAATTTTGTGAAAAAATTACCCACTGTCAAGAACAGTCTTTCGGCATCTACGCTAGGTGGTACTGTTAGCACACAATGCGCGATATACTTTTTCCAAGTATTTACCTCTATATTTCTCAACTTCAAATCAATCAATTTTTCGTCGGATGGTTTTGGATATAACTGATTTATTTGTATTGTATTTTGGTTTGTTGAAATTTTTTTAGTCATCGCTAGTTCTAATTTTCGTTCAAGAGACAATTCCTCTTCACTATCGACATTAGTGTCATTATCATCTTCTATAACTGTACCGAATTCTTCTAAAGGTGGACAGGTTTGTGGGTAAAAGTTTTAAGAAAATTTACTATAAACTTATCAAATTTCAATTGGTTAGTCTCTTTTCTTCTTTTTCATTTTTATTTTTAAACTCATTATAATGATGTAAACACCGTAAGATATTTTCTATTTCGGCTTGAGTTTCTTCTGTGTGATTTTTCAATGTAATATATATAGTTTTTCAGATAGTGATATGTGCTGTTCTTTCAGTACTGCAACATGAAATGTATTGTTGCATAAGCTGATAATAAATCAGAATTTCTCCAACATAATGCCTCACCATCCAGTTTTATTGGAAGTAGAGCTGATACAGTTCTGGATATTAAGTCAAATTCACTATAAGAAAAATCAAATTGCAGGTTTATTGCTTTTTGGATTGGATTTTTCAGTTACAAAAATCGTTCCATCATTAGGAGTCAAACGTTCCACGTGTTTTAGAATATAATATTAACATATGTTCTGTTTTATTTTCAGTTAATATACATTTTCTAGTAAATACCAAAACGAACGGTATTTAAACTTGTGAAAATACCGGTATTACAAATTTGTGGAAACGGCTCTAAATACCGGTATTCGGTATCCCGGTATTGCAATCTCTAGTATGGGGTTGGGTGACCGCAAAAGATCCTTCATCTTAAATTTTAGAAATTCAAATCATGTTTTTTATAAATCATGACGGGAAAGCTATAAGAACGTTTGTCAGTGCGTTCAAATAGGTAAACAGTGTATATTCTCGTACAGCATCATGAAACACCCGGTGAAGCTGGAGAAAAACGGCTAGAATGATATAGTTTCACCGACATGTATTTAGTTATCGACATCTAAAATCCAAGCATTAATTATAGCTGTTATTATTATATCTGTAGTTCTAATAGTAAATACGAGTTGTTAGGAATGGATAACAACTACTCTTTTTTGTTCCATGGTCTTTGATTTATTATCCGTGAAGATTATTGATCAGTAGACGTTTGCAATTTTTTTAACCGTTCTATAAAAATCTTCTCCGGAGATCTTGTGGGAAACACCGTCTGCTTCAAAAACAATAAAATATGTTGCACTCTAAGCTGTAAATGTAAATTTTTGTTCTTTTGAAAACGAAAAGATGTTCCTCTCTGAGAACAAAAATGCAAATGCTGCCACAACTGCACGTGGCTTCGGTAGTCCAGTGGGCAAAGTAACGGAATCATGGCCGGTGTCTTATGAGTTCGAGCCCAGTATCGCTGAAGATCCACCGTGTAGGGGAGCGATATACGGTAAATCGATCGAGAGCTCAAACGTCCTCCTGTTAGTGTGGTGTGAGAGTAAGGAGAGGGGGGCAGCTCAGGTGTCGTCCTCGACACTTGATCATGGTTCAAAATTACGAGGTCCTTCACCAAAAGACCTCGAGTAGATGAAGAGTGGGACGCTTATATTCGCTCACTTACTCGCCGCAACTGCACACTGCCTGCGCTTTGGTATTATTTTTGTGAATCTAACCCTTGATACAAAAACGCAAGTGGAACCAGTAGACTTCGTGTGATTTTGTATTGGGATCCTCAAAAAAAAAAAATAAAAGATATAACTCAAACGCTATTTATGCACAATAAATGATACCATAAACACATGCTAATGAAGTGAAGAAGATTTAACAATAAAAGACAGATAAGCAATACCAAAAACATACATTTTTTATATGTTTTACAAGATTTCGAACATCTGCCCTAGCATAGGATAGCACTTTACTGGCAGCAGATGGTAGATATTAGTGTTGTATGCTTACGCGTGACGTATTTTTCACTTTTGATGATATTTATCCCATCACAGATATTTTGCAGTTTGTGTGTATTCGTACACTTTTGACTTCAGGTATCTCCACACCTGAAATACATTAGAGCTTAATCGGGTAACTAAGAAGGTCACAGGCACATGGAAATATTCTTTCACTATCATCTTGTGTTATCAAAAGCTTGGAAGAATACTCTCCATGTAAGGTAACTCTGTGTTGCAGCCACTCAACTTTAGAGAAGCATTTTGCTACAAAAAGTCTGGATTGACTAATTGGTTGAAAATGATTCCTTACGAGCACTCGTCATTGCTTATAGACTATATAGTATTCTCTTCAAAAACATGAGAGTCAAAAATAAAGTTCCAGTGCATGGAACAATCACAGAATAAAAATAGTAGAAGAAATTCTTACAAAACTTTATCTACGTACCCCTTTAGGAAAAATAGATTTTCCATAGCTCCCCTTCCTCCTACTCTTTTTGTTCAAGTTCCAACTGTAAGAGTTAGTGAAACACAAAAGGGATTAGAAAGCGATTGGTGTCGAAACTCGGTCAAATGACACTATTGCAGCATTTCTCAAAATGTAGGGCGCACCTTCCTAGGAGGCGTGACATCTCTACAAGGGGTGCACAAGTAGGGGAGATCGGGACAAGATGAAGGGTGAGGAAAGAAGACGAATGTCATGATTTTCCGTTTTCTGTCAGGTAGCAAAATCAACCGAACACTACTGGCTCTCTTATCGGCCGTTCCTAAAAAATAGTATAGAGAAGCTTAAATCTACATTTTCGTGTTAGTTGTGAAGCTTTGATTGCTTACCGCTGCCTCGATATAACTTCTATGCATGTGTAAATAAGCTCTGCTACAGATACAGGCAAGATATATCATTTATCTTTCATATTTGTGAGTAACTTAGTTTAAATAGTACATATTACCACAAATAAATATCAATTAATCGACTTCCACACGGAAATGGAAAACAATATTTTTAAATAGGCAGTCTGGGGCAAGATGACGAGCTCGTCATCTTGCCCCGTGTTTTTCGGAATTTATTAAACTAATTAGGTTGTCTATTCTATTAAATCCTGCAACACTTGTTTATCTGTGTTTTTGTCCGCTCGACCTTGCGTTTCTATCTCTTCTGGGCTAAGGGGTGCATCGGATCGGGAAATGTGTCATTCTAAAGGGGGTGGCCAGAAAAGTTGAAAACAAAAATTATTTTAAACGAAATTATCAAAAGGAAGCAAAAAAAAATTCTGACATAATAAAACATAAAATACATATTTACACTGATATAATACACTTATAAATGTCTCAGTACTGTACAATGTGTTTCATAATTAATTTAACAGCACTAAGTTAAGAACAAGTTTAATTATTGCCAGTGATCCTATGGTCATGCCATAAAATTATATACAAAATTTAATACTTACCTTGAATAATTTGTATGGTGTATAGAGTTAAAATAGTATTGTAGCTTTACCTCAAAATAAATTATTATTGAATTTAATACATTGTTATTTTTTGTAAGGGGGGCGAGATCAAAATTATGATTGAAAATTGGGTCGCAAGTATAAAAAGTTTGAGAAGCTCTGCGCAAATGACACCTGATCTCCCACTTAAACTTTGAAAATTCAACGTCCCGTCAATTCGAAGACTTAAAGCATAGAAAGATTTAAAATTCATCGGTTCTTGTATACAGAGGATGGAGGATTCTTGGTGGAGCTCAACAGAAACATTGTCATCTACGAGTGCACGTCCATGACCTCTCAGCTTTTGCGATCATCACGTGATAAGTACTACATGTTGTGTTGATGTTACTAATCCCACCTGACTACCATGTGCCAGATCTAGGCTCAAGGAATTCATCATGGCAAAGAGATAGATTGTAATTATAACTTGAGCCATAGCCCTGAGCACCATGCAGGTGACAGCACGTTTGGGTTCGTTTCCCCTCGAAGTTTGAGGGAGAACAACCTGAGGGTGGTCAGAGGTCACCAAACTCTCTTCCCCTTCACCAACCTCACGAGAGGACTTACAGATCAACGGCTATTTAGAGTACCCCCATGCCACGAAGGTACTATACATTTACAAACATTCATGTCTTCTCCAGTTCCTACGGCACAACAGTCAGCGTCGCTAAACACTATACCGGATGTGAGGTTAAGTACCTTGATACGCAGAATGTACTATTTTAAATCACACCAATGTTCGTAATGGATCCCATTCATTTCTCTAATGAAAAACACAGATATAATTTTAAGCTAGAAATTGAAGTCCCACGCATTTTTATTTAACGTAGATTGATTAGACCTCCCTACGGAATGGGAATAATTTTCAGAAGATATTGCAGTTTCGCCGTTGAAGGCGCTTAATGATATCAGGACGGTTTGAATTATTCACATATTTTACACCTTGTATGCGTAGATCGATAGCGCCGCAGCGATGATTAGCGGCACTTTTAAGATGCATTTCGAAAGTAATTAACTTCAACTTCAATTAATCCCCGGAGTATTTCGCGTCGTAATAATTGGAATATTCGCCCCTGAATTTCGAGAATCAGTAAATATTCTCAAGACAATTTGGCAGGGATGCGTTATCTTTGTAAAACAGTTGTTATTTTGTTACAGAGAACGGGTCTTATTGGATAGCATGCTTTTAAGTAATTTTTAACAGATTCTGTCAACACTTTTCATAACCTACACAATCAATATTTCTTCTGCGATTTATAACACAAATTTATATTTTCAACAGTAAGTATTTATGATGTTTAAAAAAATCAGTTAACTGTATTATTAAAAAATTAGAATAAATTTGTTACAGAAATATTTTTAGAAACCTAGAGTTGGAATAAATCCACTGTATCGAAATTTAAAGTTTTATTCGACATTTAATTGTATAGGAAATATGGCTAATTTATAAAATTTGAGAAGCAATGTCTTTAAAATAATTTTGACATTTCTGCAACTAAGTTTTTTACCTACAAAATGTTTATTTTTTAAAATTACGCGTGTGTAACGTGAAGCTATATAAATATATAGATATTGCTTCATACATCTCATAATTAAAACTCATATTGAACATCATTCAAAATTCCATAAGAAATAAAGAAAATACGCATTTATAAAGGCATTTTGTCTATTTTGTATAAAAATTGGTATTTTGATCGCTTTATATTGGATAAGATTATTCATAATTTTTCTCAAGTTTCTAATCAGTAAATAAAGTTTTAATCAGTGTTAAAGACGTAAATTACTTATAGACGCTACTCTTAAAAAGTATTTCGGCTTTTTGAGGAAAGTTTAATGCCTGACATAGAAGGCACACTTGGTATTTTCTCATGAAAACAGGGTTCAACAATTAAATTACTTTAGGTTTGAAAAAATGGAGATTTTTCTGTGATTTTTAGATTTTTTTTAGTATATTTTAAGGAAAAAATCCTAAAATTTAAGAGAGAAAAATTATTATTTTTTTTAAATTGGTGAAAAAAACCTGAGTAAAATGTACAAACAATTACTTAAACGGGGCCCCCTCTATACAATAGTTTTACCAACAACTTCTCAATTTTTCAATTTTGATGTGTTACTTTGTTATTCATGTTTGAAATGACCTTCAGGATAAGAGATATTTTAATTTTTACAAAAACTAGAGCACTTTATCTTAGTGATTGCATGAAATTGCTTAAAAAAAAACAATTATTATTTTCCTATAAAGGACAGTAAATAAATCTAATGGTTAAAACACTTCTACTGCGAAGCAGAATATACACAAAAATTTTCAACGAATTGTTTTAAAAACTTTTTGAGCAATCGCTGTTCCCTGTTTGAGCTTTTCGAAGTAACATTTCGAGTAAAACGGATTTTAAAGTTTGACATCTTGTGTAAAGTTATGGCATCCGCTTTTACTAAAACTCTAGTAGTTTTGTTCTAGTGAATTGAAAATAAAACCTTGGTGTTTTATTAAGCTAATAAGATAGCATATAAAATAAAATCATAAGAAAAATGTCAATTTTTGAAAAAAAAATCATGGTTTTTGGGTAGTTGGATACCTTAATCAAAATAAGTATTTTTATGTAACATTTAGAGTATTTTAAAGACAATTACTGAATTTTAAACAAAATCTTTT
>BMAV01025595.1:4066-33712 GCA_019973955.1 Trichonephila inaurata madagascariensis
AATCTAAGTGACACTAAATATCATAAATATTATCCATTTATACGCTTTTTCAAAATCACGGTTCCGAACGTAATCGGATACCTTAATTGTACCTTTGATTAAGCTGTAATTAAATAATTCCTGCGCTGTTCTTGGCTCTGCATTGTGAAATAATGAAAATTTTACCATCCTGTTCATTTCATTTTATATTACAAATACAAATATCTAATTAAAGTTGTAATTTAATAACAACTTTATTACTTTATAACATATTCAACATTTTATGTTTATATTTTATAAGTTTTTTTTGTTGTAGTTTCGAATATTTTAGGGAAAAAAAGGCTCTAAATACAAATATTATTTATTTTTAAAAAAAACAAAAAATGTATGCGAAAGTAATTTTAATAGACAAGAAAATAATGCAAATTAGATGATTAAAATGAATATTCAACCAATAAGCAAAAAATATCGTCAAACTTTTTTTTTACATTTTCTTTAACGGATCTAAACTTAGTTAAAAATTATTTACTTTTTCAGAATTATTTTATTTCGTAAGTTTGTAAATTTGCATGAATTATAGTATTTTCAAAATATTTTTTAATTCTAAAATATTTTTATATGCACATGTATGCTATATATAAATATACAATTTTTAAATTTTGATATTTTATTAAGAAGCTCTTAAATGATTTGTTGTTGATTTTTGGTATTTAACAACTGTTGCCTGCTCAACTATTAAATGTTTTGATATATTTGAGAATTGATATTTTTTTCAGATATTACAATCGTAAATATCCGAAGTTTAAAAATTTTAATTTTTTAATTTTAACTTCTGATTTGGTACTTTGGAATATTGCCATTCTATTATTGGGAGAATTTTTGTTGATTTTTTGATGGTTAAGACCTGTTATATATTTATCTACCGTAAATTCCGGTATATAACGCGCACCTATACTTTCAAGCTAATTTTTTTAATTTTTAGGTATATTCACCGTATAACGCGCACCCCCTTTTTAACGGAGAAATCCGAAATATTAGTATACATAGCACTCACGTTTTGAACTCATTTATTTGAGGTATTATCCCAGACTTTTGAAAAAATAGTATACTTCTGGAACTACAACTCTTTTAGTTCATAATGCAAGTCTTTTCTTTAAAACAAACGGTATTTCGATAATGTAGAAGTAATTTTTTCAATGCTCATCTCTTTTGTTATTTTTAAAGCTATCGTTTTTATACCCGGAGTATAACGCGCACCCTTAAATTTCGATCTTATTTTTTTGTGTTCAAAGTGCGCGTTATACACCGGATTTTACGGTATATATATATATTAGTTATATATATTCTAGGTGTCTTAATATTTTTCAAATTACGGTGGCGAATATTTCAGTTTCTGAAGTGTTCCAACTTTTAAATACTTGAGATTGTAATGAATCTGAATATTTCCATTTTTCTTTCATCATACCAAGTTTTAATGAGGGGAAGAGACTAGTACCATCATACTATTTTAACCCCATTTTTCGGTCTTATGTCCTACACACTGCCCTTGGTTAATTTATAAATTTTTAAACTAAATTTAAAACTTTGTTAATTTTACTATACAAATTCCCCATTGAGAGTTTGAATTGGGATTTAGTATTTCAGTATTTTATTAATTGTTTTTATATATTTTGTTTTTCTCGAGAATTCGGGTTTCATTTTTATGTATTTATATGTATATATATCATAGTCGATAAAACTTTAACTAAATTAATAATATCCATTAGTTTCATATCACTTTCGATGCCTAAAACTTAAAAATCAGTACCAAAAAAAGAAAAAGGTCTCTTTTCAGAGCCTCCGCCAACTCTCTTCGGGAAGTAAAAAAAGAACTTAACCACAAATCATTATTTCTATACCCACCTCCTTAAAGTACCCCAATCGTCTTTAATCGATTTTTGGTCCACCTTCTTGTGTCCGGACGTTTTTATGGTATAATATATCCGTGCCCGGTGCACACATAGTGCATGTAAAACAAGCAAAATTATTCTTATAATAAACACCCCCTCCCTATGAGCGATAAAATAGTGAACCCCCCTCCCTCTAGAATTCAACCTCTTTAGTCTTTAGTCAGTATTTATTTATCGCTCATTCAAAACGTCTGAAAAGCCGCCAAATAAAAACGGCTGTTTTAAAAGCCCATTTAAATGCGATCTTCACGTCGTTTAGACTGAGGGGTAGAGAGGGGCTTGCACGGCGAAGTCCATAAAAGATATGATTGACGAAGAAGCCATTAAATAAAACACCTCCTGAAAATGACTCACCTTAAAAATTACACCACCCTTACCCTATCCTTCAGTCGTTTCAACTACCCTTTTCTCCTTGGCGTTTTGGAAAATTTTGGGGAGTGAAAGAGAAAGAGTCAAACGCTTCGAATACCTTAAGGTAATTAAAGTACAGTATAGTTATAGTGTCCTACACTCACACCAGCGCGAAAGAGAAATGTTTTCAAAGAAGACGTAGGGAGGGGGGCAGCAACAGCAATGGCTGAATTTTTATCTCTTTTTAGCAAAGAGGAAGACTTTTATAACCTATGGTGCCGGAAATACAAGGATGGCACCCCAAACGGCGGAAGTAGAAAGAGCCTTTTCACTTTTCTCTCTAAAAGGCCCTGGAATTTATATAGAAGCAGGAAAAATCTTCTCTGGTTTCTTGTTTTCTTGTATCTTAAATAAGACTCCTTTGTTAGGATCGTGACTTAAGCTCCTTTTTTTTTAATCGGTTAAATTAGTTTTGTTTACTGAGGTAATGAGAAAGGTGTAAAGGGTCTTTTTAAGGAGAAGCAGCAAGCCGAAGGGATTTTTCTATTGTGGTGTATGAAAGATTTTGTATGAATGGGAATTCACAATGGATGTCACTTAATTTGAAGTGTCTGTAGTACCTTGTCTAGTTTTTAATTCAAATTATCAAGATTCCGATAGCCTTATTCCACGCTATGATTTAAAGCCAAGGAACCGCAATTATAATCTTATCAAACTTTTATTTAATATGTCTGGCTGTGCTGAACTGTTGGAATAATTCATTGAGAAAATAAACTGAGTAATTACACTAATGCATTTGCGAGTTGTAAAAGAGAGAAATGGTATGCATTCTTTTTTAAAATTACACATGGAAAACTTAAGGTACGCTTTAAATAACCCACTTTTAAATGTAAATGCCTTATAATAAAATGATTCTGTTAAAACGTGCAATTTGCTTTTGATGCCAAAAGATGAAAACAAATTTTCGGCTAAAATTAACGCAAATATTTGTTTTAACTAGAAACTACTGCTTAAATGTAAAATAACCAGACTAACAGAATTAGTTTATTATTGCAACCAGACGTCTTAATTGCAAAGACTCTAAGCGAAGCATAAAGGATAATCGCGGCTTAGGACTTTTTCTAGTTAGTTAAATTGATTGTTTTGATATGAATTTAATTTAGGACGTCGTTAAATAAGTTAGATAGTTTTGAAAAACTTTATTTAAAACAATGTGGAGTCTTAAATTCTGAGCTTTCCTTTTTTTTTTTTTTTTAGTGTAAGCTTACATAATTAACTTTCTCTTGTTTTTATTTCTATGGGGACTTTTAAACTTTGAAAACATTATTATCAAATATTATGAGGATTAAATTTGAAAGAGTATTCACGTTTAATATTATATATACGTCAAAAGCTTAATTTATATGATGAAATTTGTTTGTAAAAAACATTGCAAGATATTTAGGTAACATATTCTTATTGGTATATACAGTCGAACCTCTATATAACGAAGTTGCTAAATCCCCACCCCCTATGTTATATAGAAAATTCGTTATACAGAAGTTCTTCTTTTAATTTTTTTTATAAACCACATAAAACAAATTTTAAATTCATAAACACTATATATTAAAAAAAAGTAATTATTCACACCTTTTTGTAAATTAATATATACTTTTTTTATATATCTTACCTATCAAAAAGAAAAAAAGAAGGAAAAGTTTCTTGTCGCTTTTATCCACTTCCTGAAGAATTAAAAAATTTTCTTTAATGCCCAAGCGCTTACATTTGGACATTTTTAAGCTACAAGAAACGAAATTACCAGTGCGACTGATCAACACTACAAATAAATGGTGACTAGTTCAAGGACACGAGATTCCACTGAGGATGAAAGGGGATATCGAAGATGTTTGCAGTGAATTGGACAATTAGGGTTAAAGGTTGCACTTCTTGGATGAAATGCCAATAATTCTATTGCTCTCCACGAGTTGGGCACTTAATAAAACCAGTTTAAGATTTATGACCATCATAAAATGTGTTAAAAGAGAGAATAACTTGAAATGTTTAGAAATACTTTAAAAACAGAGAAAAAAACATTGAATCACAAGAGGAAAAGTTCGTTATATAGAAAATGCACTTCGCTATTGGGAGGTTATTTTACGAAGAAAAGCGTGAATTGTTCTTGGTTCCAGGAAAAACTTCGCTATATAGAAAAATTAGCAATATAGATGCTCGTAATATGGAGGTTCAACTGTATAATTTGATTTCTGTATCATTGTAAGACAAGATACATTTTATTCTTTATTTCTCAAATTTACTGATGAAAAAGACTTCAATATTAACCATTTAAGGGGTCAATTTTGTTTGCCCAAAATGCTCAAAAATAAAGCCTATTTTTTATTGCATATGACTAAGCATAATGAGAAAATGGAAGAATTTTATTTAAATTTTAAATTTTTCGCGCTATTTTTTATTTTAAAATTTTGGAACACAAAAACCCCTAAATGTTTGCTTTTTATTTAATACGCTCTGCATGCTGTAAAAAATGTTTCATATATCTTTAAAAAATTTCTCTCATACTTACAAAAACATTTCATGTTCGTAAGTAAACTCTCCTCCAAAGTGTTATCATTTCAAACGGTTGAGGATTTTATGTGCATGTGTGTACACACATTTTGAATCGTGGTGTAGTACAGCGCTCTACATTGCATTGGGAACAGAGATAATATCTCTCGGCTATTTTGTATTATCTTTCCATTTAACAAGCACAACTACATCTGTTAAAAACACACACACTAACTCTTATAATCTCACTATAAAAATTTTAAGAAATGAGCAAATCAAAGTTAAAAAGAAAAAAATACGTGCTCAAATAGCGAACGAGCAAACCGGTTGTGTCTAGATTTCTGTAGCCCGTACGGTGTACGGGCAAGCCAGTTTACGGGTTAATATTTTATTCTTGCTTCACTGTCCTATATAAAGCGGCATATTTTTGTTGCATCTTACATTTTTATTAGAACCGGATCATTTTATTGAAATAAATTATGTATCATATTTAATCTTCTATATAACTAAGCTTTTTAATCTTTCGTATTAAAGTAAAAATGTATAATTATAGAACATTTCCTAATTCTTGAGCGTTTATATTACAAAAAGTATATATATTTGATATAGCCACACACATACCGTATTTACTCGAATATAAGCCGCATTATTTTTCCAGTGTTAATGCTACTGAAAATCGGGTGCGGCTTAGAATCGAAGGCAAAACATTTTTTGCATGGAGGAAATTGAATTTTCCCCCCTTTCAAAAGTTAAAATGTTACTGTCCATTTTATCCTCTTGCATCCATGAGTTATCCCATTCTGCAGCTTATCTCCAGTATTCAGTATATCTTAAACATCGTTACCTGCTCATATTTAGGGGGGGGGGGATTCGTATACGCTTTATTTTAACTACCTAAACATAAAAAATATCGTAAATAGCATCAAGGCAAGTTCACTATGACGCAAGCATGAAAGGGAGGCAATTTTATATGCAGGAAAAAAAAACGGAAACAGAGCAGCGGCCACTGAAAATTTGACAAGGGTGAAACAAATATACATCGATGACGTAAGCAAAATGATATAATTTTTTCTTGTATATGAATTGGGAATTGAGGGTGTAGCTTAGAATCGATGGCAACATTTTTTAACAAAAACTTTTTGAGATTTTGGGGTGCGACTTAAATTTGAGTAAATACGGTATTTTTATGGATATTTTGGCGCTTTTTGTTGGAAAATGTTTTTTAGAGGAGTCTTGCTTTTTATATTAGTTTAAGTTACATTTTCTACTATTACGAAACCTAAAATATCTCTTTGAACGTAATTAACTTTTTGTGTGTAAATGTCATAATATAAAAATGTTTGATCTGCCAGAATCTTTTTACGTGGAAACATTTTTTTAATAACTTTTTAAAAGCCAACTGTTCGCCTTTGACAGAAATAAATTCATGTTCGTACAATTAATTACCAACAATGAATATTTCATTTTCAGTTTTAATAGAGAGAGAGAGAAAATCTAAATCTTAAATATATTTTCCTCTTTTTTTATTTTTTTAGATTTTCAGTATATTTTATATTAGCAACTTAAGCAAAAAAAATTCCCGGAGGGGATCCGATTTCTAATCATCGATATTTGCAAATACTCGCATCTTAACACAACACTCTTAAAGAAAAATTTAATAGTTTTTGAAGAGCTGTTGACGAATGAGTATTTACGAACGTCGTATTATAAAGCAACACGGGGCCATTGAAGACGGCCTTCGTAATTCTGATCCATGATTCAAAGACGAGGACGATTCCTGAGCTGGTACCTCCCTCTCTGAACTTCTACAGCACGCCAACGAGAGGACTTCGAGCTTCGACAGACTTAAAGGAAATCATGCTTTCTACACGAAAGGTCTTCGGTGCCACTAGGGCTCGAACTCACGACGTGCCGGTCACGAATCCATGACCCCTGAGCTATTACCTGAAAATATGTAATTAAACAACATTTTTAAATGTTTCTTAATTGTAACAAATTCAATAAAAGAACAATCTAAAAATAGGTAAGTGCAATAAGCGCAACAGAAAAAAGCAAATTAAAACTTCTGTCTCTCTCTCGCAATTTGTGTTAAAAATCAATCATTAAAGTTTTATTACGTTTTAGTTGTTATTTTAAAGTTCAAATTTTTTTCTACCAAAATAATTTCTTGGGTATAACAGAATTTTAGTTTGTTTCAAAAGGAAAATATTCATTTATATTCAACAGTGTTCTGAATAAAAAGTGTCAAAAGGATCACAAATATTTCCTATTTGAATTTTTAAGTAGTTAATACCTATATTCAAAAATTTGATTTATTTTTCTGTAATCTATTTAGAAAATAAATACTTTCATTGCACTTTTCCTTTACAAAATTTGCAAATATATATAATTCCGCCAAATTTTGAAAATCTCCTTCGGTTACATGGAGATTATATGAGAATAAAAATATCGCATTTTTAAAGTTCTAAATTTTGGAATAGTCGAAGTTTTTTAAAAATTCAACATTGGAATAATTCTTTAATTAAGAATTGCCAATAAACAAATGATTAAGAACATCAGTATCAAATTGTAGAATTATTTCAGAATTTTAAAATAAAACACTACTTTAAAGTATAGTTTTGGAAGTAAAACCAAGAGAAAATTAAAATTTGTTTAACTAGTGGTTTTCTAAACTGTGATGTCATCAGTAATACATAAATCGTATCCCTTTTTTTTTCTATGATTTAAATTAAAAACTGCTCTATTTTTAAGTGTTTGCCAAAATTAATGATCGACTACACTAATGAAAACAATGGGAATCGGGAGACAACATAAATTAACTACTCTTCAGTTACTTCTTTTTGAAAACTTTTAAATCACGTGCATTGAAAGGAAACTAAAATTTATTTTCTTTTTGTAATATTTTCCGAAAATTCTTGCAACAGATGGCAGCACAGTTTTATTCGGATAAATCGGTCTCATCAATTACATTTTTGAAAGAGTGGTAAATTCAAATTTTACACGCAGCGACGCGCGTTCCTACCTATTTATTAAATCATCCATACAGTAAAACTATTTCTGAGAAAAAGAATTATCAGAATGTTTAAAGATGGTTCTTATATTTTAAATTAACTAATAGATGAAACATAGTTACTTAAAATCAATGATGGGATTCAAATACTTTAACTACCAATTCGTGGTATTGTAATGAAGGCAATAATGATAAAACTTATAAAGCAGACTACTTAAAAGAAAATTCTAATTCTTAAAAAAGGAATACTGTTTGAACAACCACAGAGAAAAATAAATTAGCAATCTGTTCCGTCAAACAGATTATATCCCCCTCCGATATTTGTGTATGTGTGTGTTTTATTGTTTTTTTTTCCAACTTGTTTCAACTGTCTATTTTTGTTGACACAAATTCCACTAATACGCCCATATTTTTAAGCCAAAGTGTGATAACGAGTTCAGAATATCGAATTTACTCATTGCTGCCTTCTAGATCAGGAGAGTCCAACACGCGGTCCGCATGTGGCCCACCAGTACGTAAATTGCGGCCCACCAACTCTTTTATAAAAAATTTTAAACATCAGGTTTTTAAAGTTTTTTTTTTTACTTTGATATTTATTAGAAGAAATATATATATATATATATAAATCTACAATGTATTTGCTTGTTACCTGCTCTTGTTTTAAAATAAATCCTTTTTGATAACAGAAATGTCCTTTAGATTAAAATATATTTATATTTTATCAAACATTAACATTTTATTTTACTATAATAAATTACTTTTTTTAATAAATTCCGAATTGCACTATGCATATCCTTTACTATGGATGGTACATGATTCTCTGAGTGTGCGACTTTCATTTCTCCTCCTTTTCTGTTTGGAGTGCCCAAAAAATACAAAAGGCAGTCAGAGATGTTTTTTCAAGTTTGAAAAAAAATATTCAAGAAGGTTAAGATAAAGGGCAATGTATATTTAATCGTTTGCGAATGACAGCACAGTCAAATTTTAACAATGAGTAACGAAGTGAGTGAGTGAATATTAACGTCACACTGTTAAGCTACACGAGGGCTTTGGGCGATGGACCACGTAATTTTGAGCCATGGCCAAGTGACGTGGACGACACCTGAATTGGCACCCGCCTCGCTACCACACTAATGGGAGGATGTTTGAGCTCTCGACAGATTTAACGTGCATCGCTCCCCAAAACGGCGGGTCTTTAGTGGTACTGGGCTCGAACTCGTGACAAGGCCAGCCACGATCCAATACCTGTACCACTCGGCTACCACGGCCTATGAGTAACGAAAGATCAATTCAAAAGGAATACCTTAATTTTCAGGGAAATGGCAACTGTAATATCTTAAACATTATTTGATTTTTGCATTATTATATTGTATAAACATCATTATGTTATCTATGTCTGTATACATGAAAAACAATGAAAACAATAATAATAATCCATTCTGTATTAAATTTTCACTCCAATAAATGTTTTTTTTCCAAATCTGATATAAAGATACATAATTTTATGTGCGGTCCGCGAGATTATGTCTTTCCGAAGTAGCCCGCAAGGTCATTTGAGTTGGACACCCCTGTTCTAGATTAAAGAAATAGTTTGGGGCTCCCTGTACACCAGAGGTTCCCAAACCTTTTTGCCTCATAGACCCCTTGACAAGTTTTTCAGTTTGTTATAGACCCCCTACTTACCTAATATTAAATTTTTGCAAATTTATCAACTTAAATGTGTTTTTGACGGCATGTATAGAGCTATTTACTTTAAAAGGTTAGAATTTTTAACTGTAGTGAAGTAGAGTGCTTAAAACTTAAGAAAACACATGCTAATTAATAAAATTAAAATTTAATTAATGCATTAAACAACTGTTACATAAAATAACTGAGGAACAAACAAATGCTTTTAGTGGGAAGGATGAAAATCCGTGGATTCAATAATAAAATTTCAACATTCGGAATCAATCTTATCAGGTTTTAACCCTAAATATCTCCTCGATTAATAGTGTTCAGTATGTTCTTCTTTCTTTTTGGTTTTGGAGATTGGCAAGTTCACTGAAACTCCTTCTCAATTGAAAAAAAATTTAAAAATTTCTCAAAATATTCCATAATATGGAATAAATAACATGTATATCTCTTTTAAGTCAAAATTGTTGACATCGTTTCTAAACTTTACTTCAAGATCTTCGTAAGTGTATATTCCTAATGCTTAAAACTTGTAATCTGACATTTTTTCTTTCAAAGTGACCATATGAATTTATTGCCTACTAAGGTATTTTTTAAGATAGTTAAAACATTCTCTAACCTAGTTTCAAAATCTAAAAAGGGCATTTACATGTTGGCGACGTCCAAAATTATACTCTTATAGCTTAATTCTGGCAAGAAAGGCTGAAATGTGGTCCTTGTTTTAATAAAATTTATGCTGTCCTTGTAACTGCAAATTAACCTCATTAAATTTAATAAATAAATCCGTTAAACCAGTGCTTCTCAAACTTTCAATGCTGGCGCCCCCCTTTTCAATCACAATTTTTATCGCGCCCCCCTTATTAATTAATAATGTAGTGAATGCAATAATAATGCACTTTGACGCTTAAGCTATAATACGCGATCTTAATTATAAACCATACAAATAAATAACGTAAGTATTAAATTTTGTATACGTTACTTTTAAGCAAAAAAAAAATTAAGTAATAGGATAATTATTATGTTATTTTTCCTTTCTCTCTATATATAATTTTTAAATTGAACATATTGCAAAATGCGGTGGCTGCCTAGAAGACAAAATATAGATATCAGCTAAATATAGAAAAAGAACTCAGAGGGTCAATTTCTAATCATAAGCATTCCTTATAAAAACTTTGCTTTCCAAGACAAGCCCATGGAATTCGTTAATACTTATTAAACTTGTGTGTTCTTAATTTAGTATTAATTAATTAGTTATAAAATACTCTGTGCAGCACTGATACATTAAAAGTATACCGGCTGAAGTGTCCGCTCTTTGCACGAGTTCATTTATAAGAAAATAAAACATTGATATAATAGCTGAATTCTAAGGAGAGTAAAGCCAAGTGCGCGACAATGCTTACAAAAATGTAAAATGATTTTTTTAAAATGATTGCTTCAATTATAATTAGTTTTAAGCGAATTGTAATTTTAAGCCTCACAGAATTAGCATTTATAATTGATGTTAAATAATGAACAATAATTTAAAATTCATATGAAGAATAATTGTATTATTTTTAATATTTAAAGCGAAAAGACTTCAACATGTTTTAACCCGGGAGCAGGCGCGTACTCGATACGGCTGAGCGGGGTTATTGAGTCACCCCAATCCTTTTTTTTTATATATACATAATTATTTTATTGTACACGATACAAATCGTGATTCCAGAGAATAATTTAATTAAGAGGAAGCAAACTTACCTACTTTCCAAAACTTTTCAATTTTTTCTTTGGTAACAATTAAATCGTTTTGCCAGAATTAACGATTTTGTGATTTGTGTGTCCCGCGCGACCACTTCCGGGTTAAAAGTCTTGGCCAAGTAATCCTTCAAAGTGCTCTCGTGATTTTCCAAATATCATAAAACTCTTTTGCATGGAAAAAAGCGCAACACAGAAATATAAATACATTACTTACACACAACTTCCCTAAATGAGAAACAAACACATAAGAGAGGGGTCATAACTAACTGTACCAATAACTTAGAAGGTCAAATAGATTATCCGCAAAAACGGATTACAGCTATAATGTGCAATATTTCAAAAATAAACACAGTGATGAATTTTTTATGTTCTTAAATTTTTTCTATTCTGGGTCTGGGATTTTTTTTTCTCTGTGAAAGAGTAGTAAAAATCACTTATCATGAGATTACAGCAAATAAAATAAAAGTTTTTTTTATTTGGTTTTTTGGATCAAAGATAGCTAATTAGGTATTGAAGAAGTTTTTATTTTTGAGATGACTTATATCGCCTATAAATTATATCAGAGTAAAAGTGCATTTCTTACTATGTCTGAAAGTATTTTGTTTTAATTCATTCCAGTAAATTAATTATTTTTTTAAATCTTTTATTTTCGATATGTTCGTGCCCCCCTCGTAAGGGTATCGCGCCCCCCCAGGGGGGCGCGCCCCACAGTTTGAGAAACACTGCGTTAAACAGATAAATCTAGTTTCCATTTGAGTAAATTTCCTTTTAATATTAGTCATGATCTGGTTTAATGAGAGCCACTATTGTAGACCCCCATTTACACCTCATGGACCCCCCAAATTATTTTTTCGCTGTCGTAGACCCCTGGGGATCAATATAGACCACTTTGGGAATCACTAATATACACCTTTACCTGTCTTTAATGTTACTACTCTAGTTATGTTACCTGTTCCTGGATGAATCTCTATTATTTTGGCAAGATTCCAATTCAGTAATTTCAGTTATCTTCATCTTTAACCAAAACCACTTCATTTACCTTAAATTTTGGGTTGTCTTTATACCATTTAGGTCTCGATTGAAGACGATTTAAATAATGTGAAGTCCATCGACTCCAAAATGTTTGAGTGATTCTTTGGACTAATTCCCATCTACGGAGCCTATTCATAGGAGCTTCTTTAAAATCTGGATCCGGCAAAGGTGTTAATGGTGAGCCAATTAAAAAATGAGCTGGAGTTAGAGCTAAATCATCATTGGGATCTTCAGAGAGAGGGCACAGAGGTCGTAAATTTACGCTTGTGTGACAAGTGTAAAAAATTCTTAATTAGTAAGAATATTATTTCCCACAACCCTTTTAAGGTGGCTCTTTAAAGATTTAACTCCTTCCTACAAGCCTCCAAAATTAGGTGTGGTAGGAGGATTAAAATGCCAGTTAATATTCACAGAAGCAAGAAAATTCTCAAATTTTTCTGAACTTTCCTTTTTAAATAGCTCTTTTCAAATTTTACGAAACTCATTGTGTTGGCTCCTATAAAGTTAGTTCCATTATCATTAAAAATATCACACAAGGGCTACCTTTACGAGAGATGAATCTTTATAATGAACCAATAAACGCTTCAGTACTTAAGTTACTCACAATTCCTAAATGAATGGCTTTAACGACGAAACATACAAAAATACAATAACATCATACACTTTTTTCGCTCTACCTGAAGTTAATTTTATAAGGAAAGGATCCCAAAAATCCAGTCCTGCTTTATTAAATACTCTCGTAATGCTTACTCTGGCACTAAGTAAATCTGACATCATTTGGTTTTTACCTTTAGTACTTACCTTAAGACATTTAATGCATTGCTTAATTACACGTTTGACTTTGAATCTGCCATTCACAATCCAAAATTTGGTTCTTATGTTTGCCAAAGTATCCTCAGTACCTGTATGCAAATAAAAAACATGATAATGCATATAGCAATTAAGTGACAGATAAGGTGGTTGTTAAGGATTAGCATAGGATGTTTTTGTTCGGCAGGTTGGTTGGAATGTTTCAATCTTCCACCCACACAGAGTTATTTTCCTCTCGTCTAAAAAGGGAGACTAAGTTAATAAATTACTGGAAACTGGTATATAATTGTTGTCCCCTTTCAAGGCACTGAATTTCCTTTGTAAAATACAGATAGTACATTTTGTACCAAGCAAAATAAAGCTGTAGACAATTCAGCTACAGGTAAACCGCCATTAGTTATCTGTAATGGATTTTTTGCATTCTCCTTGAAACACACACACCATGCAAGGACTCTTTGCAGCTACATAAACGAAGAATACTTATCTATGATTAGAAGAATCTATCTATTTTGCACTAAGAAACACATTGAATCTACTTCATTATCTTTTAACTCTCATTGGTAAGATTCACAGTTTGGGTCACATCGACATATCCAGGAAAGTTCACTGCAGACACTTCGAGAAAAGCAGGCTCAAACCACCACAAATCACTTCGTTGAATTTTCTCTGGATCAAGATGAAAGCAATGAAGAAAATCAAGGAAATATTTGCAATGGAAAGACACAAGTTTGGATCACTCTTTACCATCAGTCTCTTCTGTGTGACGGTTGCAGTAGACTAGTTGTCAAGGTATCGGATCGTGGCTGGCTTGTCACAAGTTCCAGCCCAGTACCACTAAAGAGCTGCCGTGTAGGAGAGCAATGCACGTTAGATCTGTCGAAAGCTCAAACATCCTCCCGTTGGTGTGGTAGTTAGGAGAGGAGGGTACCAGCTCAGGTGTCGTCCTTGTCACTTGACCGCAGTTCAGAATTACGAGATCCATTGCCAAAAGCCTTCGTGTAGCTGAGCAGTGTGACGTTAATATTCACTCACTCTTGTGTGTGATCCCATTTATTTCATTGTTTTAGCTGTGAGAAATTCTTTATTTCAATGCAAACAATAAGTAATAATAAGTAATAAATAAAATTCCTCCAGAATTCAAAATGGAAGTCTAAAAATTAAGGTATCCGACTACGTTCGGAACCGTGATTTTAAAAAAACGCATAAATGAATAAGTTTCATGATATTTAGTGTCACTTAGATTAGAATACATGTATAAAATTATTTTATATATAAGGACATTTTGACGAAAAAAATTATTTAAATACAATATTTCGGCAAAAAATTAACTTAGAATAACCTTTTTGCAAAAGGTTCTCCTTTTGTGAAAAATGCTCCTGTTATATAATAATATTTTGCCTGTATATAGCTCAGACCTTTGTACAGAAGCTCAACTATGATTTTTGAAAAATTCACATTATTTTCAGAGTTACAACCAATTAAAATAATTATCAGCGTTTTTTTTCTTAAAATTTTTCCCCTCTGTTGTCGTAAAATATGGATAAACCCATTTCTAAGTTAAATATTTCAAAAATTCTAGTTGAGCCTCTGTGCAGAGGTCTGAGCTATATACAGGCAAAATATTATTATAACAGAAGCATTTTTCCCAAAAGGAGAATATTTTGAAAATTGGTCACTCTATGTTCATTTTTTGTCAAAATATTGTACTTAAATAATTTTTTATTGTAATACTATTCTTAAAACAATTTTATATACATTTTCTAATTCTCTAATACCTTTCTTTTTTTTAAATATTATCTATTTATACTCTTTTGAAAAATCAAGGTTCCGAACGTAGTCGGATACCTTAAGTTAGAGATGTGGCCGCGGTAGCCGAGTGGTATAGGTATCGGACCGTGGCTTGCTTTGTCACGAGTTCGAGCCCAGTACCACTAAAGACCCACCGTGTAGGGCTGCGATGCACGTTAAATCTCTCTAGAGCTGAAACGTCCTACCGTTGGTGTGATGTGGTAGTTAGGAGAGGGGGTGCCAGCTCAGGTGTCGTCCACGTCACTTGACCATGGTTCAAAATTACGTGGTCCGTCGCCAAAAGCCCTCGTGTAGCTAAACAGTGCGATGTTAATAATCAATCAATTAAGTTAGAGATAGCTGAAACTTTAGCAGCCTCTCCCCACCTACTAACAAAAGTATTTTAACTGATGATGATGATAACACTGTTATAATTCTTCTGGCAAAAGATCAAAATGTGTTATAATTCGCCTGCTAAAAGGCCATGCCAGGATAAAAGGCATGACATGTATAACCGTTTTCGATGTGTTTATGACATTTTAAGACCGTACAAGTGCAAATTTAAAAACTGCGAAAGCAGTTCGAAAACATGTTGTGAAAAATGCAATGTTTATTTATAATTGTCAAAAACAAAAACATGCTTTAAAGGTTTTCACAGTAAGTAAATAATGAGTTAATAAAAAAATTAATTATAAAGAAAAAATTTCCTTATTTGTAACAATTTTAGTTGAAATAAGTTTGTTTCTTCTATCAACTTTTATATAGAGCTAAAAAATGTATAACTCGTAAAATTTCACATGTAAGGGCCTAAATCTCATAATCGCGTGGGTGCCGTCTACTTTCCAGGGGGTGCAAAAATTTATTTATTATTTTTTCCAGTGTCATTTGGGTCAATATAGTGTTAATAACCAGAAGAATTTATTATTTAAAGATAAAAATATTTTGGGTCTTAAAGGGATATATTGTTGAATAAAAAAACATTTTAAACATATATTTTTCTTATCATTTTAATCATATTGAAAGTCTTCTCTATACTGAAATATGCACTAGACAATTAATTTTCATGCACATGTTATTATACTTTTCCAGATTATTATTAAAATCCAAATATAAATTATGTTAAGTAATATATTTAATCTACATCTCGTCTTTTTTTATTATTATTATTATTTTAGCGAGAAAAATTCATTTTTACTGACCACCTTAAATTTAATCTCAAGTCCAATAGTCTTCCTTTCATTAGCTTTTAAGAATAATAATCAAGTCTAATATTTTCTATGCTTTGTTATATGCAACTCTTAAGAGGGAGTAAAGAAAATATAAATTTTAATCTTCTTATACATATATATATACCTTCCCAACTGATAGGTAATGGGTCGATTCTTGATTCAATCAAAGACATTCTGACATGAATTGATAAAAGCATTTTTTCAAGTTAATTTTTTTTCAAATGGGCTGCATTTTGTCCGTATAAACTTTGTAGACACGGCAAGTCCCCAAGTGTGCGAATCATTTCACTGGTGATGCCATCTAGCGGCGGCTCCCGCTACCAAATTTTTGACAAATATATTCAATTCAAGCTCTTATTGGATGCTAAATATTGCCATGATTTAATTTTTCCGAGTGTACCAGAGCTAAATTGATACGCAAGGAATCTTTTACATACCACACAATCATATGACATGCGTGCCTACGATTTTCGCATCCAGAAAATCTTTTGATTCCAGATTTTTGTCGATTGATTCTTGTCGATTCAAATCAAAGATTTAAATCGACAACTTTAGGCTTACGAAACAGGCACGCTACCTCTAAGCCACCTAGCCAAAACTATACTTCTATCAGCTTAAATTCAATTACCAATCAACTAATGTCCTCACTTTATGCTGTGAAGAAGCCAGGAAAGTGAAGCAAATACACCTTTTTATTAATAAAATCATAATCATAATTCAGATGTAATTTTCCGAAATTTTGGCAGCAATAAAATGAAATCAATTAAAATATAACCTTATCACTTAAATTGCCACACCACACCAGACATCAGGGTACGTAGAAACCAAATAAGACTTGATATACAACTTTTAGAATAACGTTACAGCAAAGTAATGTGAATGGTAGAAAAACATGAAAGTTCGTCTAAATTATTTTGTTTTCTCTCACCAAACTAAATTCCAAAGAGAGTAACTTGTTAATATTAAAGAGTAATTCGTTATCGATCATATTGTACTTCGTTACAATAAGAATTTCTTGATGCAAACATTCTGTTACATTTTAACAACTTACACTCAATTTAAAACTAATCAGTATTCATATTTTCGATGTTACTCTGTTGCAAATTAATTCATGTTTAAAGTTAATTGCTTCTTGATTCTTCGTTGATGTTTAAAATAACTTACGCTTCATTAACTTTCCTGAGAAGTATACTGTATAATAAGCTCGTTATATCATTCTATTCAATTTACTATAATTGCTCGTGCTACTGTAGATTTTAAAATTCATTTTGAATCTTTCGATACAAACATATATTTACATCAAAAAAAGTAAGCTTGAACACATGATCGCCTTGTTTATCAATAATTTTATTAATATTTCATTTTGATGCAATAGGAAAGGATATATTCTAGAAACGTAATATATACTCCTAAAAAACACATTCGATACTATTTTGTTAAAAAGAAAAAAATTTTTAAATTATAGAAATTTAAAAAAAGGAAGAATATTACTATCTATAAAACCATGGGCTCCATTCATGACGATCAGATGATAAAGACAACCACGTGTTATCCATTGAATTCAAAACAAACATCAAACTAATTGTATTTATTGTTCTATTTGTAGAACTTTGATAAAATTGCAAATTTCATAATTGAGAAAAGATGTTCAAATGTTATAAAAAAAAATTTTCACACCCCTCAAAAAGAATTTAAAATTTAAAAAGGAAATACTTATTTTATGCATATAATGTTAATGAAATGCGTTTTGTATGCCTATGTGCATTATTATTGTTGACAACAATCCAACTTTTTAAGAGAAAGTTTCTGCAAAGAACAAAAGTTGGCAACAATGATTTGCATTAACTGATGAGCTGAAAACACATGATTGCTGTGACGTCACATGAGTTTTTGAACTGATTGGCTTGAAACAAGTGGTCATCATTATCATATGACTATGATGTCACATAAATTTAGCCCATTGAATTTCTAACAAGCTCTTATTTTTAATACATAACATAAAAAAATTAATTAATTACCGAAGCGAATGCACATAAACAAAAAAAAATGTCGAATACATTTTATGCTTTAAATGGAAATAACTAATTAGAAATAAAACAATACACTTGAGTATAAAGTTGCTATTAACAGAGCTACTTTTTATGAGAAAGGCATGCATAGTTTCATTAAAAATGAAACCTTAATAGTTTTCTCCATTTCCATCGAAGCTGAACAAAACTGACATCGATGTTAATTAATCAGAAGGAATTAATATATTGGCAATCTTGATGGATTAATTAACTTAATAAGCAAAATTAATTATAGTCTTCTAATACAGAATTCTTCCTATAATAGAACACACAATCTTTTTCACTTATCTTACTTCTCAAATAAAATTAACTTAAATTTCTTACTTACTAAAATTCTGCTAAGTATCTCTCTCCAATTTTCAAGGGTTATGAAAAGAGGTCTATTAGTGTTAAATAATTATCTCAAAAATTTAAAGATAAAAAAACAAATTTTAATTTTGTGAACACCTTTTAAAACTTTTTGCGTGAAAAAGAAATAAATTCTTTAAAAATTCAACAAAAAAAAGTTTAATTGAAAAAGCTAATGTTATGTAAAATAAGAATTATTTAAATTTAGCTATATGAAAGAAAAACCGAGAGCGCATGCCAAAATTTTTATATATTTCAGTTTCTCAAATGTAAAGTCGTACACATTTCTCTCCAATGCTTAGGAAATATTTTACTATTGAAAGTACTATTGAAAATCGCAAAGACTTAAGAGGCCGTACAATAGCTTTTATAAATTTAATTATTTGTCTAGTTATCACGATACTGATAAGAAACAATAAAAACAAGTAATCTGTTTCGCAGAAGACCAGCAACAGATGGTCCAGTAAGAGCTTTTTCTGAATATTTTCGGAAGTAATGGTCATATTCAAATGAAATTGGTAATATTGAGCCTATTTTCTATCTCATTTTTCAAAAATAAAAAGTTTTCCGTGATGAAAAAACTTTGGAATTTAATAGTTATAATTGGATTAATTAATTTTTTTTGTACATTTTATATATATATATATAACACCATGAATTAATCATTAAGAGAGTGGTATTACTTTTATCTAACCACAATGAAAATTGAGAAAATTGATAAACATGCATTCAGTTTTTTATTATCAAAGTACAACAGCTGTAACTTTTGGCAAGCAATTCCAGTACGGCCTCCTGAATTCTAAAATATAATGATAATTTACTAAGTTTTGTAGTATTTCTTACACACAACAATTTAATATCAGTGAAAATGGGAATATAATATTAAAAACTATGTCTCAATGTTGTAGACAGTGACGTAACGTACACCCCCGCATTGCGGGGGGGACAAAGCTTGACTGACGCCAAGTACGTATATGAGCTAGGGGTCCAAAACCTGATTTTGCAGGGGGTCCTAATATTCTCTTATACGCCACTGGTTGTAAATATGATTTTTTTTTTATATATTTCTTTGTAAAACATACGAAGTAAATGAAATTAAACCATTAAGTATTTAACAAATAATTCCCTAATCTGAAAAGTTCTATTACTAAAAATTAATAATAAACTAAACTAAACTCAGTGACGTAACAGCCCATGAGATCCAAGGCCTACTGTGCCCCTCTTTGTATACGTGACCTTTGGGCGCTGAGGTGCATGAGCAGATATCCCGATCAGGAGGTCAGTCTGACTCGAAATCCCCAATGTTTAGTCCCCAATCAAGCCTGGTGCTCATTTATAGACCCACTGAAGAGATGAAAGATTGAGAATAATAAACTAAATAACCTAAAATACTTCGTATAATATATTGACTCACACGACACTAAATGGCTAAATCATAGACAAAAAAGATCTACAGTGGTAGCGAATTTGATGCAAGTAAAGTCTGTCGTGGCTCAAAGTCCTCACGTTAACGCAGTATAGTATGTAAAAATTTGAAGAATGGAATGACAGCTCAGGTGACGTCGTTGTCACTTCACCGTGGTTCAAAATTACGAGGTACGTTGCCAAAAGCCCTCAAGTTGATTTAAAGTGTAACGTTAAAAATCAAAATCAAATAAAATTAAATATAGCTTATTTGGTGACCAATATAGTATAGGTCATTGCGAAATTAATACTTCTTAAGTATACCATAGTGTTTTAAAACTATGAAAAGTGTTTTTAATCATTTTTTGCTTTCAGTTTTAAGATTTTCATGTAATATTTTTATTATTATACATGTTAATACCTTAAGCGTGTCACTTTTACATTCCATTTCATCAAATATTTAAGCTTCAGTTGAAGAGGAATAGCATATCATAAATTATATATGCGATTCCTCTTCAACTAATTTAATATAATGCATATTATATTAAATTACACAGTGTGGAAATATTTCCGATCAATTCCTTAATAATGCAAATAGCGTGGGCACTGAATAAAATGTAAGCAAAATAATTTTGCAACATAATTATCCAGAATTACTTATAAGAGCGTACATATCATAAATATAAATTGCATACATAATTCTCCACACACAAGGATATTTTAATTTCTTCCCAAGAATATTTTAATATACAATATTTTTCAAGTTTCCAGAAAAATATGTTATCAACATGAAGTTAAAAATATGCCATTTCATCCATAAATTTAATCTTTCTGGATTAAATTTATTCATTGCTTCGTTATTTGATATAAAAAATAATAGTTGGTGGGCAAAGGAATTATATACAGTGAAATACTTTTAATGCGAAAATTCTAAAGATGAAATATCGGTTAACACGAAGTAATACAATAGTCCCGACAAACTGCTATGCATTTTGATGCACTTTTTTTTTACGAAACACGAAACTAAAATCACTTAACATGTGAAAAAATTTCCATTCTGAGAATTAACAAAATACGGAAAACATCAGTCGCGTAGGTGAGTTTTAAGAGGGGTTTGAAATGAGAGAGCTGTTTTCGCGTATTTCGTAGAAAGGAAACTAACTTGGCTTTGAAATACCCTCGGAATATATAGCCTGTGGCACGAGCCAATTTTGTTTATCTATGCTACTTTCACCCTCCACCCTTACAAACGCCACACAAAGACATCTTATCTCTCATGGGTTGTTTTTGGAATTCAGTGACGTTTGGAATTCAGTCATTTTAGAATTCGTCGCAGTGTGAATAAAAATCAGTGACTTTGTTTCGCATTTTGTTTTTCTTTATTTTAGAAGAACTATTTTTACGAGAGAGCACAATGGCAAAGGGCTCAGAGGGAAAGCAAACCGCTATTTCGCTTAAAAGGAAAATGGAGATTCTAAAAACTGTTGATCAGAAACAAAAGACGAAAACGGAAATCTGTTCAGATTTTGATATTGTTATCTCTACATTATCACAACAATAATTAAAAAAAGGAAAGCAAATTACCGAAATGTTTCACACACATCTTTATAAATAAAATATATTCTAAAAAATAAAGTTAATTTTGTTAAATATATATATGTGTTGGTTTTTTTTTTTTTTTTGAAATATCTTTAATGCGAAATTCTTTTAACACGAAAAACTATTTCAGTCACCTCAGTTTCGTGTTAAGCGATTTTCACTGTATAACTATTTTTTTCCTATGATATTAATTACTGCATCTTTTTCCTGATAATGCTGTATTGTTCTTATTCATATTACAGAATTAAATGGGTTTGCGGTAGCCCAGTGGTCAAGCAGGCATGTCATGAATTCGAGCCCAGTAGCACTACAGACCCGCTGTGTAGGGGATCGATGCACGTTAAATCTGTCGAGAGCTCAAACATCCTCCCGTTGGTGTGGTGTGGTAGTTAGGAAAGAGGGATTCCACCTCATGTGGCGTCCTCGTCACTTGACCATGGTTCAAAATTACGAGGTCCTTCGCCAAAAGCCCTAGTGTAGCTGAATAGTGTGACATTAATATTCACTTATTCACTTTCTCTTACAGAATTAAATACCATAAGATCAGTTGATCTGAATTATTTTTAGCACTTATTGCTTTAGAATCACGTTTATGAGAGTTATTGAAGATGAACCTCACTATTTTCAGTCTTAATCTGAGGACGAGGATAGTATCTGGCAACCCACTTTCTCCTCCTAACCTCTACGGCTTCTTAATTCGTTTGATTTGCATCCCAGAGTCTCTGTTATTCAACTCGACAATACTTGGTCAGACATCGACTCGAAAATAAGGTATGACTCGTAAAAGCTACACACGTAATTCTTTAACTACTGAGCTAAAACTATTTTTTTTTTCTACCGAATGAAAAAAACATGATAGAATTGGATTGATTTGAATTCAACTTACATATTTGGTTTGTCGCTGGCCTTCTGTACCCAAGGTTGCGGGTTCAACCCCGGTCCAAGTCGGTGGATTTTCATGATGCAGAAAATCGACAGCGGCCATGTCGTATGGTTATACGGTATGAAAAAGATCTCTTGAGTGTCCATTTGGCTTGAATGCTCTCGGCAAAATTAAATTCCTAAGTAGAAAGTTCGCATCGACAGAGCTCAGGTGCCTCCCTCTGGGGAAGAAGCTGGGCGTCAAAATTACTTACGGTAATTGGTATCACCTAAATGGTGCCACACTTAAAAGTGATACCAGCTCCTGGGGAAAGTACTAGGTCTGCAATGGTAGAAATACCAATACGCAGTCCCATTAGAGAACAAAAGAAGAAAAAATTATCACCGTGAAGCAACACGAAAGCTATCGGCGACAGATCTTGTAAATTTTAACCACAATCAAGTGACGAGGAAGACACCTGAGATGGAACCCCCTCTCCAAATTTTCACACCCTGCCAACGGAAGGACTTTGAGCCTTGATATATTTAACGTGCATCTGTCTCTCTAGAAGGAAGGTTGGTTTCGAACCCGTGACACGATATCACCAGCCACGAATTAGTTACTATAACCACTAATGTTAGTTACTAATGACCACGGCTACCACCGTAATAGTGTTGGCAGAATTTTTATTATATATGTATATAGAAAAACACAAAAACATCCCCTTTTCACTCCAGAGATTTCAGGCTTATGTAGGTTTTGTCAACCAGCAGCTTTTTATATGATTCCCGGTAATTGCTCAGAATACGCGGACGGTGGAAGATTGAATCATCTTGTTTTAAAAGCGCTAACGGGGCAGTTTTTTAGGAGATAAATTTGAGGCCATTTCTCTTTAGGCGGGTGAACTAAAATTTAATAATCACATGAAGTCTTGGAAAGCTCAAGACTATAATTAAGTAAAATCCCAAAGAGAAAATTCCAGTGAATTCTAACATTTATATAAACAAGTATTTTTTATAAAAATTAATAATTTTCTCTGAGGTAATCATAAAACGAAACATCTAATTTATTTTTATATATTATATTGTTCATCTAAGGTATTTAATATCGAAATTTATTAAATATAGCCATCCTGAATTAAAATTTTGTAGATAATATTTCTAGCAGCCATTCATTCCGTTTTTAAAATAAAATTTATTTATGCCTTTTTTTTCTCATCCCACTTTATTTGATTCAATAAAAAATTGGAAAGTGTGAATTTAAAAAAACTATTGACACTATTATCAATAATAAGAACAGGAATCAATTTGGGCTCCTGGAATAATTTTGAAATTTGAGATCTAACGACTTTAAAGGCATGCATTAATAATTTCACTAAATGACGATCAATTTCAGTAAATATTCAAATCAAAACAGTCTCTAGACATTTAAAGTTCTCAAATTTAAGTCCATAACAACCGTCTGGGTTTAGTTTGCATAACCGAATTAGATTCGCTAATTCTAGACACCATTACGATCTCTGTTTTTACAAGAATCGGATAATTAAGACAGAACTATTGCCAAACCATGAAACTAATTAAGCGCATAAAATCAACTAACCATCCAGACTTACCAAACCCAACCATTGTAGAAATATGAACAATCAAATGTTTATATCACTTCTCAATCAACAATCAAACACCACCACCAGTCGAAAACGGGAACAAAAGATACAAAAAGGAAGGGATAAATCTTATAACAACGGGATCGAACAAAAAAATAAAAAATTCTGGAGCAGAAAAAAAAACAAGAGTTCCCTGTGATCCCCGTAATAAGATCAATATTTTGCTCCCTGCTATGTCCACAACACTTAGTCGTGCGCAAAATTGTGCTCATTTGATGGGAAAAGGCTAGAACAAATATTTGTACGGGGGCGACAAAAGTTGCTCTTTTCCTACTTCTTTTGGTCCGATATTAATTAATTTGACCCTGGTGACACGTTTGTTTTCATAGTGGACATTGATTTCTTGACACCGGTTCTGTTCTATCAAAAGATCTTTGGCGATTTTTTTTTTCTTACCTCGCCAACTTCCAACGCCATTTAGGTGGAATTTTACTTTTTACCTTGTCGTCTTAATGACTTCTACCCATGTTTTCGTAAGGAATAAAACCGTTGTAGTTTGTGATGCGAATAGGGGATCTTTTATTAGTGGGTTGTTCTCTTCTGACGTGTGTGAAGTGACTGTTTTTGTAGGTGTTTTGTGTGAGAAGTTTAGGGAATTATTAAATGCATATTTGTGAATTGCTGCATAAGCGTTATTGTCAGAACTAAAGGATGTTAGATACTGAGATGTTTTTCTTTACTTTTTTAAGTCAGTTGATTATAGTTAAAAATATTTTTCAAGCCAAAATGTAATCATTTTAAAGGAATTGTTTTCATTACACGTTAACTAAGTGTATATATATATATATATATAATATTACCCACTACTATAAATATAATTGTATTGCTATGCATAATATAAATTACATTTTTGTAGTAATAGTTACCTAGGAGAAAAGCGACTTTTTCTCACTCACATTCACTCCTTCACCACAAAATTCCCGGAACTATTAAACAAGCAGGCTTGAAATTTGGCAAGCGTGTTTCTTTTATTGATTAGAGATCCGCTAATAATGGGTTTTACGGAAATCGACTCCTAAAGAGAATTGAAACGCGTACAGGTCAAAAGAATCAAAAACATTCAAACAGTTGGTCTAATAATTAAACGTTTTTTAACTATTAGACCAACAGATTTGAAATTTGGGAAGCATGCTTCATTTGTTGAGTACAGATCGCTAAAAATGGACTTTATGGAAATCGACTCCAAAGGGGGATTGCGGGGGTTTAAAAAAATTTCCGTTTTTGAACTATAAGACCTAAAGAAGTGAAATTTGGTAAAGATGTTTCTTTTTATATGATTAAAAATGCGCTAAAAATGGGTTTGGGGGCATTAGACAAAAAAATCCCGTATTTGAATACTATAACTGGTTTGAAATTTGTCATGCATGTTCCTTTTTTTGAAGGGACTAAAAATGGATTTTGCTAAAATGGACTGTGTGGAGAAGGGTTAAGGGATCATAAAGATAGTTATACTTCCGTTTTGGATATTCAAGTCCAGCCCTTTTTAAATCAATGGGCGATGGCTATATACGAATGTTTTTCAATACAACCGAATCCTTAATGTTCTGACTTAGATATCAGCAAGACTTAAAAATAGTACATGAAAGAGTAATAAACAAGTAATATAAAAAAAATTATGTCAATTCCTACTTTGATCAACAAAGAAACATTTTATTTTTTAGCTCCCTTTTATTAAATAGTTACAATTAATATAAATATGTATATACATAGGACAGAAGCACAACATTAAGTGCTAGTTAATTTTTATTCATTAACATTAAAGTATCGTATTGTCATCCAAAACAATCGTGTTTATAAAATTTCAGTTCAACCGAATGTTTTAAAACGAGAGAAAAAAAATATTTTCAAGTTTTGACACAAGTCGCCAAAAGGGTCTCTAAGTCGCCAAAAATGATGCCAACGTGGCTCTGTATTTGTAATTCTTTGAATAATTAGTTTGAATCAATTAATTTTTATTAATAATAATTAAATTATTGTATTGTCATCCCAAATAATCATGTATATAAAATTTCAGCTCAGTCGAGCTCTTTAAAATATATTTTATTAACGATTGAAAATTCCACCAAGATAAAAATAAATGAATATATAGAGAGTATGAGCTAATAGTAGGAATTGAGAAACAAGATAAAGTATTACCTCGACTTATATACGCTACCCCGAATTAAGCAAACCCAGATTTATACGATTTTCAAATCTGATCGATTCGTCTTTTGCTTGATAGGGAGAAAAAAAATGGTAACGTTGGAGAAACTAGTAAAATGTGCCTGAAAAATGTGTCCATCTTGAAAGGTAAATAAAGTTAGAAGTGGACAGTGAGGACGTTCTCAAAAACTGTTGGATTCCCACAATCGAGAGCTGAAAATTGATAAGCTCATAGAAATGCATGAGCCAGATATTGAAGAACCCAAACCACATAGACCCAGTTGAATCAAAAGATCGAATGACAGTTGGGAATTTGACAGGAGACCTCAGTTTGATTGAAAAAGGGTTACAAAAATTTTAGAAAATTTAGACTCCAACGAAGAGCGTATGTTTTCCAACAAAACAAGGAGTAAAAAACTTATTAGCATGCTACAAGGAAATTTTGCTGGAGGCAAAAATATTTGAACCGGCAGACTACTTTGTTAGATTTTATGAAACATTCTACATCAAAATAACTTTGAGAGAGAAGCTTGACATCTTTGAGAAATGGAACGTGAAACGTTCCTCCATCCCATATCGAAAGGTATTTGGGCCTTGAAGTGGAGAGGCCTGGATTGAGAGGGAGCTTCCTGATTAGTGGACTAAAAGAGAGAGAATCGGTGAGTTAACACTCTATTCGCTGCCTTGAAGTTATGAAACAGAATTGAGTTAGAAAAAGTGCTTGCTTGTGTGGGTTGCAGATTGAAAATATTTTAAAATTAAGAAAGGAAATGTGAAAGTAAAATGACAAATTAGAGAAATGGTCATTTGCCACGTGGGGAACGGTGCAATTAGTTACTATGGGGGATTATACGAGTCCAGAAGGATTCTTCTGGGCCTCTTAGTATTGACATTGGGGTTGTAATTTTCAAGATTTAAGACATTTAAGTTATTTGAATTTGGCAGATTATCAAAAAATTTAATTGCTATTTTTTTAATATATTTTTTAAAAGGATAAATGTTAATAGCTTTGTAAATATCTCTATTTTTAGTGTATCTACATAAAAATAACTTTGGTTTATGATTTTGTATTTGTGTTGTTTAAGATTTTACAGAGCATTTTCTTTCCGAACCCGACCAAAAATAATTTACATGAATTTGTATGCAAAATTATACCCCTACTTACGCGAATATGACTTACGTGGTAGAGTTATCACTCAGTTCCACTTATCGTATAAGTTCGGGGTATTACTGTATTTATTTTTTAAGAAAATTAAGGTGTGCGCGTGCGTGTGTGTGAGAGAGAGAGAGAGAAACTGCATTATAAAATAATTTGTGTTATTAATTTAAAAGCGTTTTATGCATCCTTCAAATTTTTTCGAATATTAAAAATATAATAAGGCTTTCTTAAAATAAAAAAGAACCTATCGAAGTTAGAATGTTTCTTTTTTTATATATTTTAAGAGACTGGTTAGTTTAAGATAAAAATTTAATATAATTTAAAACAATTTTTGTTTGAAATTCAAATTTTCAATTTAATTGAAGCATTGTTCCTGATATAATCAAGTGGCCACGGTAGCCTAGTGGTCAAGGTAACGAACTCATGGCTGGCATACCATGAGTTTGAGCCCAGTACCACTGAAGACTCGCCGTGTAGGAGAGCGATGCAAGTTAAATCTGTTGAGAGCTCAAACATCCTCCTGTTGTTGTGGTGTGATAGTTAGGAGAAGGGAGGTGTCAGCTCATGTGTCGTCCTCGTCACTTGACCATGGTTCAAAATTACGAGGTTCGTCAAAAAAAGCCTTCATGTAGCTAATTAGTGTGACGTTTATATTCACTCACTCACACTGATATAATTTAGCTTAATTGGTATTATATATATATATATATATATATATAAATCCGTGATAAGAAACTTTCCAAAATACAAACATGTAAATCACTAAAACAAATTTATTTAAATTAGTTTATTTAAAAATGACAGTTTTAAAAATCTTTAAATTAGTGTAGAAAAATTAATTCAAGCTAAATATTTAGTGTGAATAGATTTTATACTCTAAGCTAAGCTAAATTCAGTGGCGCAATAGCCCATGAAGGCCAACGCCTACTGTGTCTATCTCAATATACGTGACCTTAGGCAATGAGGGACATCTGCTGTTGTCCCTCATTGCCTAAGGTCACGTATGGTCAGTCTGTCTAATGGTCAAATGGTCAGTCTGTAGCGAAATACGCAAGTGTTTAGTTCCCAAGCAAGCTTGGTACTCATTTATCGCCCCTTTGAAGGGATAAAAGGCTGAGAAGACCTTGCCCATCTAGGGATTCTATAGAGTTTATGCTCTTTATTAATCTCTTGAAGCATTTTAGAGCAGATTTAGAAAGGTTGATGTATCTTGACAATCATAATTTTTTTTTTCTATTGAGAATATTTATCACCCCGCGTGCACCACAAAGTACGTACCACGGGGCTTACATAGACGTAAGCATGAAGCACACATCACAAAGAATAGAAGGATTAAAACACAAACATCCATGCCCTATCCGAGATTCGAACCCAGCCCCTACGGCACCACAGTCAGCGTCACTAACCGCTATACCCTATGGGCGGCTAATCATAATTTATTTGTGTGACTGAGTGAGTGAGTGAGTGAGTGAATATTAACGTCGCACTGTTCAGCTACACGAGGGCTTTTGGCGACGGACCACGTAATTTTGAACCATGGTCAAGTGACGTGGACGACACCTGAGCTGGCACCCCCCTCTCCTAACTACCACACCACACCAACGGGAGGACGTTTCAGCTCTCGACAGATTTAACGTGCATCGCTGCCCTACACGGCGGGTCTTTAGTGGTACGGGGCTCGAACTCATGACATGCCTGCCATGGTCCGATACCTTAACCACTGGGCTACCGCAGCCCCTTATTTGTGTGACACAAATTTATAATTTCAAAAAAATTAACTGTGATTAAAAACTGACAATATTAAATAAAGTAATATATTTGTTGAGAAAAATTGCGAAAACGAAAAGAACAAAATCTATATATAAAAGGCTATATATTAGTTTAAGAGCTGATGAAAAATTGATATACAGGTCCATACAGTGATATAAAAAAACTAACACCCCCCTCATCGAAAAAAAGGTTCTCTCGTTTGCTATTCTATTTTAAGACTATTTTACAACATAGACTTTCTTATACTTTTCGAAATTTTCAAAGTTATCCCTGTATGACTTCCAATATTAGTTTTTATATAATAAAATATCGCTTATATTTACTGCTATAATTATGACCCATAAAATATGAATTACGGCACTTCAGTATCTGTTACAGTAGGTGTCATTTATACTTCCCTGCGTCAATCTCTTCAAGGGGCCACTTTCTTCAAATAAGTATTTATGACCTCTAAATGCCCAAGTAATCTTATCTTTCTCCTTGGGGGATTACTGTCTTTGGGAAACAAGAATGACGTTCACTCAGAATGCACT
>BMAV01025595.1:34112-51896 GCA_019973955.1 Trichonephila inaurata madagascariensis
TGCATCGCTGCTCTACGCGGCGGGTCTTTAGTGGTACTGGGCTCAAACTCGTGACAAGACAAGCCACGGTCCGATACCTATACCACTCGGCTACTGCGGCCACTTCTAACTCTCATAAACGTTTCTAAAGCAATAAGTGTTAAAAATAATTCAGATCAAGTGATAACTTATGGTATTTAATTCTGTAAGAGAAAGTAAATAAGTGAATATATTAACATCGCACTGTTCAGCTACGCGAAGGCTTTTGGTGACGAACCTCGTAATTTTGAACCATTTTCAAGTGACGAGGACGACACCTAAGCTGGCACCCCCTCTCCTAACTACCACACTACACCAACGGGAGGACGTTTCAGCTCTCGACAGATTTAACGTGCATCGCTGCCCTACACGGCGGGTCTTTAGTGGTACTGGGCTCGAACTCGTGACATGCCAGCCACGATGCAATATCTTGACCACTAGGCTACCGCGGCCACCGTGAAGCTATAAAACACAACGTTGATCTATCGAATTACAGTAACGTAAAAGTTCTCAGAAATTGTTAAGAAAACTAAGTAATAAAAATAAATTTACCTTAAAATAGTATGTGATGTAAATCTCAATTTTTGAGTAGATTTTTTCTCATAGCACTAAATGTGGTGATTATATTAACATCGCATTCCGAAGCAACACGAGAGCTTTTGGCTAAAGTCCTCGTAATTTTAAACAACGATCGAGAGAAGAAAACGACCTCCGCGAACTAGCAACCCACTTTTTAAAAACTTCCACAATTCGCCAATGTGAGAACTGAATTTTCAATGATTTAATATGCATCCACCCCTCTACATAGCACGTCTTTAGTGGCACCAGGACTCAAACTCACATCTCGACAGCTAAATCTGATACTTTTAGTACTACTGAGAAGCCCAGTGACCGAGTGGTAGTGTAGCGTATCCACATCACAGGCACGGGGCTCAAGCCCCGGATTGGGCAAGGTCGACTAGCCTTTCATCGCGTCAGTGGATCGATAAATACCAAGCTTGCTTGGTAACTGACACTGAGGGTTTCGCTTCAGACTGACCACCTGTTCGGGACATCTGCTCATGCACCTCGGCATCCAAGGTCTTCGAAACTCAGGCCTTGGCCCTGCAATGGGCTGTTGAGTCACTGAATAAAGTTTTAGTACTACTAAGGATCTCTAACAGCTTCACTTAATTAGGTTCAAAAATTAACAATAAAAACAATTGTACTACTGAAATCCAAAAGAGAATTACAATGGCTAATAGATGCTTTAATGGAATTCGAAAATACACCGCTGGTCACCGTAAATGCAACACCCTGAAGGAAGCATGCAAATAACATGAAATTTACAACATGCATTAGCGGAGGTGAGATATGCAAATGATTAGAATATCAGCGCAGACACGCATCACGCGCTCCTGTGGTGCCACCTCAAAGCGCTATTTAAGGCTTGGAGATTTCGACGATTTCAAGTTCGGCAATTATGTTTTTCTTGTGGTTTTTTCAAAATACGATTAATTATGTCTCCTAGAAAACAGCGATCAGCTTTTGATCAAGTATCCGAGTTCGACAAAGGAAGGATAGTTATTTACCTGGGTTATCTTTCAGGGAAATCGGTAGTCATGTTGGATGAAACCAAACAACTGTAATGCGGATGTGTGACCATTGGGTGCAGGAGTGTACGATGGACCGAAGTGGTCGATCGCATCCACCTCAGTGCACCACTTCACGTAAGGACAGGCAATTTGTGCGCATGGCAGTGACGGATCGCTCAGTCACATCACGAACCATAGCACAGCACATTGAGTCTATAACACATCATTCAGTGTCTGCGCGTACCATTCAACACCATTTACAGCAGAGTGGTCTGTCCGCAAGACATCCATTGCTTGGTCTACCCTTGATGCAGAACCACAGACGTCTCCACCGCCAATGGTGCGATGAAAGAAGGATGTGGGCGGCGGAATGGAATGAAGTTGTCTTTACTGACGAGTCACGCATCTGTCTGCAACACCACGATGGTCGGATTCGAGTCTAAAGACACCGTGGAGAGAAGATGCTGAACAGCTGCGTTATGCACCGCCACATTGGTCTTACACTGGGTATTATGGTATGGGGTGGTATTGGATATCACTCTCGCACTCCTCTAGTACGCATTGCCGGTACTTTAAACAGCCAGCGCTACATCTCCAAGGTATTGGAGCCAGTTGTCCTTCCTTACCTTCAGGGCTTGGCCACAGTCATATTTCAACAGGATAATGCGTGATCACACGTGGCACGCATTGTCCAAAGATTCTTCGTCAATCACCAGATTGAATTGCTTCCCTGGCCGGCTCGCTCTCCGGATCTTTCGCCGATAGAAAACATGTGATCCATGGTTGCTCAACAATTGACTCAGATTACACCCCCAGCTGCCACACCAGATCCACTTTGGCAACGTGTGGAAGCTGCTTGGTCTGCTGTACCCCAAAAACACATCCAAAGTCTTTTGAATCAATGCCGAGGCGTGTGGCAGCGGTGATCTACAACAATGGCGGCTACTCTGGCTACTGATTCTGGCAGGAACCACACTTCACAGAAGTCTATAAATTTAATCATTTGATACTTACAAAATAAATTTTGTTGTGCTATCTCTTGTCTTTCTTGGTGTTGCATTTACAGTGGCCAGCAATGTATGTTAAATCAAATTTTATCGAACGAAAAAAACAAAGGTTCTATTGTATAAAAGTCTTTTAAGATCAGTATTAACTAATGCATGTGAAACTTGGTCCATGTCTCGAACAGATGAGAATATTATAAGTATCTATTAAGATCCATTTTTGGAGGAATTCACATACACAGGAAAATGGAACATGGCAAAGAAGATCAAATTAAAGCTCTATCAATCATATAGAGAATCTGACATTGTCAACTTCATCAAAATACAGTGAATTAAATGGGCAGGTCACGTTATCAGAATGAACGAAGACTGCACCACTAAAAAAGTCTTCAATGCTCAACCAATCGGCAGTCGAAGAAAGGGCAGGCCAAATCTCAGATGGATTGATGGCCTAGAAAAAGATCTCCTAGTTTTGAGAACTAGGATTTGGAGAACACTGGCAGGAAGAAGGCTGGCCTGGAAAAGGTTTCTTGAGAAGGCCAAGGCGCATCCTGGGCTGTCGTGCCACTGAGGAAGGAAGGAAGGAGGCTCGCTAAACCGGTCTCCGAGTCCCCGACTTTAATTTTTTACGAGTGCACTGATATAAGAAAATGATTGTGCCTGTCTTTATCCACTACGTTCCAATTTTGGTCATTGATAGACAAGTGAAAATATCCTATTGTATATGCATTGTATTTCTTTTAGTTAAAAAATAGTTTGTGAGATACTGATATCCGATAATGCGCTTTCAAAAAAAAAGTGAAGTAACAATTTATTATTTTTTTTAGCCCAGATACTTTTCTTAGGGAAATGTACCGCTTAAACAGAAAGAAAAACGTAATTTTTGCTTACCATGATTCGTTGATATTGTTATTATCGGAAATTATTTTTCCACTTAAAAAATGCGGCTCAAGTAATAACGAAAAACTGTTAAAAATAAGAACGAGTATAGAGCTGGCTTAAGTATGAAACGTGTACGGTAGTTAATCATTTTTGATTAAAAGTTTCCAAAAAACTTGCTTTTGCTATACGCATGATCTAAAATAAAGAAAATTCTGTATTAGTATGAGTCTGAGCTCATAAATCATAACATTTTCTTAAAGTAAGATGATATGGTAAAGAAAATATGTTTTATTCATTATAACAAAGCATACACAGGTTATTTTTAATTTGCAATATCTAAATAAACTATTATGAACCAAGTTCAGAAAAAAATAGACAAGTTTTAATTTTTATAGAATAATTAATTTTATTTAAAGTAATTATATAATTACGTTCTATAATGCTTTTTTTGGTTTATAGTAATGGTAATTTTTTATAAATTACTATAATTACATTTTATATTTTGTTTTACTTTACGATAGTTATCTATTTTATACTGTTATGCATTGTGTATAGACTATATAATTTAATATTCTTACTACTCTTTTAAAACTTTAATTATTATATCTCTCTAAAGTTTTAATTATTATGTATCTCTAAAACTTTTATTACTAAATTTTTCTATTATCTCAACATTTTTATTTTTTTATTTATATTTTGTCGTATATACTTAAATGTATTTGATTGAATATGTATAGAAAAAAAGATTGGAATTGTGGAAAAAATTATATTTTTAGTACATTGTTATATTATTTAAATTTTATAATACAAGTAACATTTGCTATATTTAATGAATTAAAATTGTAATTATCTTTCTATTATACCTAAAAGAAATTAAGAAATAAATGTTTGAGATAGAGGAAATAAATATTTAACGTATACACGCTAGATTTTCGAACAAAAAATTTCCTTTTTATCTTTGCTTTATTTAAAAACATTCTCTTATTTCAGGTGCACGCTCATAAAATAATTTGCATTAACAAACAAAACTTGTAAATAAATTCAATAAGTTTAAAACCGAAACAAATAAAATATTTTTTATCGAAACACGATAAAAAAAAGTATTTGAAAAAAAAGAAATTCATCACTGTACCTCTATGCTAAATATTTATTTTTAATTGAATTTCGTCAAGCAACTTATCCCAGTATTAAAAGTTTGAATCATATGAATGTAAAATTTTTGATAATTAATATTGTAAAACACAAGTGATAACACTAGTTTGTGCAAAATGTTTGAAGATCCATGTCATTATATTTACGGAGGTAATATAGCATTGACAAAGTTAGCTTTGAATAAAAATCTTAATATATTAATTTCAGAAATTAAAAGTTTTTTTTATGTATATTCATGCATGTGCGAACTATATCAGATTTGTAATGAATGAGTCTTAATTGATCAGCTTACCCAATAGTTTTTTTATACATTCGATCTAAAACTTTGCAAAAATATACAATATTTCACGATTAAAGTATTACAATTTAATCTTTTTTCGAGATGGATTTATGGTATAGAAAATATCCTCAATATAATCACATCAATAAATTAAATTATATTTATCTTGTATTATCTATCTTCAAATAATATTTATCTTATATTTTACCCAATATCGAAAACTAAAAATTGTGTATGTGTTTTCTCTTCGAAACAAATATTCGTCAAATGTAATTATACTCATTATTCCTTTCGAAAGATGAATAAATGCATCATATTAATTTGTAAAATAATTGCTTCTGTGGGTGTTAAGTTAATTAAGATGAAAAATGAGATTATTTCTATTTTAATATTTATATTTAAAACAAAAAAACAAAATAAAAGAAGAAAGACAGGTACAAAATCATGACGCATCCCATCAAGGGAAATAGGAATAAATAAGTGGTTCCTGTTTGTAAGAATTCTCATCTATCACTCTGCATTTATCTTTGTACAGTTTTCAACGTTTTAAGTCCAAACAGGCTCATTTTTCCAGGATGCCAAATTCATTCGCGGTATCTTTCCGGTTTCGCAATCTTCCGTAGGGTTCCTGGATGGAGAAGACACAAAGTATTAATTTTCATAACACAATGAAAACTGAAGTTTTCATTTATTTTCAGAAGTTTTGGTTGCGTATTTGTTTAAATACTTCTATTTTCTGGGTTTATTTATGTTCTATCCACGTGTATTCAGTTTGAAATATTAAAGAAATCTTTTTTTTTTGTCATTATATACTTTTTATCTAATGAATTATTTACAATTACTAAATTTCGATTTCTGTATAAAATTATAAGCCGTTTGTTTTATAGTTATTGAATTATTAGTCGCAAACATTTGCCTTATTTTTAATACAAATAACATAAAATACAATGAAAATCCCTCACGAAGCTCACAACTGAATTTAAATGAATTGACATTACTTAAAATACCGTATTTACTCGAATCTAAGCCGCGCCCCCACTTCTCTGCACGTTTTTGAGAAAAAATAAAAAAATTGTGTAAATTGTTCATCAATATACGATACTTAAGTTGTTGTTTTTTTGAAGAAAAAAAATTTAATGCGAAACAATTAGAGGTTAATAATTTATTTATTACCAGTGTTAAAAACTTTCAAATGCATACATGAACCCTATAATTACTCTAACCGTCAGTATCATGTATTGAAAATGATTCGTCTCTCCCATTATTACAGCTTAGGAATTGGTGCCGGCGTCGCCTTTTCCCTCATGGTGCCTTCGATGCCATCCAACGCATTTGTTATTCAACATTTTTTTTGAAAAAAATGATATAGAAGAATATAAAAGAATTATAAAAGGCTTTTGAATATTTACAAGCAAAAATCATATAATTTTGCTGTCGCCATCGACATATATTTGTTTCATCCGTGACAAATGTTCAATGGCCACTGCTCTGTTTCCGTTTTTTTTTCCCTGCATATAAAATTGACTCCCTTTTCAGACTTGTGTCATAATGAACTCGTCTTGATACTATTACCGATATCTTTGATTTTTAGATGATTAAATGTTCCCGTATACAAAAATATTTCCTAAATACAAGCAAGCGACGATGTTTAGACTAAATACTAGAGATACATTACAGAATGAGGTAAGTCATTAATGCAAGTGGACATGATGAACGCGCACGCGGTTACATTTTTCCTTTTGAAAATGTTGGAAACTCAATTTGCCCCATGCAACATTATTTTGTCTTCGATTCTAAGCCGAGCCCGATTTTCAGTAGCATTAACACTGAAAAAATAATGTGGCTAGATTCGAGTGAATACGGTATTTATGAACTCATAGTTATATACGATTCTAGTTATAACAGTTTGTGAATGAATCGTCCAAATACATCAGATTTTAATGAAGCAAATGTATAATAAATGATGCAGACTTAAAATATTTGATACTCTTGTCCTTTCCTATCCAAGTTTTTGTTATCTGTATTTAGAAATATAGTTTTTAATGTAATAAAATTTGCATGGTAAACTATTTTTAAATGAAAATTCTAGAAAATTTATTGCTTTTTTGCTTAATTTCATTCTCTAAACCTTATAGCAAGTTCAAAAACACTTCAAGTATAAAGAAGACATTTTTAACTCTGAATCGTAAGCTTTCTGCAATAGGAACGTAAAATTATTTCATAAATAAAATCTATTTTCATACAATAGCTTCTGCAGCATTTCTGTATCTAATAAAAAATTATTTGTGAAAACACTTTTTAGTAACACACATTTCTAAAAATAAATTATACTTGTATCTAAATATGGGTTAAAATTTTCTATTTTGTTTCATCGTACTCATTATGTATTTGAATGATTTTCAAATAAAAAAATCCTTAACGAATTTCAGTTAGGAAGTCCTTTCTTCATATTATCTCTGCAGATTGCTCACTTACAGTTTATTTCTTCATTAATATTAATTATTTAATTAAAATATATATATATATATATATATATACCTCGAATGAAATGATCAAGTACTTAAATTTCAGTATATAACCTTATATTTTTATTAATAACTCAAAATGTAAAACTTCATTTTTTAAAAAAATTCATTAGTTAAATCTAATTATTTTTAACTATTGTAATTTCATTTAGCAATAAAAAAACTTTATCGACAATTCTATACATGTAATTATTATGGCCAGACCCTTTTGTATGTGTCTCAAAAAGTAATAAGTAAAATTACGATGAATAATAAAAAAAACTAAAGAAACTTACCATGCTGCCGGTTTTACAAATGCAACCAGTTGTATGGCTTCCACATCAGCGTTATCACACAGTAATCGGGAGAAAGTAACCTTTCTGATTTCTTGTAACTGAGCTGTGGAGATAATTTATTAAATTATCCCTACATAGTTTATTTAAAAAAATAACAATCGTCACTTGCAGAAATTTATCTTTTCATAACTACGAAATCCCACATCTTTCTTTCTCTTCATATAAATGAATTAAAAATAAGAGTTGAGAAGTAGCTACACTGCTAAAAATGTACTTAATCATTGTAAATATATTATTTTGGATTACTTATCACTCATCTTGAAAAAAATACTTTGTTAACGTTTGAGATACGAAAATGAGCCTCTAATAAATTTGTCACAATAAACTCTTTCTAGAAGAATATTTCAAATTCAACATGTTTGTCTTAAAAAGTGATATAAATAATTATTTGATTTTTTAAATAATTATTTCGATTATATCTTTCTTTTTGTTAAACACCAAAATTAAAAACTTCTCTATAGCCACAATAATGGAAGTTCTGATAATAATCTCAAAAAATAAATTTAAAAAACACATCGTAATAAGTATGATCTTTGTTTAATTTGGTTTAAAATAAGAATAGAAAATATGTCAAGTATAGAAGTATAAGAAAGAGATTATACATAACAAAGTTTGTCTTTTAAATCAATGACGGACAAACTACGCCCAGATGCACTTTCCTAGAAGTCCTATCTGACCCGATGCACTTTTTTAAATGATTGTACAAAAATTTTCAAACAAATTTTAATATTTTTGCGTATATAAAATATAATTCGAAAAATGTACTTAGAAATTAATTGTAAAATCATTGTATGTTCAAAATATGGAACCCATCCAAAGAAATATGCTTATTCTATATTTGAACTACAACATTTGAAAAAAGATTATAGACTGTTGAGCTTCATACATCACAGAGAAAATAGTATAGAATTTTCAAAATATAGAATATTTTTTAATCTTTATTGTTTTTTTCATAATAGAATATATTTGGTTCGGCTAAAATATTTCCTTTTTATTTTATCCGCACTTTAACAAATCTGCACACAACAACTTTTAACTGCTTCTCTTTTAAAAATATATTCATATTTTTTATGAATACATAATTATATTATTAACAATTTTAATATTAACGCAAGTAAAATATATAACAAACATTCAAAACCTAAAAACTAAATTCCTTTTTAAAATTATAGTAAACTCCATACAAAAGTTTTTAAAAGTATTTAATTTACCCACTGGTTATATCATTAAAAGGAAGGTTGTTTTCATGTATAATCCATAGAAAGTACAACTAATGCTAATTAGAAATCTGTAAGCATTAAACTAAAAAATTAGGTTTTTTTATATAATTAGATTTATAAACAGAATATTAATCTATTAAATAACTTTATGTAAAATATGAACAGATCTGCAGCAAAGAAAATTTTAAAACAGTCTATGGCACTGCACGCCATTAAAAGATAATATTTGGAACTTTTCTAACCTTCATTAAAAGACGATTCCATTCCTCCATTCTCGTACCAAAACCTATCTCCCAATTTGAGTCGTCGAAATTGTTCAGCAACAATGCACGCAAAGGTTGGCCCGAGAATAGCATCAGGTAATGGATTTTCGGCAATGCCGGCAGGATACAAATCTATATCATCAACGTTTCTGCATGAAAAGGATATCAAAGTATAGAGCTTGCTTATAATGTCCCCTCAGAATACACAGACTGGAGTGTTTTGTTCGAGATTTTCCTCGATTCCTGGTTGTTTTATCAGCAAATTTATTCTGCTGTAATTTCTCAGAATTGAAACAATATATATGAATTTTGTTTGATTTCTTTATTTTTTTTTTATCCAAATTGTGGATGGGGCTCATATCTTATTTTAATCTCGATGTTTCAATCACATTGCTCTTAATTATTTTGAAAAATCATTTTATATTCAAGAACTTTATGGAAAGTCCTGATTTTATAATTCTTAAGACTTTTATATGTTTTTTCATTATTAAACTTGAAAATAATTTCAAAATATACCAGTTTTCCCGAGAAATCTTTGGTTATTTTATAATTTACGACACAGAAATATTTTCATTATAGTTGTGTTATTTATTTATTTATTTATTTTGCATTTATAAAGAGATAATTCCATTTGAATTCACTCTCTGCTTTGTTTTTACATTTTTAAAAGTATCACATCATAATTGGTCAGATCGTCTAATCTTCTACCATTTATATTTTTTTTGTGATAATTTTTAAGATACCTTGTATTAAAAAAATTATTCTTATAAATCATTTTAAAAGTATTTTACTTCTTTCAAATGTTTTTTTCTTAGTATAATATCCATTATATTGTTGTTATTCCTATTGTATTAATTAATAATGAGAAATACAGGATGTCCGAAAAATCTGACTACACTTTCAAAAATAAAGTAAAATAAACAAGGGTTTTCACACACTTACGGTTTTTTTATGTTCCATAAAGAAAAGATTAAAGTTTCTGTTTAATGAAATACAAACTGGATGGCGCTAAGTCTCCATGTTTCAATATGCTTGTTTTAAAATAGCTTCACCAAAAAAGAAAGCGCAAGTTGTAGCATGGTTTATCAAATTTAAATCAACAACACATGTTCAGGGTAAATGGGGCACCATCACACTTGAGTGTGGAAGAGAAAAAAAGTTCTCCGGGCGTTAGATGACAAAGGGAAGTCCAATACTGCGGGCATCTAGATTATCTAGACAAAAACCCTTTGCACTCCTTATAGGGATACGTAAGAGCATTCTTTACCAATCTTTAAGTACTAACACTGATGAAAAGAAAAGTCCAATCACAGTGGTCATTCAGATTGGTGATCCTGCAAAGCTTCATAGAACGTGGCTAGAAATCCGTTATATATTCAATGTGTTGCGCGCAACTACACTTTATAACAAAAAAAACGACGCCCCAAGAACGAGTTGTCCGATAGAGACAAAAATTGGTGGGTCTTGGTAAATGATTAAAATTTCAGAAAAATTGAATGATTTATTTCAGTTACATAGTTGTATAGTAACGAGTTCAATAAGATGTTGAACCAACTTTAGCCTGGGTGCAAGCTGCCATACGACGGATGTGTCATAGAGTGATAAAGCACCCTGATGGTCTCTTGCGTATTCCTTGCCACATTTGCTCAAATTGTCGGACCAGGTTATTGTCATTCCCTGGTAGATACAGTCGCCTTCCCATCACATCCCAAACATGCTCGATCGGTAGGAAGTCTGGCAATCTGGCTGGCCAAGGAAGTGTTTGACAAGCTGTAAGACAATTCATAGCAACACGTTCCGAATGTGATCTGGAATTATCTTGCTGAAAAATAAGGCCAGGATACTGCGTTAAGGTCGTTAGCAAAACGGTTCTCCGGATGTCGTCAACGTACCACTTGCTGTGAGTGTGCCTGTAATGACGACCAAAGGGATCCGGCTGTCAAAATAAATGGCACTCCAGACCATAATTCCTGGTTGATTGCTTGTGTGGCGTGCAATAGTGAAAGCAGGTTCGGCACGCTGCTGTAGGCGTCTCCAGACAGGTCTTCAATAATCGTCAGGACACAGTTGGAAGCTGGATTCGTCGCTGAATACTATGCGTCCCCAGTAAACATGATTCCAACCTGATTGAGTCAAGCTTCACTGGAATCTGGCTCAACAGAGTGCAGGCGTGAGTGGCAGATGACGTAGCTGTCAGTACGAGCGTAAATTTCGCTCTATCAGCCGTCTGTAAATGATCATGGTGGACACTCGTGTGCGGGTCACACTTCTGATGGTTGATAACGATGAATCAGGCACTGTGACAGCTGATCTGACAATCAATCTGTACTCCCTATCTGCAGTAGCCCTAGGTCGACCGCTACCATCTTGATGCTGAAATCTGCCATCGTCCACCCATTTTTGACAGCATCTTCTAATGGCCGCATCGCTTCAACCTATAGGACGAGCGATTCTCAGATTTCCCCACCTCCCTTTTTCAATCCAATGATACAACCTCTTTCAAACTCAGAAAGTTGATCGTCATGAGCTCGAATCCTGCGGTGAGTCGTTTTTTCAGTCGTTGAAAAGTAACCTAAATCGTAATACAACAGAAATTTTGACCATCAGATTGAGAATAGCTTCTTATAGACACCTGCTGAGTGCGCAGTTCTGATGCGCTGTAGCTCCCGCTCTTCATTCATTGGACGACAAATTTTAATCATTTGCATGTTCGGTACAAATGTCTTTGCATACTAAATTTCATTACAATCGGGCAACTCCTTCTTAGTGCGTCGGGTTTTTTTTTTTTAAATCATTTTTATGGAACAAAAAAAAAACATTAGTGAATATCTTTGTTCTTTTGCACAATTAATAGTTGAAAGTGTAGTCACATTTTTCGGGCATCCAGTACATTTATATATTTAAATGTTTAAGCATAAAACTATACATTTTTTATCTAAACTGTACTATATAGCTTCCATTAACGGAATTTAACTTAACATATCTTTCAAATGTACATCATTTACAATTAGCAATGAATTATGCATCAATACAGGAAAAATTCTTATTTAAACTTTCGTACCTATATTAGTTAAATCTATCTTTAATGCAGCATAAATATTAATTAAAAAATTAGAGTGTTTAATTTTTAAACATATATAAAATAAAAATAACATACACTTAACTATTGTTGAAACTATTCACTCTAATATAACAAGTATTTTTACAAAAAAAATTACTTAAAGTATTTTAAATTTCGTACGTGAGTATTCTCATCCTGTATATTAATTTGTTAATGGAATACGAAACAGAAAATACTGAAATCTTTAATATATATTTGGTTATCGAGAAATTTAGTATAAATTATTCTTAAAGTGTGAATATATCATACACATTTTTTTAGAATATTATAATTTATAGTATTATTTTAATTTTTTCACGATATTCAAATCATTCCTCGTAGCTTAAAATTTAAAATAATATTCTTGTTTAATTTTTGCTCATTATTCAAAATTTCACACAAGGATTTTTAAACAGCATGATGAACAAAGGGGATGAATTGGATCTGAAATGCAAATTTTTATGTGCGTGTATAAAGAGAAAGCTTTCAAAATACTTTTTCGCCCATGAAATTTTTACGTTAATTATCAAAATAGCTTAAAACCCGTAAGTAATAATTGTTATAGAACAATTTTTTGCAATACCAATTTAAGCTATTTGGACTTTTTAAATGAATGACTTTTTTAATGTAACTTTTGAATAAAAAAAATTAATTAATGTAATGAAAAGAACCATTGAAAAACATTAAATTACAGAGAAAAAAACTAGATTATTAGATTTTTTTTATTAACATCGCACTTTGAAACTACACTAAGGCTATTGGCAATAAACCTCATAATATTGAACCTCGGTCAAGTAATGCGAACGACACCTAAACTATCATACGACTCTTCAAACTTCCACACCACGATATCGTGAGGATTTTGAGCCTCGACAAGTTTAACGTTAATCAACCTCTATACACCATGTTTTTAATAACACCAGGACTTGAACCCATGAGTAGACAACGCCAGATACGACTTCGTGACCATGACCTCTCCGCTAACGTGGTCACAAGACACTAGAGCAATTGGTTCCCAAAGTGATCTATATAGACCCCCAGGGGTCTATGACGACCTGCAAGGGGTCCACGACAGCAAGAAAATAATTTGGAGGTCTATGAGGTGTAAATGGGGTTCTATAACCCAGCTGTACTCATTAAACTAGATCATGATTTTAATTTTAAAAGAAAATTTAATCAAATGGAAACCAGATTTTACCTATTTAACACATTTATTTACTTAATTTAATGAGGCTAATTTGTAGCTATATGTGACAGCATAAATTTTATTAACACAAGGGCCATCATTTCAGCATTTTTTGCCAGAATTAAGCTAAAAGAGTATAATATTGGACGTAGCGAATTTCCGTTTCTCCACTGGTCAGACTATTTGCTAGGAAAATGACCAGGAAAACTTACATTAGACATTTAAATTCCCTTTATTCAGATTTTGAAACTAGGTTTGAGAATGCATTTACTTGGTAATTACCACAGAAGGCAATGAATTTCTATGTGGTCACATTGAAAAAAAATGTCATATTACAAGGCAATCGGTAAGGGAAGTAACGGAGATCTTAAAGTAAAGTTTAGAAACGGATGTCAGCAATTTTGGCGTTAAGGTATCCGACTACGTTCAGAACCATGATTTTAAAAAAGCGCATAAATGGATAATTTTCATGATATTTAGTGTTACTTAGATTAGAATACATGTATACAATTGTTTTATATAAGGACATTATGACAAAAAAAATTATTTAAATACAATATTTTGGCAAAAAATGAACTTAAAATAACCTTTTTTCAAAATGTTCTCCTTTTGTAAAAAATGCTTCTATTGTATTAATATTTTGCCTGTACATAGCTCAGACCTCTGTACAGAGGCTCAACTATGATTTTTGAAAAATTCAAATTATTTTCAGAGTTACAACCTTTTGAAATAATTATCGGCGTATTTTCTTAAAATTTCTCCCTTCTGTTTTCGTAAAACATGGATAAACCGACTTCCGAGTTATGCATTTCAAAAATTCTAGTTGAGCCTCTGTACAGAGGTCTGAGCTGAATACAGGCAAAATATTAATACAATAGAAGCATTTTTTACAAAAGGAGAACATTTGGAAAAAAGGTTATTCTAAGTTAATTTTTTGTCAAAATATTGTATTTAAATAATTTTTTTTTTGTCATAATGTATTTAAAACAATTGTATACATGTATTCTAATCTAAGTGACACTAAATATCATAAATATTATCCATTTACGCACTTTTGCAAAATCACGGTTCCGAACGTAGTCGGATACCTTAAAGAGACATACTTGTTATTTATCTCGAAATATGGAATATGTTACTTTTCCTAGTGAGAGGGAGTTTCAGCATGGCTGTTGGCTGGACACTACTATCCGAGGAAATTTAGGGTTACACCTAACAAGATTGATGGCAATTGTTGAAAATTTGTTATTGAAGCACCAGATTCATCCCTATCATTATAAACATTTGTTTTTTATAATCAGTTATTTTATGTATCACTTATATTTTAAATTAATTAACATGTGTTTCTTAAGTTTTAAACTCCATATTTCACTACAGTTAGAAATTTAAATCTTTTAAAGTAAGTTACTCTGTACCAGCTGCCATAAAAACATTTTAATTAACAAATTTGCAAAAATTCAATATTACCTAAGCAGGGGTCTAACCCAAACCGAAAAACATGGCAAGGGGTCTATGAGACAAAAAAGTTTGGGAACCTCTGCACTAGAGGAATGAAGAATGATCCAATTTGAATATGATGTGAACTAATGCGAATAATTACTTATCATATCTTTAATCAAAAACACTGTGACTGTGTTTGACACATACTGTGACACTGTGACTGACATACTGTGTTAAGACACAGTATGTCATGCAGATTTCTTTAATTTTCTTGCTGCCTAATTCAACAAATCAATAACCATAATATTTCTAAATAGTTCGCATGTGAAGCAAAACTCACCTGTACAATCGACTGAAATTTCTAGCTACTGCAGGATCCATAACTGTGGCAAGATCTTTGAAATTACGAAGGCGAGGCAAACCACAGTATTCTCTCCATTCGTTATAACCAGGCAAACCATGATCCCTGCCTCTTTGAATATTCAAAGCAACTAAATCCAGTCCGTATCCAGAGCTATTAAAAAGTTGATTCTTCAACTGAAACAAAAAAAAAATTAGGGAAATTTATTGAGATATATCAAGCAGTCGTTTTGAACCTTGTACACATATCTCTTAGAAATTAACATAGAATTGAAAAATATCCCAATACATTCACTTTTTCCCAAGCACTTAATCTACTCCGAAAAAGATGTTTCCTAAGAATTGATCTTTACTTCCATTAAAACTTTGTTGAATGAGCATGTCGTATTTGGTAGATTATGATGATTTAAAGGCAAAAACATCTGAAATATTTTTTGACTTTTGATTCTCAATCTTTTCGAAATCGAAGAACTTTAAACACTAATATTTTTGAGAGGAATATTTACAATACAACATGGATATAAAGAGAGAGGACTAACTTTTTTCAAATATGTAATCAAAAAGGGGCATTACTCGTGAATTTAAATCCATTATTGAAGAGGTAGAAAAGGAAATTCCGATTTTACAGTAGGTGCATTATGGACACACATTTGACCATCCCTGTCTGTAGAGTAATGCACTTATAAAAGAATAAAACATAAATATTGATTAATATGCAAACATATTAATTTAAAATTCTCTTTTAAAATTTCCCAAATTTAATTTGATTGATCCATGTGAATTTCAGTTATATTTGGGTGAATCGAAATAAGGATTATTCTCATCTTCCCTTCTAAATTTAACACACTCGTGTTTAATTGTTTTAATATCAGCTATCATCAAAAATTTATCCTTACAAAGATATGCGGAAAACGATGATTTAGCTTATAAAATAATAGTATCTTATGTCTATTTTGCAATATTCAAGCATCCATCTTTTGCAGAGATCCACAAGTTTTCAAAGATATTTTCAATGAACTTAATAATTTTGAAATGTTTTACATTTTCTTTTGATGGTTTGATGACTAATGGTTTTTCTTTTGCAATAATTAAATGCATGTTTAATTTTTTCGCGTAACATTTGAAATGGCTTCACAGAGTTCCATTGTTCCTCAAACCATGGTTTAAGAACCCCAATTCTGTAATAAAAGTTTATATAACTTGTAGAAATAAAAGAAATTTGGTTTCATTTTAAACAATAGTCGTATCGTCCAGATAAGAATCGTCCACCTATTTTAACTTTAACTATTTGTTTTTTCAACATTCCAAACAGCTTGATAATAAACTTCTGAAATACTCCCATAATAATTCCTAGAATCACTCTTCCCTTCTCCTACATAAGAATAAGTTTCTTTCAATTATTTTCACTCGTTCTCCTCTTCTCTCGTTCACTCACTGAAGTTAAGTGAAAGTGGACTGTGCAGTACAACAATTTTCTCTGAACTTTATGCTAGCCAAGTCAATGGAAATTAAGTTGAAAGAATCCACATACTTAAAGCAGTTTTTTTATGATAAATTTTTCCATTTTATTTTAAATATAGTTAATAAACGATTTCAAAAGCTTAAAATGTCTTAGTGTTTTGAGTAGAAAGATATCCACTTACATTTTTATTTTTACAGGGTGTTTAAAAATACTTGTCAAAAATATAAAGGCATATAGACGGAATAGGCAGATTTTGCATAAGATTGTGAGTGCGAAAATGTCACGTTGAAGTGGTAGAGGTGCTGTTGAGATTTATATTTAAAAACGCTCTGCTGGTTTTTATCATTAATACTCGCACAGATTCCAAGCAGAACGCAATATTACACCAATTTGAAATGCAAATATGCATTTTTAAGTACGAGGCCTCAAATGGAAATGGATAGGCTACTATACTGAAATTGATGAGATTTGGGATAAATAAAAACAAAAAATAATGTATTACGAGTAAGAGTGCAAAAAGTTTCATATTTCGTATATAAAATAGCTCAAAAGGAAATGCAATATTATTGACACTTTTGTAAATGAATGTATTATCATACTTGAGGAGTGACATGACCGTCAAAGGCCTGAGCAGGTTGTCTCACCATCCCTCTAACTAAAGCATCGAAATTGCCTCTACGATGTAAAAGAGAAGGATCGAATTTCTGGCGATCTCTAGCATCTCGGCGACCACCTTGTCTCGAATACGTCTCGATACTATCCTGCGAAAGTAAATAATCTTTAAAAGGTGCACTGAACATATAAATATATCATACACGTACAATACATATAAATAAAACTCATACCCATAATTAAAATATAAATCTTATTTTAAAAATGTGACTTAAATTGTAAAATTAAATTTTAAGAAATACAGAAGAGTTCAAAAGCACCATCATAACTGCATAAATTTACTTAATTATTAATCAGAAGCAGTAGGATGAGCC